>OY992876.1:405767000-405807000 GCA_963921405.1 Cepaea hortensis
CAAAGACACAGAGACGTCTTAAAGATCGCCATCACCACAAAGACACCATACAACGAAGCAGTACGGAGATGCGAGACAGCCACGGGTTGCTCACAAGCGGAAAGAGCCCATCTGCAAAACCAAATAGACAAGCTAAAGAAGCAAGTCAAGCTACTCCTAACACCGTCACAAACCAGCAACAATGAAAAACTGCTTGCTGAAATGAAGGATACACAGCAAAACATCAAACAAGAGATGGAACGCATGGCGGAGATGAAGAAGCAGAACGAAGAAATCCTACAAATGATCAAGACCGAAAGAGAACTGCATAGAGCTGAAATGGAAATCTTCCAAAATAAACAAACAGAAACCATACAAGAACTCACAGAGAATCCGCAAGACGAAAACCAAGAGATCGAGCCTGAACCGCAAGCTACAGCCAGCAGCCCAAACGCGACGCCCGAGGCAGACAAAGGGAAACACAATACTCGCCAGACATCCGAAGAAAACCGAGATGAGCACCCTGATGACGGCACGGAGAAATCACGGGAACCTACCTTGGAGGAGCTACTAGCAGACGCAAGAGTGGAGGCACTCAGGCGGCAGGAATTCAAAAGATGTTGGTATGAAAGAAAAAAGAAGAAACCCAAGAAACTCAGGAGAGCGGTATAATACCAAACTACATACTTGGAACGTGATTTTGCCGACTACTCGTACTACATAGAAGACGGAGAGAGAAAACCATGGCTGACCGCGGAGGAAAAAATCGAAAGGCAGCAGAAACTCACACTCGAAAGTGAAAACAGGCGCAAGGAGGAAAACGGAAACGTCGAAAAGCTTCTACAGAAACTACACAAAAAAGGAGACAAAAAGACCAAATAAAAAGTCCTTATAAGGACTGTACCGAGACGAGCCAGAAGACTGCACCAACAAAGAGAACCACAAGAGCAGACAAGCACAAAGGATAGCCGTCGAACGACCCCCCAGCTGACGTCACAGACACAAACCAACATAATCAGTCCGAGATAGGACTCACAAGACAAGAATTAGGGTGAATGAACCCACAAAAACCACGGACCTCAACAATAACCACAGCTGAAAAACGCAGGCTGAACGAGGCCGAATTTGGAATTTTTGTTTTGATAATTGGAATTGGATTTGGGCAGGTACGTCAAAAATAGGATCAGCTCTCATAAAGAGCACCAGGTTCTCGTTCAGTTACAACGAGGAGGGACCAGGTGGCGTCAGGATGGAACAGGGGTTCCGAATACCGACCGGCTAATTTTAGCTGACTGTAGTGGAGCTTACTGGATCGTAGTGAAATCACATTGGAACTGAGGCATCATCACACCTACATTCCCGATGTCATAGAAACCTCCACAGCAGTTATGTATTTTTTTTTTTTTTTTTTTTGGATGTATATTTACATTATTCATTAGCATCATTATCCTACAAATAAACAGTTTTTCACAGTGATAGTAATAAAGAATTGTAGTTTGTTTTAACTCATAGTTACGTTATTTTCCAAGTGTGCCTACGTGTGGGTGTGTACCTGGATGGGGGATTAACTAAACCAAGGACGGGGAGAGTTGTCACGGGAGATAACCAGTCTCGTCTAGTAGACTTGATAGACTTAAACCTATGCATCTAACCTTCTCTTTCCCAAACCTTGGGGGATACCAACATCAGCTACTTTAATTTTTTTTTTAAAGGAGCAATTATCAGCTGTACTTTTGAGTATCCAGGGGCTTAATCTTTATTTCAGCCATATAGTATAGCTTGTGTCCTGAATTTCTCCCTGGGGTCTGGAGTGTAAAGGACCTTATCCGTCACCCAAGAGAAATACCTGTGTGAGGAACCGTGACTACTGACATAATGGACAGCATATCTGGAAATCAAATTAGTCGTCTGACAAATTGGTTGCCTGTCCGATGTCAAGAATAACCATTTCTGACAAGTGGGGTTGCTCGCCCATGATAGTACTTAACTTGGCGGCTAGCACCCCTACGTTTCTGACAAATTGTGGTCTCAGTCCGCGATCTTGAACCAGGCCTCTAGTAATCATATTGATTCTACTAGACCTAGACAAACAAATTTTGAAAGTTAACTCTTGTAATCTTCAGTAATCAAAAGAGACTAAAATCCAACGTAGCCAATTTTAGTTGAGGAAGTTAGAGTATAGAAGTTAGAGTATAGATATAACTTTATAAAAGTTTATAAAAGATATCAAGCCGTCTGCCTCGAGCTCCGAAGGTTGTGGGTTCGATTCCAGGCTACGTCTCTCGGTTCACGGGTGCATTTTTCTCGGAGACTCCTGGGGGTTGTCGCTGTAGCGACGTAGTTCGCTTTTTGTGCGACGCTTTCGGCAGTCCACCCTGCAGAAAGAGACCGAGCCATATGTGATAAAACCTTTGGCAATTAAGTCAATCCTCTCCACTTTCAAGACTTTCTTTACCTAATGAAGTGTGTATGTTGGTGTATCTTTCTGTGCTGACATACTACACTGTTAATATGGGTGTATCAGAAATGGCATGAATGTTTTTATTTTGTTTGCAAGTGATTTTGCTGGAACGTTGTAGTTAGTGTTTAATAATGAGATGGGCCTAGATAGTTTCCCAGCTGTGTTTCATAACGTGTTGTTGTCGTTTGATATGTGCCAAATAATCTATTTCTCAATGCCGAAAGAATGACCGTGATATTGAGTCACGGAGCAATAGAAAATGGATTAGAAAATCTGAATGTCTTTAACTGTTGAAAGAAACATACACAATAATAGTTTTACTGTTCAGATCTTCCCTTTTCAACCTCTGCCCGGAGGTAATTATTATATAGTGAAGCAAGAAACGTGCGCGCACGTGTGTGTATGTGTGCATGCGCCAGCTTGCTTGATCGCAAGTGAGGATTTTTATATAGACGAACATTGTTTTAAAACAAATCAGCTGATGACATACTTAAAATGTATTGTATTTCAGTTAATATGATATATACATTAACAGGCGTTGTTTAAGGTTCATCGTAGAACAGGGACACGATGAAGCCTTAAAACTGACATTACCATATGCTTGAATTAGTATACATGAGACCTTGTCCCGCAGTAGGTGCACGAAATCAATACTGGTGACTTCACTCCTCTCTCTCTCTCTCTCTCTATTGGTCGTCTCAGTGATCGAAATTGTCTACTGTAAACATTCGCAGATTCATATCTCCAACAACCTACTTATTCTCACTATATATATGATGAATTTCAGGTAGAAACATTTGGTTTGACTTCATGACAGTTGTGTTAGTGTTAGATTCATGTTCCGGACTAGAGGAGAGGCATAGAACAATTGAAACAGTAAGTAAACTATTAATTAGTAGTGTTGGAACACATTCCGAATTGGGTGGACAAGATACTACACACAGAAGATGGTAGCCTAGGCAGGCCGACACACCGGAACAGTCCTGCTTCATCGGTCGCGAGACATGTGCTCGAGAGTGGTCATGTGGTTGAAAGAGACAGTGCCTTCCGTGTGTTGTTCAACAGACAGAGTAGTCGGTTGTTAAGGTTTGCTGAAGCCATAGTGATCAACCTGCGTAAGCCGACCTTGTGCAAGCAGAAAGACATGTTAGTCAGTCTAAAATTACCGTGGTAGACAATTGACAATACTGTGCGAATATGTGTATATTTTAGATTGAAGGATTTATCTAGTTATTTCACTTTATGTTGTGTGATTTCTGCAGTATGTACCTGACGAGATGCAGCGAAATATGCCAGGCAATAAATCGTGCAATCTATTTTTTGTGTCTTCGTTATTCAAATATTAATTAGTAGACATAACCAGTGCGTGCTATATCAATAAAGAGTGGCTATAGTTGATATTGTCCTGCACAACGGTGTTTTGGTTACACATCATATCATCATCTTCACGTAGCAGATTCTTTACAAAGCGTCGCTCTTACCACGACGAGCCGAAAAGTTTATCGGTCTTAGTCGTTAGTCGCTAGTCGCGATTCCAACTTCACAGCGACGGGTCGTCCCAATTATGGTATGTTCCTGTGCAAGTGAAAATCACACAAAATGCTCCTCTCCTCACTGATGACATATAGCTAAACCTTAAAAAAAAAAACCCACATAAACAACGCCAGCCGCATATGTCCTTATGACCATTCGTCCTTCGAATGTCCTGCTCTTACAGATATCACGTAATTATTCTTTCCATCAAAACCACGTAAAATGAACACGCTGCTGGGTTTACAACGCCATACAGGAAGGGCAATGACAATTTGCTGTTGCTGAACATACACATTGCCGGCACGTTACAAATTGAGGGCCGTAACGATTACGAAGTTACGCTGACAATGGCTTGAGAGGGTCGTATATGCCATCTGTCGACATTCGCTACGGGAAGGAAAGGCTGGTCCCCTATTTCTCCGTGCACTCAGACCTATGAATTGTGGTCTTACCATGTCATGTGCCCACAGCAGGTGTTTGCTACGAGACTTAATGTTACCAATTTATTTACACATAAAAATAGGAGACTATTAAGCGTAGTGTGTAGCATGCTTACCTGCCGGCGCTGTTGTCATGTATTCGAATACCATCGAGACAGGGCTATTTTTTAAAAACTGACCTTGAATCTCACGGCGACCCAGCCTAACATGAGTACCGTGAAATGTTCTGGGTAGCTAATGCGGTCGATGTGATATTTGCCACATCATCCATCGAGTGAAGATTGATCTATACACACACAGTGTCAGCACAGAGCACGTGCCTACCTCAGAATTAACGCAAACACACAACATCCACTGCATCGTGAAATTAGGAAGGTGAAGGGCAGCAGGTTAAAAAGAGGAAGGTCGTGGATGGGTCAAGCCGAAGACGTTCTTCAACAGGTGTGTTCACTGGAGGACTTAGAACCTGGCGAGGAGTGGGTACAAGTGCCAACAGACTTCTGTACGTCCTTTTCAGTTTGCATCCAACTAGACAGAAAATGCAGACAAGAAAATCCGGCTGCTGTGGAGGCGGAAGTACAAGCGTTGATTTTCGAGAATTCGCTAGACGGTGACGCGGTCATCTACACAGATGGGTCGGTCGTCCGACATGTGAGAAGCTCATGGGCCTTTACAGCTCGGGCCGGAGGGAGAATTGTGTGGGAGGACTCTGGTACTTTTGTTAAGACCACAAGTAGCCTGACTATGGAAGTCATGGCAGTAAGTAAAGCAATAACATGGCTCGAGATACATACATTCAATAGAGCATGTTTCTTAGCGACTTAATGAGCATGCTCAAGAGGATAGAGATGGGGTGGATCCGAAGAGAATGGTTGCTGTCTCTGGAGCAGTTTCGGCTGACAAAGATTAGTTTCATCTTCGTGCCAGGGCATGCTGGAGTACAAGGAAATGAGCGGGCTGACAAGCTCGCAGGTAAGGCTAAGGTGGAGGGCGGACGCGCCATGGACCAGGCTGACATTCTGAATGCTCTACGAGAAGTAAGACTTTTGCGAGAACCAAGTGATGACTGCGAATCTACAACGATGGTCAGACTGCAAGAAAAGCAAATCAAAAGAGGGGTGGCTAAACAAGAACACTACGCAGGAAGCCAAAGAAGATTGATAAACCAACACAGAACTGGTGGCTATACGCTGCGGGATTTGCTGAGGAGGGGATCCGAGCACTTATGGACTGAATGGTTCGATGTGCAATGAGGATGATGTGTCGACTAACTAACGAACTAACTAGTGTCAGCACCATATACCAAACATCGCCGCAAGGATACACACACCGTGTCAGTACCATATACCAAACATCGCCGCAAGGATACACACATAGTGTCAGCAGCATATACCAAATATCGCCGCAAGGATACACACAAAGTGTCAGCATCATATACCAAACATCGCCGCAAGGATACACACATAGTGTCAGCACCATATACCAAACATCACTGCAAAGATACACACATAATGTCCGCACCATATACCAAACATCGCCACAAGGCCTGGGAATAGGGCCTTTACTTATCTTACACATACAGTAACCAAACTGCAACGGCTTGCTGGTACGTCAGGACAATATCACAAATTGTAAGAGCTCACACTGAGATAACAGATCCAAGTGACATCCACTTGAAGCCAGGGAAACAAGAATATCTACAACTGGTGAATGAAAATTGAGGGAGGTAACATATTATACTGTAGGAGTGAAGAAAATGAACATCTGAATGTAGAAGGCCACCACCCCCAACAAACAAACCACTCCATCAAACAAACCACCCCAACATCACCCAACAGACAAACCACCCCAACAAACAAACCACCCCAACAATCAAATCACCCCTGCATCACCCCGAACAAACAAACCAATCCAACATCACCCCAAACAGATAACCCACCCCAACACAACTCCTATAACCCACCCCAATACAACTCCTATAACCCACCCCAACACAACTCCTATAACCCACCCCAACACAACTCCTATAACCCACCCCAACACAACTCCTATAACCCACCCTAACACAACTCCCAGCAGGTTCAAAAAAATAACCAACTCCAAAACCAACCAACCAACCCTAAAACCAATAAACCCCAAAACCAACGAACCCCAAAACCAACGAACCCCAAAACTAACCACGCAACCAACCCCAATACCAATCAACCAACCTTAAAATCAACCAACCTATCAACCCCCCAAACCAACCAACCAACTCCAAAATCAACCAACCAACCCTAAAACCATCCAACCAAAAAAGAAACCAACCAACCGACGCCAAAACCAACAAATCAACCTCAAAACCAACCAATCAACCATTCCCAAAACCAATTACACAACCAACCCTAAAATAAACCAACCCAAATATCAACCAACTAACCCAACAACCAATCCCAATACCAACCAACCACACAATAAAACAACAATCACAACCAACCAATCACAACCAACCAACCAGTCACAACCAACCATCCACAATCAACAATATCCAACCACAACCAACCAACCAACACGATCCCCAACAAACAAACCCTCCCAACAAAAACACCACCCCAACAAACAAACCATCGCAACACCACCCCCAACAAATAAATCACCCCAACAAACAAACAAACCACCCCAACACAACCCTCAACAAACAAAACATCACAACATCACCTAAACAAACAAACCACCCCAACACCAGCCCAGACAAACAAACCACCCCAACAAACAAACCACCCCAACACCAGCCCAGACAAACAAACCACCCCAACAAACAAACCACCCCAACACCAGCTACCACAAACAAACCACCCCAACCAAAAAACCACCACAACAAATAAACCCCCCCCCCCCCCCAACAAACAAACCACTCCAACAGACAAACCACCCCAACTCCACCCCCAACAAACAAACCACCCCATGCAATGTTGGTGTATTTGTTTTTCCATACTATACACATGATCCCATCTAAGAAACAGGTGAATCTCATCTCATCTCATCATGTTCCTCTTGTACCTTGCGGTGTCGAGGTGAAGTATAAACTTCGTGAGAGTGCCCGGTTATGGGCTTCGTATATCGACATTCCCATGGATTCTGTTATTCCCTCCGTCCAGCGTTTACGTGGTCGGCCTCTTCCTCCGTTTCCATCTGGTCTGTACGTCATTGCCTGTTGTGGCATGCTGTTGACTGGTAGCCTACTTGCATGGCCAAACCATTTGACTTGCTGCTTTCTAATAAAATCTAGAGCAGCTTTAACCCCCACTTTAGTCCTGATTTCTTCATTTCTGATCTTATCTCTTCTTGATACGTTGAGTATTCTTCTCAGGAACCTCATTTCTGTTGTTGTGATTTTTCTTTTCTCTTTTTCTGTCATTGTCCAGGTTTGGCATTGGTAGCACAGAGTTGGTAGGAAGATTGTGTTGTAAAGTGCTTTCTTAGTAGTTATTGATACATGTTTGTTCTTTAGTATTGGTGCCATTTGTCCAATGAGTTGATTTGCCTTATTGCACCTATTTTCGATCTCGTCTTCTGATCTGCCATTTGATGATATTATACTTCCTAGGTACTTGAAGCTCTTTACTTGTTTCAAGGGATGTTCGTTTAGGTGAATTGTTGCTGTTTGTTCTTCTTTAGTTATAGTCATTACCTCTGTTTTGCTTGTGCTAATTTTCATGTTATGTTCCCTACACATTTCGTTTAGACTATTCATGTGGTCTTGTAATTCAGCTTCTGATTTTGCTATTAGTGCTTGGTCGTCCGCAAACAGGAGTTCTCTAATGGTTAGATTTGCAGATGGTTCTTCTTCTGTGTTCTCGTCATGCGGTATTCTTGCTGTCTCTGCTTGGCTGGTTTCTTTACATATGTTGTCTATATATGTTATGAACAAGAGAGGGGACAGGACACAACCTTGTCGTACTCCAGATCTTATGGTGAAGGGTTCTGAGTGTCCTCCAGTTGCTCTCACTATGCATTCACTGTTGTCGTATAAACTTCTACATAGGTTTGTTAGATGTGTACTCACTCCATATTGTTTAAGGATTTCCCACAGCTTGTTTCTATCTACCCTATCAAATGCCTTTTCTTGGTCAACAAAGGCTAAGTAGAGTGTTTCATTGAATTCAATTGATTTTTCTATAAGTTGTCTAAGAGCAAGAATGGCGTCTGTGCATCCTTTGTTTTTCCTAAATCCAAGCTGCGTTTCGCTTAGCTGGGGTTCTAAAGTAGTTCGTAATCTTTTTTCAAGAATTTTGCAAAATATTTTCCCAGTATGACTCAACAGTGAAATGCCTCTGTATTGTGTGCAATCTCTTTTGCTGCCTTTGTTTTTCCAAATTGGGATAATTATGGCGTTTCCCCAGTCTCGTGGTGTCTGTTGTTCTACCCAAACATGGTTGAATAGTCTATGTAGCCAAGCTGTTCCTACTTCCCTTGCTGCTTTAATTAGTTCATTTGGTATTTCATCCTGTCCTGGTGATTTGTTCAATGGGGCTAATCTGATGGCTTCTATAATTTCTTCTTTTAGTATGTCTGGTTCTAGTTCCTCGGTGACATCTGTGTAGGTCTCTTGAATTCCTGTGACATCTGATGGGATGTTGAGAAGTTGTTCGAAATACTGCTTCCATCTTATTAGGATGTGTTTTTGTTCACTTATTGGTTCTCCATTTTCGCTGTTAATTATTTCAGTTGGGTCAAAGGGTACTCCTCTGGTTCGCATTGCACTTATCTTTTTGTAGAAGTTTCTGGTTGCCTCCTTGTAGTTTTTATTTAGGGTTTCTCCATACTCTTCCCAGTCTTTCTGTTTTTCCCTCTTTACTATTCTACTCACATGTCTTCTCGATATTCTGTATTCTATGAGATCTTAGTTTTTCTACGAGCAGTATGAAGATCCCCTGCCGGCTTGCTAGGCCAGTCGCAGGTTTAGGACACTAATCTGACCACAGGGAGTCCATCCCCTATGAATAGGTGAATAATGACACTATATAGGACAACTGCTCATTCTGTGGTAAATTATGTCTTCATAATACAGTTGAACCTGTTACGCTTGACCATTACAACGATAATCAAAGTCCAACTGGAGGTCAGAACGGCCGAATGGATAAGAACACTCGTTCTTAAACATCCGGTGTGCTGATGCCGAGGTAGCGAGTTCAAATTGTACATTGGTCAGCTGGACTAAAATGTTGATTTTGCGTCATTGACTTGGGGACGTAAATTACAAGTACACCTGAAGTCGTAGTGGGTTCGCCTGATGGTGAGGGACACTAGTAATAGGGGAAATTAATTGACAAGCAAGTCCAGGAACTAGAGGTAGTAACACATGTATGGACTATGCTTGTGTTCCAAGAGAGAACACACACAAAACATTGAACTGGCAGTTAGTCGCTATATGTTGATGGATATATAAAACACACACAAAACATTGAACTGGCAGTTAGTCGCTATATGTTGATGGATATATAAAGAAGTTGGGAGCATCTGTGGAAATATATGGAGTGCAGTGAGGTTTGGTTTGTGTAATGAGACAGTAACCCTTGAACTGAACTGATTCACAGTATTCATTAAGATGGATTTGGTTTGTCCGCTAACATTTTGAGAAATGCCGCAATGGTCCTATACTGGACGAAGGTACAATCCGCTGTACAGAGCGGAAAATACACTACGGCGTAGTAAATGCATCTCTGGTGACCAAATGTCCACCGGAATAAGTGGACACCTCTGGGTTGCTGTTTGGTGGTAGCGAGAATCAGTCATAAACATTCACACCAGGCCACCACGGCGTCCTCAAGGGGTGAAAATGCAAAAAAAGCTAAATGTCACCCGCCTAAACAGCAAGAAAATGCAGCAGTCATTTGAAAATGTGCTGGAAGACCGCCTCAAGCCCAATGCTGCAGCTAAACAGGATACAGAAACAGAATGGAGAGCCCTAAAGGACATAATTTACAACACTGCTCAACAGAGAAATTACTACATACCAGCAATGGTACACAACCTGTGGTGCTATTGCCAGCTGCAAAATCAGTACTCGAGGAGCTCCTGTCTGGGAAATTGCCAGTACTAAGGACACTACTTTCTGAACTTAGCAGTCAGCATAAGGTCACCATACAGTGGATACCATCCCACTGTGGAGTACCCGGAAACGACAGAGCTGATCAATTGGCTAAGGAAGGAGCCAAAGAAGAACAGCCTGATGTGCCCGTTACATACCACCAAAAGAAAAGAATGATCAAATCAGTCAGAAAGCCACCAAAACCTGCTCAAGATGACTACCACGTTATGGATAGACCAGAACAAGTCATTATTTTGCGCCTCAGAACAGGGCACAATAGATTACGCAACCACATGTATACAAAATTCAAGATTGGTGAAACAGCCATGTGTACATGTGGATTGGCGTCGCAGACAGCAGAGCACATACTCCAAGACTGCCCAAAATATAACATATCTAGGCAAACCTTCTGGCCTAGAGAGACGACAGTGGAAGATAAACTCTATGGACCGCTGTGTGAACTGAAAAAGACAGTTCAATTCATACAAGAGACAGCATTGCAGTTATAGACATATTTCAAGCGAACGAAAGAAGAAGAAGAAGAACAACACTGCTATGGAAATCTTGGGGCCACCTCCCCGAAAGCATAAAGACTGGTTTGATGAAAATTCCGAAGACATCAACCAATTGCTGGCCGAGAAACATCTTCTCCTCAAGGCACATTTGAATGACTCAAAGTCAACATAAAAAAAAGATGCCTTCAAGAACATTCAGAGAGTTGTGCAGCAAAAACTTCGGCACATGCGGGACGGGAGTCCTGGCTGAGCAGCAGCAAAGCTGATGAAATTCAAGGCTTTGCTGACAGACATGATATGAAAAACTTCTACGACTCACTGAAAGCGGTCTATGGTCCTACATCACCAGGCATAGTTCCCCTCCTCAGTGCAGATGGGGGAACATTGGTCACCGATAAGAAAGAAATCCTTCAACGCTGGGCAGAGCATTTCAGCAACATCTTAAATGCAACTTCCTTCTTCGATGATGAAACCATCAACTGCCTTCCTCAAGTTCCCACCAATGGGACACTTGATGACCTGCCAATCATAGTGGAAGTAAACAAAGCCATCCAGCAACTCTCCAGCGGCAAGGCACCTGGTCCTGACTCCATCCCAGCAGAGATATACAAGGCAGGTGGGCCGGCCCTAACAAAGCAGCTTCACCAAGTCTTTACAAACATATGGGTGAACGAGACCATGCCACAAGATTTCAAGGACGCGTCAATAGTCCATCTTTACAAACGTAAAGGAAACCGCCAATCCTGTGACAACCACAGAGGCTTCTCCTTGCTTTCAATTGCAGGGAAGATACTCGCCAGAATTCTTCTCAATCGCCTCACGACCCATCTCGATCAAGGTCTTCTTCCTGAGAGTCAATGTGGCTTCAGAAAAGAACGTGGAACTGTTGACATGATTTTCGCTGCAGGGCAGCTGCAAGAGAAATGTCAGGAACAGAACTGCGAAATGTTCTCCACTTTCATTGACCTTACCAAGGCTTTTGATACAGTCAGCAGAGAAGGACCGTGGAAGGTTATGGCAAACTATGGCTGTCCACGAAAATTTGTCCAAATAGTGCGGCTATTTCATGATGGCATGCAGGCAAGAGTACAGGAAAATGGTGAACTGTCTGAACCCTTTCCTGTCACCAATGGAGTGAAGGAAGAATGTGTCCTGGCACCAACACTGTTCAGCCTCATGTTTTCAGCCATGTTGATGAATGCCTTCGAGAATGACGACATTGGAATAGACATCAACTACCGCATGGATGGAAAGTTATTCAATCTCAGAAGGCTGAAAGCTAAAACCAAAATTAACAGCGACACCGTCAGAGAGCTCCTGTTTGCTGATGATTGCGCTCTATACGCCAACTCAGAGGCGGACATGCAACATAATGTTTCAGCTTTCTCACATGACTGTGCCAACTTTGGGCTCAATATCATCTTGGAGATGACTGTAGTTATGTACCAGCCAGCTCCAGGGAATAATCACACTGTGCCGAATATCAAAGTGAATTATCATAGACTAAGTGTTGTGGACAAATTCACCTATCTTGGCAGCACTGTGTGACAAGCTGCCACAATTGATGACGAAGTGAATGCAAGAATCTCCAAGGCCAGTGCGGCTTTTGGCAGACTGTGCAAGAATGTATGGGACAGAACTGAAATAAGCCTGCAAACAAAGCTAAAAGTCTACAAACCAGTTGTATTATCCACACTGCTGAATGCTTGTGAAACCTGGACTGTTTATCAGCGACACGCTAGGAAATTAAACCACTTCCACACAGTCTGCCTAAGGAAGCTACTGAAGATTAAATGGCAAGACAAGATTCCAGACACTGAAGTCCTAGAAAGAGCGTCCATGCCCAGTATCCACACTCTACTGATGAAGAATCAGATTCGCTGGGCTGGTCACTTGACTCGAATGCCAGATGACAGGCTCCCTAAACGAATTTTTTACAGCGAACTGCGTTGTGGTATATTCCCCCAAGGTGGCCAGAGAAAACGCTTTAAAGACACAATGAAAATCTCACTTAATGCTTTTGGAATTCATCATGACACCTGGGAGGCTGCAGCCAAAGAACGAAATTCGTGGGGTGCACCATTACGCAAGGGTGCAGTCATATGTAAGGCAACCAGGACTGCAAGAGCTGTGAAGAAAAGGCAGGACAGAAAAACCACTGCAGGAAATCCTCCTCCAGAAACGTCAAGCCTTCTTTGCCCACATTGTCAAAGAACATTTCGAGCCAAAATAGACCTTATCAGCCATCTTAGAACCCACGGCTCCATACCTTCAACCCCACTGGATGAAATGAATGGTCATCATCATTCTTGATGGGCAAACAACAGCGAGAATACCACAGAGCAGGGTACCCACTTACCCCAGACACTTAAAAGGTCCCTACTAAATCATTAGACATGTGGCTGTGGAAAGCAAAGAGACACTACTACAGTATACACCCCCCCGGGAAGGTTAACCCGGTCAACAAATGCCCGCAGAAGTCGGATGTGTCGGCCTAACGGCGCAAGAACGCAGCTCTGCTGTAAACAGACACAACGCAATCACATCCGAAAAAAAACTCCGGATGAACGAAGAAGAAGAAGAAGAAGTATACACCCAAAGAGACGACATAAAATGGAAGCCAGTAACGAATCTCAAAGGTATGATGGTGAGTTTCCTAGACCACGCAGGTTATTTACACGAACTTGGGAAGAAACCGATGGCAGATCGAGTCAGTAACAGTTCTTAATTGTGAGGAGAAAGGGCCCCATATTTCAAATAGCTTAGGGCCTTATCAAGTCTAAATCCGGCCCTGCTCACCGGACCTTGGAAATAATATTAATGGGAGTCATGGTTCCTGTAAAAAGAAACAGGTACGACCGACATAAAGATGGACATTGCAAACACATTGAAAATAATTGGTGCATAAGGAACAAGCTATGGCATGAGATCAAAGTTTAGGCGGGCCGTTGCGACAGCGACGTTCTGCAAAGGATCTGCTGAAAGATTATGGACTTAGTATTTTTCAGTAATCAAAAGTAAACAATTCCACCATAAACTGTCCTCGCCTGTCTCCCATCATGGCTTTGAACAATAGTTATTAAATGTACACACCTCTCTATATACATGCTTTTTTTTCAATATTTACAGATTCTACACCGCAAGCATCTGTTATTCAATAAATTAACGTAAATTAATGTGCCAGAGTATCTGCAAATACGTCGCATGAGAAGTTTCTGGAGAGAGCATGGCCAACAGAGCCATTAACTTGGTAACACTGGATGCATGTTCAGACAGTCCTCTGCATTCTGACAACAGCGATGGCTCTCTTGAGCATTACGGGGACCTCACAATTACAGACCTCAGTAATGGTGATTTTGACGAGTGTAAGGGAGTTGGTAGTAACGATGATGTCAAGGAGGATGAAATATCTGGCGATATCCTTAACCACTTAGCAAATCGCTATAATGACTTCTTGTGTGCAGAGGTAAGTCTTGGTGTTTGTAAAGTGTTCGTGACGCGAGGTCTCTTTTGGTAGAGGGATCCGCGCAACTGGTGTTAGATATAGAAATATTTGTTTCCCTCTTATGTTCAAATTAATTGAACTCTCCCTCAGTTCCACTTAGGCTGAGGAAATTATATATAGACCACAACAGAAAAAAAATGCTGGTATAGACTGCGAGAATATAAGATATTGACTGTAAGAATATGCAACTAATATATACCACAGACACACACACACACACGCACACACACGCAC
This sequence comes from Cepaea hortensis, assembly GCA_963921405.1. Taxonomy (NCBI): domain Eukaryota; kingdom Metazoa; phylum Mollusca; class Gastropoda; order Stylommatophora; family Helicidae; genus Cepaea; species Cepaea hortensis. The sequence goes on from OY992876.1 coordinate 405,781,738, forward strand.
GCACGCACGCACGCACGCACGCACACACACACACACACGTACACACGCACGCACGCTCGCACGCAGGCACGCAGGCACGCAGGCAGGCAGGCAGGCAGGCAGGCACGCACACACTCACAAACAAACTTAGATTAACCGTAACTCGTTTAACTTTCAGTTTCTGTTATCCATCATCATGTCTAAAAAAAAAAATTAGCGAGTATCACCAAACAAACAGAAGAATGGGTGGAATAAACTCTTGCCTGAACCTATTTACGAAACTGAAGGAACTGCTTGCTTGCTTGCTTGCTTGTGTTCGTTGGCTTGAGCTCCAACGCGAAGTCCTGTATGTCGGATGAAGGCATCCTGTTGTCCAACATCAGTGTGATGTCATACAGGACCTGAGTTTTGCGTGAGTATCCGTTGTCCCATGTCTGGCTTATTGGTGTGCAGACTGGTGGTTCCCCGCCGTACAGGCAGACACTCTCCGACTTCGGAGGAATCGGCGATCCTACTGACTTTAGCCAGGACCCCGAAGGGACCTGTTGCCCAGGACGCTCGACGAGGACGCGTCAATAGGTCTTGGCCAGTATATAACCCGGCCCTGGTGCCTTGGAAACACCTCTGCGTCCCTGAAGGAACTGAAACTGTTAGTTTTGACGAAATTGTGCAACTATGCAACAATGTAGGATTAAACAGTGAGAATAGTACACCAGAAGAAGTAACGTATTGGTTGGAATGTGACAAAATGGATGGAGGATTTGAAATTTTGAACGACGATGAAATTGTTTCTAGTGTGACTACCACTGAAAAAGAAGAAATTGATGATGATGAGGGATCAGTTCTTAATCAACAACCTACAACTAGCCACGCAGAAGCAGTAACAATGTTATTAAAGTGCATCAACCGGTTTGAAATGCAAGAGGAGGAAAATGCGTAAGATAAGGAACATCGCCGCGCAGAAAGATTGATCCTCGAAGATACAGAAGGAGATGACAGAATATTTTTAAGTAACGTAGGTTTATAGTAATACAATACATTTCTATACATTACAACTCTGATATTGAGGTTTATATTGATCGTTTTGTAAGATTAAATGCAATATGTATGTATTATTCACGTTTAAAGGATTTTATTTTCATTTTCGTCCGAACGGTGATTGTTAATCGAAGTTTTACTGCGTATAATAAACTTTGGGAAATCATAAGGAATATGGGCTTTCCATCACATGTAATACAACTCATAAAAATGCCCTATCTAGACCAACAAGCAGCAGTTAGAATAGATGGTGAGACATCAGATTGGTTTGGCGTTCAGCAAGGAGTCCGTTAGGGCTGTATGTTGTCCCCCTGTTTGTTTAACCTGAAATATAATGAGAAATGCCAGAGATGATATAAACAGGGAGAAATATGATACCATAAATATCGGTGGTCATGACATACCAGAGATTCGACATGCTGATGATATAGTATTGCTATCCACAACACAGAATGGTATAGAAAACATAATAACTTTAACAAAATTGAATAATGAAAATCACAACTTATATCTTAACAAAGCAAAAACAAAGATAATGCATACAGATAAAACTACTATGGAGAAAGAAATATATGTTAATGAGGAAAAATTGGAGGTGGTGTAAAATTTCGAATATCTTGGGTCATTGATTACCAACAATGGTGACACGGTGACATAAATTAAAAGAAGAATATCTATTGCACTTTAAAGACTAAAACAACTGAATAAATTGTGGAGTAGGACAGATAGAACTACAAAAATTAGATTTTTAAGAGCATGCATCTTTCACATTGCAGCATACGCCTGCGAGACGTGGACATTTACTAAACAAGCTGAACAGCGCATACGTGCCTTTGGATATAAATGTTATAGACGAGTTCTAAGAATATCTTGGATAAAGAAAAGAACAAATGCATACGTACTTCTACAGCTGAATATTGAAGAAGGTTGGCTATTAAAGATGATAAAACAAAGAAAATTGAAATATTTTGGTCACTTGAAACGTCACGAAAGTTTGGAGAGAACCATCACGGAGAGATATATGCCCGGGAAGAGAGGAAGAGGAAGGCCAAAGAGAAGATAGGTGCAGAATGTGGTGGATGATCTCCATATGGGTCTGTCGGACGCGGGACATCTTGATTATGATCGGGAGGTTTTCCGGAAGGTGTTTATGGTAGCGAGGTACTGCAAAGGATATGCTACTGAATGAATGAAAACACAATATATATAATGCAATGGGCGATCAGAAAGTAATGCACCACATTGCTTTTCTCAGCAGTAATGAAAATAAAAGCTTGGCATTTTGCACACTGCAAATATGGCATGTGCCGATTATGCGCACCAAATAATATGGCTGCCCTAAACCCTTGAAATGAAGCGTGTTATTTGCTTGCGCTATAAGCAGCGAATGCATAGAATCTCTCGTTGCAGAGAAGGAAACTGTTGTGAACATTCACAAATGATGTGTAGGGAAGCTTTGCAGTCGACAGGAGTACAATCAGTCGCTGGGTTCGGAGACTCAAAGAATCAGGAAGTGGAGGTACGAGCTGCTTGATCGGCCACGCTGTGGACACCCTGCCACTGACACCAACGCAGAAATGTTGAAATGGGCTGAGGGCATTATTCTTACTGATAGACGAGTCACTACTCAATAATTAGCCTTACAGCTGTCAGTCAGCAATGGTTGTGCAAATGCAGTTATAAAAAGTGTCAGATTTTCTAAGGTTTTCTCAAGATGGTTTCATTGAAGTCTCACACATGACCAGCGATTGCAAAGGAAAGCAATTTCTTCTGAATTGTTAGAGCATTTTAATGCTGATGGAGAGAACTGGTTGGCTAATATCGTTACAGGTGGCGAAACCTGGGTACATAATTTTGAACCCGAGACAAAAAGACAGTCAATGAACTGACATCATTCGCAATCACCACGAAGAAAGAAATTAAAGCAACTGCTTCAGCTGGAAAGCTTCTGTAACATTGGAGGTGTGATTCTTCTGGATGTTATGCCAAGAGGAGAGACAATAAATTCGCTAGCTTACATTAAGACTAAAGAAAAAAAACAAAAAAACTTAGTCAACGTTTTCGGAGAGTTCGGCCTCACAGGAATCCAGCAGACCTGCTGCTACTTCACGTCAATCTGCGCCCTCTTACAAGTCTAGCAACACAGGACACATCACTAAATATGAGTTGGACTGTACTAATCATTCTACCCTATAGTCCCGATTTGGCACCTTCTGATTTTCATCTGTTTGGTCCACTTAAGGATGCATTCCGCGGGACAAAGTTTGAAGATGATGGAGTGATTCCTGAGAAAAACGATACAGTGCATTACTTTCTTAACACTCCTCGTATATACAGAGGTACAACAATCTAATCATTATTCAGGTGCCTTTTTCTCAGGAGCCAGCATTTTATTTTACACGCGCTAAGATCAACACGAACCAAACTCAGATAAAGCTATATCCATCCATCATGTGCCATGCCGGTAAGCGTGGGCGGTCATGTTCTGCCATCTCACTCGATCAACAGAGTCGTGGATCAGTTCCGTGTTTTTGTCTCGACCATGCCACAAGGCCAAGCCATCCAGATACTTGTTTCTAGGTCTTCCCCTTGGTCTGTTCCCCTCCATCTTACCAGTTGTCACCAAGTTCTCCAAATCATTTCTTCTCATAACATGCCCAAAAAATTGTGACTGTCTACGTCTAATGTCTCTGATCAGTTTACGATCTTCATTTGTTTCTTGAAGGACTTGTTCATTGGTCTTTCTGGCTGTCCATGGTATTCTTTGCATTTTCCTCAGAAACCACATTTCTACAGCCATCAGATGTTTTTCAGCCTGGCTGCTCATTGTCCAAGCTTCACATCCATATAAAAGTACAGGTTCTATGTAGCATCTCAGCACTCTTTTTCTCGTTTCAATTGACATCTTTTTATTGGTCAGTATGTTTTTCATCTTGCTAAAGGCTACTTTTGCCATGGCGATTCTTGTTCTAATCTCTTCAAGGCATCTCCCATCAGATGTTATTACTGTTCCGAGGTAATTGTACCTATTCACTTGTTGAAGAATATTCCCATTTACTTGTATATTATACACTGTGGTATTTCGTTCTTCTTAGTGACGACCATAATCTGTGTCTTTTTACAATTTAATTCTAACCCTTGTTGTTCACTGTGTGTAACAACCGCATCTACTAAATTTTGCAGGTCCTGTTCATTGTCTGCAATCAAGACTGTATCATCTGCATATCTAATGTTATTGATGCATCGTCCCCCAATGTTGATTCCTTCCATATTTTCAATATTTCTGAAAATATTTTCACTGTACAGGGAAAACAGATCTGGAGACATTACACATCCCTGTCTCACACCTCTCTTAATAGGCTGATATTGGCTTACTTCATTATCAACTCTTATGGCAGCTTGTTGTTTCCAATATATGTTTTTTACAAGTCTAAGGTCTTTCCCATCAATTTGTAGATCTTCAAGCATCCTTATCATGTTGACATGTCTCACTTTATCAAAAGCCTTTGTGTAGTCAATGAAGCAAAGGTGTAGATCTTTGTTTACTTCTATAGAACGTTCGATTACGGTTCTCAGTATATACACAGCATTTACTGTACCCTTGCCTACTACAAACCCACATTGTTCTTCTCCTATTTCAGGTTGTATTTTCCTCCTAACTCTTTGCATGATAATTCTTAGCAAAATCTTCGTGATGTGACTCATTATACTAATTGTTCGATGTTGATCACATTCCAAGGCTCCTGATTTCTTTGGGTTTGCAATAAATACAGAATTACATAACTCATGAGGTATGTTTCCAGTATCATATATTGTATTAAGCAGACTGGTAACTTTATCTATTCCATATTCTTCTAAAGCATTAATCATTTCTGTTGTGACGCTGTCTGGGCCGGGGGTTTTGCCAGATTTCATATGATTAAGAGCATTCTGAACCTCCATCTTCAAAATTGCTGGCCCTTCATTGTTATTTTGAATAATATATTGTTCGTCTCTGCTATCGTCATAAAGGTTTTTCACGTAATCTGACCATACATGTAAAATCTGATCTTTTTCTATTATGACTCTTCCATCTTTTGTCTTTAGGCAGCCTGCTGATGTACGTGTTCTTTGATTAGTAATCTCCTGAATTCTTTTGTGCATTAGTTTCGCATTTTTACTGTTGTGTTGTTTTTCAATTTCTCTGCAATTTTTCTCAAGCCATGTTTCTTTAGCCTCCTTACATAAGGTTCTGACTTTTCTGTGAATTTCTTCATATTTGGCAGGATTATTTTTGTTCTGTCTTCTTGTTTCCATTAGTTGTAAAATTTCTTCAGTCATCCATGTCTTACGGCCAACTTTCTTTACTTTTGGAATAGTTTTTTCTGCTGCACAACTGATTGAATTCTTCAGCATTTCCCATTGATCATCTACATCTTGAAATAGGATCTCTAGATCAGACAATAAATCAAATTTGTTCTTTACTTCTATGTTAAAATTATCTTGTATTTCTTTGTCAGTTTTCAATTTGCACAAGTCATATTTAGGGTTTCCTGCTGTATACTTGACTTTCTTTAACTTTACCCTCAATGTGCCAGTAATTAATCTGTGATCACTGTAACAGTCTGCATTTGGAACTGTTTTTACAACTGTTAATGCATTTCGAAACCTTTTGCTTATCAGGATGTAATCTATCTGGTTTTTAATCCTGCTGTCTGGACTCCTCCATGTCCATAATCTTCTAGGATGTTGTTTAAACCAGGTGTTTCCTACAACCAATTCATGTTCTTTTGCCCATTCTACAAGTCTGTAACCTCTTTCATTTCTCTCTCCCAAACCATGGTTGCCTACACTGTATCCATCGCTTTGCTTTCCTATTTTTGCGTTGAAATCACCCATTATGATATTTATTTCTGATTTTTTACAGTTCTTCAAAGCAGATTCCATGTCATTATAAAATTCCTCTATACTTTCTTCACTGCTTTCACTTGTTGGGGCATATACTTGAATTACATTTATTTTAAAAGGTCTTCCGTTTAATTTTACTAATAGAACTCTGTCTGACACAGCCCAATATCCTTTGACAGAATTTGATGTTTGCTTATCTAATATAATGGCTACACCTCTTTGCTGTTCTTCTCCCCCCGAGTAAATAATCTTACAATCCTCTCCTGTCCTTATCCCTGCTCCTCTCCATCTCGTTTCCGATATTCCTAATATGTTAATCTTCTCTCTCTCCATTTCTTTTTTGATGTCCTCCAACTTTCCATCTGCATTCATTGTTCTAACATTCCAAGTTCCTACTTTCAATGATATTAATCTTTTGCACCTAGTAGCCTGTTGACGGTCTGGAGTCACCTGGTGCGCATGACTATCCCTACCGGGCGAGGCTGCTCCTATGGAGCACCCATTTACGCCGTTTCTCTGATTATCGATAAGTGAACACAACATGATTTTCTTGGCATGTGTAAAGAAGGTAGTTTGCCATTGCTTTCCTTCCCAGCAGTGACCATACTGGCCAGTGACCGTAGCCATTGTCTCCTCAAAAAAGGAGATCCTCTGCCTACCGTCGTGAAGGTGTAGACCATAACCTACAACTATCTGTCGGCTGCTCTCCATCTTCATCCACCACCTTCACCCATGGCTTCACGTAACCCTGATCGGGGGGCTAAACGGGTACTCCACCTTGCCCAAGGGTGTCCCGTAGGCTAGCGGAGGGAAGGAGGCGCCTTACTTCTCCTTTGATAGGGGATACCCCTACCCCGCTACCCGCAAAAAAGCTATATATTCTGAAATAAACCATTACATTCCTTTATTGGAGGCCCAGTCAAAAATATGAGATCACTTAAATTATATATATGCCTCTAGACTTTAATAGTACACCAGGTCAATTTGCCACCGCAAATGTGGATTCAATCCACATTTCCTTTCCTTTTTTGCGCTAATATGACATCAAGAGAATACGCCACAAGTGTCACAAAATCAGTCCGCAAGATTAATACTTCCTGCCACTAAGGGAGATAACTACTTCCGGTTTTTCCTTGCTAAGACGACGTTACAACTTCCGATTTTCCTGTCGGCTTCTGGTATTTCCCGCGCTAATTGACCCCATTTTGATGGACACCGTGGGCGGGTTATAACAGCAGGGGATTGAATCAACCACCCCGTCACCAGCGCACCGGAGGGACTATACTACTGCCGGTCTAAAAACTATTAATAATTAACAAAGTGAAAATAAAAGATGGCGGTTATTGTCTGTAGTTGGCGTATCTTACACACTATCATCATCCATTGGCGGTGTATCAGGGTTGGAATTATATTTTTCTTCCTCGCTTTCTTCTTCATCCTCCTTTCCCCTCCTCCTGCTTTCCCCTCTTTCTTATCCTCCTACTTTCCCTCAATCTTCTTTCTTTCCTCTTTCTTCTTCATCCCCTTTCTCCTCCTTTTTCACCCCCCTTCTTTCTCCTCCTTTTTTCTCCACCCCCACCTTCTTCTTCCTCCTCCTCCTCCTCTTCCTCCTACTCCTCCTCCTCCACCTTCTTCCCCCTCTTTATTCTTTCTCCCCTTCTTCTTCTTCTTCTTCTTCTTCTTCTTCTTCTTCTTCTTCTTCTTCTTCTTCTTCTTCTTCTTCTTCTTCTTCTTCTTCTTCTTCTTCTTCTTCATCGTAAGTAGTTGGGTGGGAGAGTTTGTAGCTTGGTGGTGCCAGGTCATGTCCAGTGTTGGGGTGTGAACATGGGGGAATACGGCAGGGTATCTTCTGTAATGTTTGGCAATGGTGTGATGAGTGGGAGTGATGACGTGATTTATCTTTTTTTTCGCGTTGATTGACTGTGTGTGTGTTAAGCGCGGTGTGTTGTCAGTGTGAGAAAAAATATACAATAGTATAACACTTAAAACAATAAAAAGGTAACCAACAAAAAAAAATAAATAAATAAATAAAGAATTTAAAAAGCAACAAATAAAAAAGTAAAAATTAAAAGAAAAATAATTAAATACTAAAATATAAACATTAAAAATGTAATAAGTAAAAAACAAAGATAAAATAACAAATAACAGATAAACAATTTTAAAAATTAAACAATTTAAAAAAATGGTAAACCATTAACAATTACAAATTTAAAAACATTAAAAACTTAAAAAATTATAAATTTAAAAATTAAAAATAACACATGGCTATTATTAGTGTCCGTAGTGGTCATGGCTTGTGTCAAAAATATTATAATCATACTCTTTACGTAGCATTATTTAGTGTATAAACGATATTATCATACTATGATTACAGAAACAACAAAGGTTCTTACGAGTTGAATAGAAGAAAGTCAGTTTTAGCAAGACAATCATAGACATTTAGCAGAAGAAGGTCGTTTAGATTGGTCAGAGGAGAATGAGACTGGGGGAGTGAGGGCGTTGTTCCCGCCCTGTTTGTATATTATGGTCAAGCGCCATTTTTTATAGCGAAGGTTCCCCACTTTAACTTGTTAAACAGTAGATCGATTATATCATCCAAGTCTCCCACAGTAACGAATGCAGTATTGTGCCATGAAAGATGGGGTGGTTGCTTTGAGGGCACACTTAAGCATTTTGATTACTTCTGGCCAAGACAAGGGTTACACGATCTGCTTACCCCACAGGCTCCCGAGCTCTGCTTTCAATCAATCACTCTACCTAGGGACTTTCCTTATAGGGACTTTTTCCAGAAGATAAAACTCGACACTTGTAAAGTCATTTGAAATTCAACAATGTAATGATTCAGATAATAGTGCAGGAGAGGCGAGTTATACAGGAAGAAAAAGGGTATGGAGCTCTACAGACAAAGCAACAGATGGATATCAGGAGTTAGGTAGCTGGATCAGCTGTTCATCATCATTGGGCACGCCCTGTCCAAGTCAGTGCGTGTGGTATTGCAGTCGGCTCACCTGATTCCCTGGAATCCCCCTTTAGGTGGTAGACTGACTTAGACGGTAGACGGTTGACTTCTATAAGACGAGAAGGTCCAATTTACTGGGTACCCAGTGCCCAGTAGTCCATGATGCCTGTTCACGCGCTATAGTCGGGGATGTCACATGTAGAATGTCATTCAGCCTAAGTTTATTACCTTGGCATAGTTCTTGAGTTTATCTCTTTACCAGCAAGTTCTTGACAACAGGCAGAAGAGTGGTACTGTAGAGTATACTGTCTGTGGTGGTGGCCAGGACAGGGAACTATAGAGGTGGCTGCTATTCCTACAGACCGGATCACCGTTTTCAGACCCACCAAGGGGTAGTCAAACGATAACACATGTTTCTCTTCGGTGCCTTGATCCGCCTTCTTAGACCCATCCCCCGCTCTTCAGTTGATAACCACCACAATGTAGATTCTGCAAGTAAATAACCTATTGAGAGGACCTTGCATTAATCCATTTGATATGATAATCCATATCCATAACAAGTGGATAGGGCCGACAAGCCCCCAGAATCTGGTATAAACAATATATATATATATATTGACTACCTGATCCTGTTCTGCAGGGATAAGAGACTTGAGACGGCTGATCCATCATCTCTCAGGAAGCCCTAGTGATCAGCATCGTCTGGAAAGAACTGGGTCACAGCTTGTACAGATCTGGTCGTCGAGGCAGACGTGAGATCCGAAACCCTTTCATACAAGAACTCATTCTTTCTCAACCCCTTCACTCACCCAGTTGTTATATTCCCCTACTTAATTTCCTGGTCTCCTAACCGTTAAGACTGTAAACTTCTCATGACACCAATTTATTATATGTTCAAGTGAAGTAGTGTAGCCTTCTTCCTAGAAGAACCCACTTCAGTCTCTTCACAAACTTCCCTTTCATTACTGGTTTTCATCACCAGGTAGAATAGATAGTGTTTAGTTTTTCCCTGTCTCCTTCCCCCATATAGAAGGTAAAGAGTGGTGTGTATGTGTGTACATGATTCTTTCCTCCATGTAGAAGATAAATATAAACACAAGTTCCTTCAACCCTTCCGAAAGGAGTGACCATATAGTGAACGGCTATGCTGCTCCGCATGGCTCGGACCGCATTCAGTGCCCCTTTCATTAGCCCCTCTTTTCCACAGTTAATGTGGAAAGAAAGGTCCCTCTATTCCTCATACCATATCAGGTAATTTATGAGTCAGCAGAAAATATCAAAGGGCAGATGTGCCTATGTTCCTTGTGGAACAAGCGTCTACTTCTTTTCCCATCACTCAATAGTAAAGAATACATATAAGAAGATCCCGATGCTCCTCCCTGAGCTATAGTATATCAGTTTAAATACATCGCCTGAGACTAGATAGAATATAAACTTCTGTGCTCTTTCTGGGGCCGATAAAATCACCCCCTGTTCAGTACCGCATTCACTAAGTTAAACGCACATACAGCGTCGATATTTCTCCAAACTCTCTCTCCCTCCCTCCCTCTCTCTCTCTCTCTCTCTCTCTCTCTCTCTCTCTCTCTCTCTCTCTCGAAAGATAATAGTATATAATAGCTCCACTATACCGGTAGAGCTCTTAACTAAAGAAGAAGATTGTCAGCGCCTACGCCACGGAACGTCCTCTACAATCCTATTATCCATCAAGAGTATATTCGTATTAAAGCGGATTGCATTGTGGGTGTACCCAAGGCATACGTGTGGAGCTTTGTGTTATCGGTTGCTGGGATTTAGCATTTAGTGTAGTAAACAAACGATCTGCTACTCAGCTGACCGGCCCACAACAACTAATCTTCTTCTTCTTCTTCTTCTTCTTCTTCTTCTTCTTCTTCTTCTTCTTCTTCTTCTTCTTCTTCTTCTTCTTCTTCTTCTTCTTCTTCTTCTTCTTCTTCTTCTTCTTCTTCTTCTTCTTCTTCTTCTCCTTCTTCTTCTTCTTCTTCTTCTTCTTCTTCTTCTTCTGCGTTCATCCAGAGTTTTTTTTCCGGATGTGACCGCCCACGCTTTCCGGCATGGCACATGATTGATTGATTGATTGATTGCGTTGTGCCTGTTTACAGCAAAGCTACGTTCTTGCGTCGTTAGGCCGACACATCCGACTTCTGCGGGCATTTGTTGACCGGTTTAACCATCCCGGACCCAACAACTAATCGATAAACCCCTATTAGTATGCAAGACGTGACCGTTTTCCGACACGGGAACCGCAGTGACTGCCTTTGTTGACAATTATTATTACTGAATTATGTTCGTCGGTTAAACACTTCGTGTAAGGAATGTAAAAACCAATTTACCTTGTCAGAAGAATTATACAACTAGAGACTTGGCATCTTTATACTGTCGGTGGTCTTTGACTCACACGAAGACAGGCTGTCAAGAAAACTTGTTGCTGCCACAACGTCCAGACGAGAACTTCCCTCTCCGATCTATTGGGCTAATTTACATATCTCGTTCTTCGCCCGAAAATGTCGAAAATTACAACTTTTTCGTGCTGCTACACTTTTTAACAGGAAAAGCGAGATTGCCTGAATAAACAAGTGTTAGCTACCCCGTGTGCAAAAGAAACACCGGGGCGTTAAACTTCTAGAAGTCTGTAGTACGTACCAAGAGCGAGTTTTCTTCAAGGATTACCCCGTCTAGAAATAGCACGGGGTTTCCGTTGGTAAGGGAACCCTACCAAGAGGGAAGAACTCTGGCCGTTTCGTGACAAGTATGCGTGACTGAAACCCACCATCACAACGCCGGTTGGCTTATGGAATGAACAACCTACTCCGTATAACTGCAAGGCAGTCAGTCTCCAAATCACTTTCTGTGAATCGAGAGGGCTAAGTAGGTCTTGTAAACCCTTGTCACAGCACCTACTAAGGCTGTCTCGTTGTCGGAGAGTTGGTGGGATGGCGATCTCCTTCTATAAAAAACGTTAGTTACACAAACAGGCCGGTAAGACACGAAGGTGTCGGGTGCCCACGCTAGTCGGGTCAATGCCAAGGTTGTGTAGAGAGACATGGAATGTACTGTGATCTGTGTACACTGATTAAAACATTCCCCTCGGCAGTCTCACCGTATTATTCTGATGTTGTCTATATTCACAGTAGTGTTATTTGCTGTTTAGTTTGTTTTGTTATTTCCTTGCTTTCTTGTTGTCGTCAGTTCTGGGATGGTTTGCTATCCTTCTAGCTTGTCTCCTTCGTTCACTCCTCTAGTTCTTTGATGTATTCACGAGGAAAGGGCTAGCTAGTTTTCACCATTTCTAATCCTCTTTCAAACAGTTGGGTGATCTTTCTAGTCGTTTGCATTTTCTCCGCTGTCTTTTTAATTCTGTCGAAGTTTCTTTTCTTTTTTTTTTTTTTTGGATGTTTCGGCTTCTTGAGTTCGGTTCCGATTGGTTGTTTCCTTTTCTCTGGACCTGCGATAGTTACTTGGGTGTTGTTCGCTTCTTTTATCTTTTCCATGGCGGTGTGGGTTTTTTTTTTCATCTGGTTTTTTTTTATCTATAATTTGATTGCTTCCATCTTTTGGGTTACTGTTCGCATATATGCTAGAGCAACTTCCAGTTGTTTCTTTGTTATTAGCATGCTTTTATCCGCTTCTTCCATTCGCTTTGTGGCTTGTTTCAGTACTTCGGTGTTGTCCGTCTCTTTCGTGCTTTCTTGTGTGTTCTGTCCTATCCCTCATCCTTGTTGACTATTTTATTCTTTATGTTCGAGATTGATTGATTGATTGATTTAGGAATCGACATCACAGCATTCGGGACATTCCCATAAGCGCTCCGTCCCCATCCTCAGCAGCCAGCGAAGAGTTCCAACACTAATAGTACCCGTAGCAATCTGAATATATGTCCGTCTCGCCTTTCTTCTGAGCGTTGAGCGTCGGCCAGATCCCCTCGTCACTCCCCGCAGTCTCATTCTTGCCAGACCACGGTAATCCATTTGCTCATCCGAGGTGTACACGTGCTCCCACAAGGCCACAACCACGTCTGTCTTGTCATGTATCAATACTCCACCAAGTTCTGCAGAGCCAGCCAATCTGTCAGCCTGTTCATTTCCCAGCACACCGGCATGCCCCGGAGAAAAGATCCAGGCGATGCTTGTCACCTGTGACCTCCGAAGCGAAGCAAGCCACTTCGCACGAAGCCTGCCCGTCCTCACCCTCGTCAGCATGCTTTCTGAGTCAGTTACAATCACGATGTGTGTGTGTGTGTGTGTGTGTGTGTGTGTGTGTCGTATTCTCCATCCAGCGGAGAGCCGCAGTGACTGCCTCCACCTCCATTCTTAAGCTGGATGTTGTTGTATCATATGCCAGGCTCTCCTGCACCAAACGTCGACCATTAGCTTTGGCTATGAACCCCCAGCCACTTCTCTCACCTCTTGACACCGAACCATCTGTGTTATGTTCGAGATTTCCGCCTTCATTATTCTCATTCCTGAGCACGAGTCTGTGTCGTTCCTTGAGTTGTCCTAACTGCACCCTTGTGTCTCTCATAGGCGTTTGTGTTAGAAATGCCCATCTCCATGCTATTTTTTTTTTTTTTTTTAAGGGCATCTTTTATACCTGGCCCAGTGGTTGCCTTGACAATTAGCGCATTGGCGCACCGGGTTAGCTTCTTTGTAGATTCTGTCTCTTTTCTCTTCTCTGCACTCTCTATACCAGTTGTTGTCGCTGCAATACCTACATAGCGGTCTGTCCTCTTTGTTATACCTTAGGGCAGTATTTCCCAATGTGGGGCTCACGCCCCACAGGGGGCCAATTCGATTGTTAAGTGGGGAAATCCAAAAATGGATTCGTCCAGAGTCCATTAACAGTATGGTGACTCTCAGTCGCTACTCGAGCTGGGTAAACGTCCAGTATAAGTAATTTCTGTCCGCCATGTTAGTAGCCGTGATTTCATTGTTAGACGTTAGAGTTGAACTACCGGTTATACTGGGCCGGCACTAAGCATTTCGCGCTATTTGTTCTGAATGGCGCGAAATGCTTAGTGCCGGGATCTCAGTTTCTGCAGTGTTTCGCAGTAACGCTCAGCATTCACCGTTGGTGTTAATTTGAAATAAGCGTCCGTTAAATTGTTGTAAAAGTCTTGTTGTTTAATATATATATATATATATATATATATATATATATATATATATATATATATATATGTAATCTAGCCTAGGAATCAACATACAGCTGAAAGATGCTGGTGTTGACCGCAATATCCTGAAACAGGATGGAAACGCGGGAAAAAAAAAAAAAAAAAAAAAATATATATATATATATATATATATATATATATATATATATATATATATATATATATATATATATATATATATATATATATATATATATATATATATATATATACATTGTACAAATATAAGTTATATATAAATGGTATGTAAAATCAATTGGTAATTTTTTTTTTTTTAATTTCAGTTTTAGAAGCATTATTTTGCAGAAAAATTTGTAAAATGAAAAAGTATGTTTTTTGTTGTTGTTGTTGTTGTTTTTGCGGTAGGGTAAATGTGTCATACATATTTAAATATGCATTTATAATCTAGGTTTACTCCAGTTCATATTATAAATTTTTTTTTTGGGGGGGGGGGGAGGGGGGTTAATTGATCTTATATTTATTTATTTCTTTCATGTCACAGTGAAATGAGTGGTGCAAGCAAGAACAAAATTCGTCAGTATTCGGAGGAATATTTAAAATCTGGTTTCATACCCGCTGTCCACGATGAACAGTCACCTTTTTGTCTTTTATGCCAACAATGCTTGACCAACGAATCAATGAAACGCGGTCGTTTTGAGGTACATTTGAAGGCGAAACATAATGTTCATATTAATTCAGATTTTAATTACTTTCAAACTTTAAAGAAACATTTTGAAAAAAGAGTAACATTAAAGTCTTTATTTACTGCTCATAATGCAACTATCAATCGTACTCTTGAGGATAGTTACCAAATTGCATTACTCATTGCTAAATCTGGGAACAGTCATACTATAGGGGAGAATTTAATCGAACCATCAATATCAGCATTTCTTAAAACGGTTCTGGAAAAAGATGACAAAGGCGTTAAAGCTATGCCACTAAGTAACAATACTGTTAGTAGAAAAATAGACGAAATAAGTGAGGATATTGAAATACAACTAGTTGAAAAGCTGAAAACAAGAAAATTTTTGGTGCAAATGGATGAATAAACTTTTAGAGACTGTGATGCCTTACTTATAACTTACGTAAAATATATTGATAAAGGTGATTTTGCTGAAGAAATGTTGTTCTGTAAATCATTAGAAAGCACCACTACCTCCAAAGATATATATATATATATATATATATATATATATATATATATATATATATATATATATATATATATATATATATATATATATATATGTATATGTATATATATAGTAAGCTTAAAGTTACTTAGATGTCAATAATATACCCTTAAAAATATAACATCTTGTGCTGCAGATGGTGCTCCTAATATGAATGGGAAGGAAAATGGTTGCTTAAAATTGATGAAAGATGAGAATCCAGAAATGCTTCTTGTGCATTGTGTTATTCACAGAGAAAACCTGGTAGCTAAAAACATTTCGCCTGTTCTAAATGAAGTACAAAATTTAGTTATAAAGTGTATCAATGCTATTAAAGCTAGTGCCAAATGTGAACGTCGCTTCAAGTTATTTTGTGAAGAACAAAATGAAGACCATGTGAGAATTATACTTCACACTGAAGTAAGATGGCTCTCGAAAGGGAACTGCTGAAAAGATTTATGTAACTATTTGATACATATAGTGATTTTTTAAGCGACAAAACTGAAATGAAAAATCTGTTAACGGTCGATAGTAAGGCATATATGAGTTATTTAGCCGATATCTTTGAAAAACTAAATATATTAAATAAACAACTTCAGGGAAGAAAATAAAACTCTTGTCGATGCAAAAGTGAAGATAATTGGTTCCATTACCTTTATTGAATTATGCCAGACATATATTTACAACACAAATTTTGAAAAGTTTCATTGATTCCAAAAATGTGAAGTGTCTGATACCGTTATATATGTAATTGTCGATCATCTGAAAATATTATCGGCTGATTTAAAAGAAAGATTTTCTGATTTGAAACAAATTGATTTCCCAACTTCGATGATGCAGCCAATGTTAGTGGATTTGTCTGATATTTCAAATATGCAGTATCAAGAAGAACTCGCAGAAATGCAAAATGATGAGTCAATTAAAACTTTATTTAATATAAAAGGGGCGATGGCATGGCTTTGTGAGGAAACCGAAATCAAATATCCAAATGCAACCAAATGTGCAAGAGAACTATTGTTACCGTTTCCATCTTCGTACTTATCTGAATGCGGAGTCAGTGCCATACATGATTTGCTTCTAAAAACAACTCGACTGGATAAAACAAAACGGGGAAACTTGAGAATGAAGTTAACTAAATTGGAACCTGACATAACATCTCTTTGCAGCAAGCATCAAGCGCAAGGATCTCACTAAATTTAAATAGTAAATAATTACTAATAATTAAAAGAATATAGAAAAAACTTTCATTAAAATTATTTTGTACTTGAATTTCAGTTCTCAATTATATGTTTAAAAAAATTTACTTACTGTGTTTGCTCAATAATTTCCTAGTGATTTCTTGCTAAAACCTATTATTCAAGTTTCTTTAGTTAACATTTCAATTTTTGAATATTAAAAATTATGTATATGTTAGGAAGAGGGGGGGGGGGGGGCATAAGAAGTTTAGAAAGGCTTAGGTGAGGCTTAGCATTAAAAAGGTTGGGAAACAATGCCTAAGGGTATACAAGTATTTTTGGCATTTTCGCCACTATTTTACCGAGGTACATACTTTTTCGAAGTACTTATTTCTTCCTCTGTAGTTTCTTTCTCTTGCACTGATCCGCCGTTATATTTCGCAATATCACCGCTGTTGGGTGGCCGCGTTTTGTAAATATTCTTTCGTCGTGAGTAATGTCCATGTTGATGTTTTCTATTCTAATGTCTTCTGTGACTTTTCTTATGTCAGTTGTTGGGTTGATTCCTTTGATTGCTATTGTGGTTGTAGCTCTAGCCAGTTCGACCATGCTTTTGACATTGTGCTGGGTTCATTGTTGTTGGCTTGTTTTCTTTTTATCAATTCATTTATGATCTGTCTCATTTTTTTGCCTCTAGTTATTGGGACCATTTCATATTTATTGATGGTTATATGAAGGTATTTATAATGGTTTTATAGATCGAGTCTTGTTATTTTTAATTAAATTAATTAGTTAATTAATTCAATTAGATGTAATTAATTTGATTGTTATTAGTCTATATTTGCTACTTACAATGTATCGAGTTGAAGTATTTCGCACAGTAGTCTGGTAGTAATATAAGCACCACCACTCCCAGTTAATATACGTACCACACTCCAGTGAAGCAACACGAACTATCTTAAATTACAAATAAAATCCGTGAAAAATCGACTGACGATGAATATGAAATCGATACGATGAGTGAAACACACAGAAACAATATGCATTATAAACGCATGGAAAATCTGCAATAATCAATAATATATGACTCACCAAAATAATTTTTCACATGACAATTAGAAGTCACTAAGGTGGATTTAACTATCACAGTTAGGATAATGTTTATTATGCTATTCGTCCTTTGAGATAATTATTCTTTTTACTTTTTATTTTTGAGAGAGCATGTATTCAGTACTGAAATAGTGTTCAAATAGGTTGCAATTGTGTGTATAGGGATTGGTGGTGTATTTGATTTATTGTGGAAGATGGTTCCACTGCTGAGTTGCGAAGTACGCTAAGCTTGTTTTGCATAAGCCTAGCCTATACGTAGGTACATGTAGTATCTGTAATCGTTCGCTATGTCTTGCGTTATATTTAAACAATGGCAAAAGTAGCTTGGAGCAGTTTGATGTAGAATTTTATTAATTAGTTTGGCCTTATTAAAAAGTAAGCGTTTGTGGAGTTGTAGTAATTGAAGACGTTAATATAGGTTAGAATGGTCGGTAAGCTTTTCACCATTAATTAAACCCACATCCCTTTCTACAATGAGTAAAGACGCTTTGTGGTTGAATTGGAACATCCATCCCAGATTGTGGAGCAATAATCAGTATGTGTTTGTGTGAGAAGTGTAGAATATCTTTCTGTTGTTTTCATCAAGGAAATTGTTAATTTTAGCATATTGGTAGATTTTTTTTCTCTTTTTGTTTAACGGGCGCTTGAACGTGGAAATAAACGGTTAGATTTATATTAACGGTGAGACCCAGTGCGCTGTTCTCGGTTACACATTCTACAGGCATGTTACCAATGTTCAGCTGACGAGCTCTCTGTGAGTTTAGAGTGTGAAGTCCTTGTCTGCCTGTTATTAACTTATATTTTGTTATAGTAATGTTAATTTGCATACGGTTTGCATAACTCCAGTTAACTACAGTATTTAATTCCTGTTGCAAGGAAGATTCCAGCATGTTACATTCCTTAGCGTTTGTATATACTTTGCTGTCGTCTGAAAGCAGACAGACAGACAGACTGACAGACAGACAGACAGATAGACAGACAGACAGACAGACAGGCAGGCAGGCAGGCAGGCAGGCAAGCAGACAGGGCAACTTTAAATTATAAGATATTGTTTATTATTGTATGTGTCAGCTTCATCAACAGACGGTTTATTAAGTAAGTGCAATAAGCTCAGCTGACTAGTGAAACGAAATCAAATAATAAAACAATGAAAAACAGATCGATCTTCAATACATCGTGAACCACAGACCGCCAGTGTTGTTCAACCCTGAACTCCGAGCACTGCAGCGCGCGTGTAAATATGTGACTTCTGTACGGTGTGAATAATTGACCGCGGCGTGTCATTACCTTCAAATATTGAATCACTGTCTGAGGTTCGAAGTGCAAATCAATATTAGGGCACACATGTTTCCTGGATTATCCTTCTTAGAGGATGAGTACGAGAATAATGTTCAGTATCAAGATCGAGCCGGTCTCCCTGGCCTAGGCTTAACGACTTTCTCCATAATCCCGTATATTATCGTGAGTAACGTAACCTGTGCGAGAATCGGTAGCAGTTCTCGCGCGTTGGTAACTTAGGGGTATGTAAACCGGTCGCTCAGAAAGTAATGGCATACTTACATACTACTGAGCGTAATCTTGCCTAGTACATCAACAGCAGCTGAAAAATGCTGATATTGACTGCAATGTCCTGTAAGTGATATGAAAAAAAAAAAAAAAACAAGATCAACCCACTCTGGACATACCCTACTTTCTCCATCCCCTTCTTTATTAGACAAGAGTTCCCAGTGGCAACGTGAAATAAATGTCCGCCTGCAGAACTCATCACAAATAACATGAACAATGTCAGCATATTATGAACCCAAACGACTGAAGATGGTGATACTCGTAACGGATAGCTGTGCAAGAAACCTTGGGGAAACTACCTATCACAGCCAATTATGTTGTACAAGATCATGTGAATGAATGTTTGGCAATAATAACACTGCTGCATTGGTATATCATTTAGTGACTATGAATGCATACATTGAACGTCTGCAGGTTCTTGTAACACACAACCAGTGTTTTCTTTCATCGAATGTTGGTTACATTGTCATTCGTAAAGAGCGGATAAATACGTAAGAAAATCTAACGAAGGATCACTTTTATTAGAAGTAAAAGTCTTTTCTCAATTTTTTTTTTTTTGGGGGGGGGGGGGGGGGAAACTTTTTTCCATGGGGGCAGTTTTAGACAAGCGGCGAAGAAACAACACACCGTGAATTGATAATTACACAAAGGATAACCTACAGTATGGCAATGCATACTTAACGTGTATTTTTGGGCATTGGGAATAGATTGAATACCCCACGGCGCTTGACGGAAAAAGTGGAAGATGATGATGAAGATGATGGGATATTTTTGACTACGAACGCATCACGCTTGAGACCCGAAGTCTTAGAAACTGGTTTATGTGATAGAAAAAGAAGCTGCTTAAGTGATTATTGGAGCTTCTCCATAAAACGGACCATCATTGACGTCACTATTTTAAAATAATTACGGTTTCGTAATAAGCTGCAATTATCTTTTTAATGTTGCATATCCCTTACAGGACGTTGCAGTCAGCACAAGCATTTTTCAGCTGCTGTTGATGTACTAGGCAAGATTACGCTCAGTAGTTTGCTACTGTTTTCTGAGCGACCGGCTCACATACCAATGCGGCGCGATCCGCTACCGAATCTCGTGCAGCTGTGTTACTCACGAGAATATACGGGATTACGGAGAAAGACGTTTACACCTTCGCCAGGGAGACCGGCGTATTATTGCAATAACCTAGTATTTATTGTCGGTAGGATACGCCGATAATAAGGAGATAGATACTAAATACATGATGCGCATAAAGAAAATAAACTCAACAGCGCGCTAGGAATGTTTAACTTCAACGTTAAATAAAAACTACTATACGGGTCACAAGTATGAAGAAAGACTAAACGAATTACTAATAAACTGCAAAGATTCAATAATTAGTGCGTGCTCAAAACAGGGGGACTAAACTGGTATGGCAATCGCCAACGCGGAGCTCTGAACACATTCCGGTTAACCAAGAGGAAACGACACTAGAGCTAGATAAGATCAACACCGAGAAAACCCGAGGATACTCTACTAAGATACCCTTTTGTCTGGAATTTACAGGAAGGAAACTGTGAGGGATCTGGAAACACATCATAAAAATAGTTAAAGGCAGACGAATAATATGGGGAGAAGAATGACGAAGCTGCAGAAGACAGGAAACAAGATGGGACTGATTACCATGAGTTTGTTTAGGGCCTATGGCTCAGTGAGAGATATACAAAGTTAGTTGCATATCCTTTTACAGGACGTTGCAGTCTACACCAGTATTTTTGCCGTTATGATCGCATGGCAAATTTACGTTCAATAGTTTTTTTATTTCTTTCTGAACTACAATCACCTATTCATTCATTCATTCATTCATTCATTCATTCATTCATTCATTCATTCAGTAGCATGTCCTTTGCAGAGCCTCGCTCCCATAACAACCTTCCGGAAAACTCGATGACAAGCAAGATGTCCCGCGTCCGATACACTCATCTGGAGATCAACTCCCACATTCTGTACCCATCTTCTCTTTGGCCTTCCTCTTCCTCTCTTCCCAGGCATATACCCCTCCATTACTGTTCTCTCCAAACTTTCATGAAGTTTCAAGTAACCAACATATTTAAACTGTCTTTGTTTTATCGTCTCTATTAGCCACCCCTCTTCAATATTTAGCTCTTTAAGTATGGATGCATGTGTTCTTTTCTTTACCCAAGATATTCGTAGAACCCGTCTATAACATTTAAATTCAAAGGCATTTATGCGCTGTTCAGCTTGTTTAGTAAGTGTCAAGGTCTCACAGGCGTATGTTGCCATGGGAAAGATGCATGCTCCTAAAAATCAAATTTTTGTAGTTATATCTGTCCCACTCCATAATTTATGCAGTTGGTTTAGTATTTGAAGAGCAATTGATAGTGGCACCATTTCGTAAAATAACCAACACAGGGTGGTCTGCTGCCAAATCGCCCAGGGCTGTGTTTCGAACGCGGGTATGCGAGATTACGAACTGCGTCCACAAGTCATCGCCACGGAGCCGGTGAGAGATATAAGGTTAAAAGAAATATGCAGTCACGTCTGCGTATGTGTATATGTTGCTTGGTGAGTGTTAAATGTAAATAAATATTACTCCATTAACATTACTCACACTTCACTATGTTGGCTTCCAAAATAAATGCGCATTTCAATCATTTAAATGATTTTTCTATAAACTGCGCAGCATATTACAGATACGACAGTATTGATTTTGCCTTTCACAGAGTCAGTAAAAGCTATGTTGAAAAATAAACACGCCATATGTGACACGGGATAAGGGATCTATACAAGAATCACAATACCATAACAAAAATGGAACTGACGGTAAAACAAGCAGATTTACCTTGACTTACTCAAACAAGTCATTGGGAGTATTCTGTGAGTTGAGATATTTCTAAATTGAAGCCACTCGTGAAGTAAACAAAGTGATCGACTTGTGAACATAGATGGGCAGTGTCATTAACTCAGATAAGGCGCCTGTGTTATGGTTCTCTCTGGACAATAAGATAGTTAAAGCTGACTCCCGAGTCTTACAATGAATGACAGAAATATTACCAAAGAGAGTAAATTGAGTACCCGGGAATCACCTTCGACAGAAGTCTGTCACTCAGGGATTCATGTGAAAACTAGAGCGCATACAGAATGAAGCTATCCGGGCGATACTGGGATGCAAGCGCCAGTAGTGTGCTTGCGAACGATACACTCAGGCCTTACCCACGATTGTAGACAGGCGCATGGTGCTGCAGGCTAAATCGTATCTCTGAGTGGCTGCAGACACAGAAGATCCCCCCCCCCCCCCCGCCCGCATGAAGTCTCAGACACAGTCAAGGGTCACAGGCTGTTCAGAGAAAAATCATGGATGACTCAGATAGGGGACACAATCAGAGAAATGTGCATGCTTGAGAATATTGGGACAGGAGAGGAGTGGGTCATTATGCCCGTAGAAAAGTCAGACCTGTGCAGGGTCATAATAACATTAGAGATTATATCAAGTGCAAAGCACTTTATCCGTAGCTCCAGCAATGATCCTATGATCCTTAGAAATGAAATTTAATACTATATTTGGTGTATTATATGTCAGGGTTCATACACGGTCACCCCAGTAGTGACCTCGTGTTGGAGAAGGTGCCCGGGACAAGATGTCCATCAGCAAGCGCCGCCCCTGCAACAGCTTGTCTGCCTCCGTTATCGACTGTGCGCCGCACAGCCATGTTGTTCCTCGGCACGCAGGATACACTGTGAACTTGGAACATAACCCTGATCGGGGGGAGGGGGTGGGGTGGGGGGGGGGGCTGAACGGGCACTCCACATGTCCAAGGTTGTCAAGGTATGTCCAGAAATCCCCGGGAAGGTTAACCCGGTCAACAAATGCCCGCAGAAGAAAGATGTTTCGGCCTAACGGCGCAAGAACGCAGCTCTGCTGTAAACAGGCACAACGCAATCACGTCCGGAAAAAAACAACTCCGGATGAACGCAGCAGAAGAAGAAGAAGAAGAAGAAGAAGAAGAAGAAGAAGAAGAAGAAGAAGAAGAAGAAGAAGAAGAAGAAGAAGAAGAAGAAGAAGAAGAAGAAGAAGAAGAAGAAGAAGAAGTATGTCCAGAAATGAATGCCGTCATTCACGATTAATTATTTTGAAAACTGTTGCATCGTTATGACATTTTCCCTGCCATCTTATATTTACCCCCACCCAAGGAATATGTCTTTGATAGGTCCAAAAGCAACTTAAATCATGAAAAGCGGCGACATTTCTTTGATGTTTTGATGAAAAACTAGTGATTTCTCGCTAACAAACTTGTTTTACAGTAATGCCAATGCCAATGCCCCCGCCAGTTCGGATGACAATCACAAGGCGTATCCAGATTCGTATGGGAGTGGGTGCATTGTCTGCTCTGCTGAGACGGAACATGATTACATGTTTTGCACGACGAATATAGCTGTGAATGTCTCTGCAGTGGGCTTCCTTATTAACGGTCAAGATGTTGATCCTCTTTTCATTGAAGTTTATAGAATGATTCGTATGTTTGTGTGTTGTCCCCTCATTTGACAACGTGTTTCTTCTCACGTTTCTTGTTATGCCAAAATATGTCAGTTCCCACCGCAATATTACTCTTCGGTTGGTATTCGATGCGTCTAGAGCTTTTTGTTTTTTCAATGTCAGTTGTTTATCACCGTTGAGGGCTCACGGAATTGAAAATCAATCACTGTGTAATACAAACTGTTGCCATTAACAAGTTGTATTGTTTATGCCGATGCTGTAATGTTTAGGGCCTGCAATTCTTCTGAATATTTGTAGCAAAATATCCCAGTTGGTGTGCACGTGGATTAAGGTCTGCGATCTGCTCAGACCTTAATCTGTGTCGGACAATTCCAGTAGGTTGATGACTGCTCTCGGTTGCATAAAATCCAATCCATCCTTTCTCCAATAATCCTCTTCCTCTATCAACACATGGTCCTCACATTTTTTCCAGTAACTTTTATCAATATTTAATAGCGCGGACTGGATCAGTAGCTTAACGTCAGACAATTTGAATATAGTATTGTCAGCTGCCACCTGTCCTTTAATTTTAGCCCACACAAGTTCTATAGGTTAAAATGAGAATGGTACGGCGGAAGTCTCAAGCACCCATAATGATGCTCTTCTATCAACTTGTCGATTTGATATTTCTTGCTTTTTGACGTCTGTTTTACAAGGGACAACAATTCTAGCTAGAAATACGTTTCTGGAAATGGTATGTTTTCCATTCGGAGCCATATCTTTATTGCTCCCTTTGTGCTCGATGCTGTAGGTATTTTGTCTTCTTGGGCAACAACATTGATATCATGCATTGTCCATAATTGGACACGACGGTCTATCTAGGGATGGAAGCACAGTATTCTCGAGCCATTCTCTAAATACATTACCATTCATCTTATTATGATAATCCCTATTGTTTGTATGCTTTGATACGAACACGAGCCCAGCATTCTGTTGTAAGCCATTATGCGTATTACCAGCATGGGCCATGACCAAAAGCTGTCCTATACTGCTGGGCACATATCGCTTTATCTGTCCATCCACTGATTGCCATTCCTTATCACGTGTATGGTGCGCATTGATCCACATTTCATCCAAACACACTATGCCATAATTTTCTTTGCACATTTCCCTTATTTCACGTAGGTATCTGCTTCTCATGGCTCCTAAATGCGGTTGCTCGCAAAGAATATTTCTACCGCCCTTGTACTTTCTAAAAGTGAAGATAATGTCCTTATAATTTTCCACAAAGTTGTTTTGGATAGCTCTATGTTATTGTTCTTTCTCAACCAAACCCTAAGTTTTCTTACAGTCACTGTTTCTTTGGCATCCAGCATTTTTATAATGCTGGATAATCCTGGATATAAAATTAAATTTTTTAAATAATTTTAGGAGTCTCCGTGTCGAAGTGGTCAAGCCTTTTTACTCGGGCTCCAAAGGTTGTGGGTTCGATTCCGGGCCGCATCCTTCGGTTCACGAGTTAAATTTTTCGGAGACTTCTGTGGGTCGTCGCTAGAGCTGCAGAGTTCGTGCTTTGTGCGATGCTTTCCGCGCTGCGGAAAGAGACCGAGCCATATGGGATAGAACCTGGTGCAATTAAGTCAACCCTGTCGACTTTTAAGCGACTTTTTAAAGCATTTTTATAATAGCTCGCATTATGACATCTTTGTCAAAGCTGTCTA
>OY992876.1:405814500-406157000 GCA_963921405.1 Cepaea hortensis
TCATTTTTGGGAGACAATGGCTACGGTCATTGACCAGTATGGTCACTGCTAAGAAGGAAAGCAATGGCAAACTACCTTCTTTACAGATGCCAAGAAAATTATGTTTTACAATCTCATTGAAAATCAGAGAAACGGCGTCATAGGAACAGCCTCGCCCGGTAGGGGTAGTCATGTGCTCCAGGTGACTCCAGACCGTCAGCAGGCTACTGAGCGCAAAACATTAATATAATTGAAAGTAAGAACTTGGAATGTTAAAACAATGAGTGCAGATGGAAAAATGGATAACATCAAACAAGAAATGGGAAGATAGAATATTAACATATTAGGATTGTATGAGACGATGGAAAGGGACAGGGATTAAGACAGGGGAGGATTTTAAGATTATATATTCTGGAGGAGAGGAAAGGCAAAAAGGTGTAGCAATTATCTTGGATCTAAAAAGATCAAAATCTGTTAAAGGATATTGGGCAGTGTCAGACAGGATTCTATTGGCAAATTAATCGGCGGACCTATACCATAAACGTCATTCAAATATATGCCCCAAGTGGAGAAAGCAGTGAAGATAGTGTAGAGACATTTTGTAATGACACGTAGAATGCTTTGAAGAAATGTAAAAATTCAGAAATAAACATAATAATGGGTGACTTCAATGCGAAAGTAGGAAATCAAGGTGATGGATGCACAGTAGATATACATGGTTGGGAAGGGGGACACGAAACGAGTGAGGATACAGACATGTAGAATGGGCAAAAGAACATTAACTGATTGTCGGAAACACCTACTTTAAGCAACATCACAAAAGAGAAGTCCTGACAGCAGGATTAGAAACCAGATCAATTACATCCTGATTAACAGAATATTTCGAAATAAGTTAAGAGTCGCAAAAACAGTCCCAATGCAGACAGTTGCGGTAATCACATATTGATTATAGGCACATTGAAGGTAAAAAGTCGCTTAAATGTCGACAGGGTCGACTTCATTGCACCGGGTTTTATCCCATATGGCTCGGTCTCTTTCCGCAGCACGGAAAGCGTCGCATAAAGCACAAACTCCGTAGCTTTTAGCGACGACCCACAGGAGTCTCCGAAACATTTAACTCATAAACCGAAGGACGCGGCCCGGAATCGAACCCACAACCTTCGGAGCACGAGTCAAACGGCTTGACCACTTCGCCACAGAGACTGCCGCATTGAAGGTAAAGTAAAGAAAGTCAAGCATACACAAGGAAACAATAAATGACAAGGAAATACAAGACAATTTTATAATAGAGGTAAAGAACAGATTTGGTGTATTGTCTGATCTACATATCTTATTTCAAAAAGTGGATGATCAATGGGAAATGTTGAAGAATTCAATCAATTTGGCTACAGAAACAACTATCCTAAAGTTAAAGAAAATAGGTCGTAAGAAATAGATGACTGAAGAAATGTTTAGACTAATGGAAACAAGAAGACACAACAAAGATAATCTTTACAAATATGAAGAGATTCACAGGAAAGTCAGAACATTATGTAAAGAAGCGAAAGCAAGTTAGTTGCATGTTCTTTGCAGGACATAGCAGTCA
Source organism: Cepaea hortensis (assembly GCA_963921405.1). Classification (NCBI taxonomy): domain Eukaryota; kingdom Metazoa; phylum Mollusca; class Gastropoda; order Stylommatophora; family Helicidae; genus Cepaea; species Cepaea hortensis. Next base: position 405,816,065 of record OY992876.1, read on the forward strand.
ACACCAGCATTTTTTGGCTGTTTGTGACTCCTGTGCGAGTTTATGTTCAGTAATTTGCCATTACTTTCTGAACGGCCGCCATTCATACCATTTCATAAAAAAACCAACACTGCTGTGTTTCGAACGTGGCTATGCGGGATTACGAACTGCGTCCTTAACCCCTTCACTACGGAAGAAGCATGGCTTGAAAAAATTGCATAGAAATTGAAAAACAATACAACAGTAAAATACTAAATTAATGGACAAAAGAATTCAAGAGCTTGCTAATAAAAGAACACCTACATCAACATACTGCCTGAAAACAATAGATGGAAAACGTCACTGTAGAAAAACACGAGGTCTTTACATACATGGTCAGATTATGCAAAAAACCTTTATGATGATACAGGAGAACAATATAATATTCGGAATAATAATGAAGGACCATTATTTTTGAAGATAGAAGTTTACAATGCTCTTAACCACATGAAATCTGGCACGACCACGGGTCCAGACAACATCTCAACAGTAATGATCAATGCTTTAGAAGAATATGGAATATATCAAGTCACCAGACTGCTGAACATAATATATGATACTGGGATACACCCCCTGAATTATGTAATCCAATATTTATTGCAATCTCGAATAAATCAGGAGCCATTGGAATGTGATCAACATCGAACAATTAGTATAATGAGCCACATAACAAAGATTTTGATAAGAATTATCATGCAAAGAGTTAGGATGAAAATACAACCCGAAATAGGAGAACAATGTGGATTTGTAGAGTGCAAGGGTACAGTAAATGCTGTGTATATGCTGAGAACATTAATTGAACGTTCTGTAGAAATAAACAAAGACGTACATCTTTGCTTTATTGACTACACAAAGGCATAAAGACTGATAATATAGTAGATCAATATCAGCCTGTTAAGAGTGTTGTGAGACAAGGATGTGTAATGTCACCAATCTTTTTTCTGAAAATATTTTCAGAAATGTTGACGATATGAAAGGAATCATCATTGGGGGACATAATATAAATAACAATAGAAACGCAGATGATACAGTATTGATTGCAGACAATGAGCAGGATCTGCAACATTTAGTAGATGCGATTGTTGCACTGCCACTATCGAGTTTATAGGGGGGAAAAACAGATCATGGCATGGTTTGGATAAAGTGTGGTCTGTACGAGGAGACCGTGCAAAGTGACCCACCACGAGCGTGGTCACAAGAGCGGGAAAAGCGCTTGAGACGCTTTGTGGAAAGGACAAAGCGTTAACTTTGATCAGGTGGGCTGGAGCCACGGTCAGGTCTGGACTTGGTTCATTGGTTCAAGTAGCACGGCCATACACTGCGCAACTATTAGAGTGTTGTTAGGAGCTGTAGTTGTTGAATTTTGTTAATTCGTAACGTGGGTAATTGCGCTAGTGTAAATGAAGTGTATTTTGTGATTAGCCTAATAGATTGTGAGAATAAGATACGAGTTGAGTTGTCAAGCTTTTTGCGTTCTGCTCGTGCACAGTTTGAGTTGTTCAGAGTTTGAGTTGTTCAGAGGTAAAGAATGAAAGTTGCATATAACCAAGTATAATACTGAGATGGGAACAACTGAGAATTGCGGCACTCAAATATAATGTTTAATATTCAATATAAAGTTCACGGAGTTGTGCTCAAGAGAAAGAAGTCACATATACAGTCAAAGTGAATAATATCAGCTCCAAACGACACCATCAGTCCGTGTCGACGATTTCAGCTATGTGTGACGCCATCATGATCCGTAGTACAGTAACAATGACTTCGGTAACTAATGCCATATGAAACTATGGAGCCCTTCAGCTAGATACAATTGAGCGCTGGGGAGTAAATCCTTCGAACATGAGAATCATTCAAGACTCCCTGGCATGCACACAGCTAACAACGTTGGTTATAATTAAATTGTAAGAAGACACGGATTATGGTCGTCACTAAGAAGAAGGAAATATCACACTGTAATATACAAGTAAATGGGAGTATTCTTAAACAAGTGTACCAGTACCATTATCTCGGAACAGTCATGACATCTGATGGGAGATGCTTTGAAGAGATTAGAACAAGAATCGCCATGGCGAAGGCCATGGGAAATGTTAAGGGACTCCATTCATCAAACTAGCAAAGAAATATTACCGGAGAGAAGCCAAATAGCTAAGAAAAAATGGGTGAATGAAGAAATCTCAATGCTGATGGACAAAAGAAAACAGAGTAAAAATGACAAACAAGAATATGCTAAGATAAATAAAGAAATAAAAGATAAATGTGTGAAGGCAAAAGAAAGTTGGTTAAACGAGCAGTGAAAAAAAAAATTGATTTCAATTCCATTACAGACACATAAAAAATGCACAGACAAATCAGTGAGCTCACGGGAAGAAAAATAAGAACAAATACAGGGTGTTTGAAATCAAAAACAGGAAATATATTATTGGAGGAGGGTGCTATAATGAAGAGGTGGAATGAGTATATAAGAGAATTATATGATGGAGAAAGGGAAGAATTAACAGAATAAAGTAACTTAGAAGGTCCATCTATTCTAAAAGAAGAAGTCGCTGACGCTGTAAAACATATGAAGAAAGGAAAAACAACTGGGACAGATGAAATCACAATAGAAGAATTAGAAGTATTGGGAGAATTTGGAGTAGATATATTAACCAACATGTTGAATGATATTTAAAGCATTGGATATTTACCCAGTGACATGCTGAAGTCTGTATTTATCGCTATACCAAAAAGTTCAGGAGCAACTGAATGTGAGGATTTTCGTACAATTAATCTCATAAACCACATCACTAAGCTTTTACTCAGAATCATAATGAGAAGAACCAGAAAGAAAATAAAAATGGAAATTAGTGAAGAACAGTATGGATTTGTGGAGGGAAAGGGCACAAACAATGCAATATATACATTACAGACACTAATAGAAAGATCAATAGAGACAGAGAAAAACATATATTTGTGCTTCATAGATTATACTAAGGCTTTTGATAAAGTAAATCATGACGAACTAATTAAAATGTTGGAAGATATCAACATTGATGGGAAAGATTTAAGAATAATAAAGAACATTTACTGGAACCAAGTAGCAGCAATTGAAATTGGAAATAATGAGGGTAGTTACGAATAGATAAAGCTAGGAGTACGACTCTTCTCCCTATACAGGGAAATAATAATGAGAGAGATCAAATAGACGCCAGGAATACTAGTTAGAGGTTATAATATAAATAATATACGCTATGCAGATGACACAGTATTGGTGGCAGATAATTCAACAGACTTACAACAATTGCTGGGCATTGTAGTAACAGAGAGTGCAAGGAAAGGACTCTCCTTGAATATCAAGAAAACAGTAACAATGGGGATATCAAAGAAAATGGTGACACCAAAATGTGAAATAGAAACAGAAGGGACAATTCTTAACCAAGTAGATAATTTTAAATACCTAGGGGCATTTATAGCATTAGATGGAAGATGTACAACAGAGATTAAGAGCAGAAAAGGGCATGCAAAAGCCGCATTTCATAAAATGAAGAGTATCTTATGCAATAAGTCACTGTCACTAAATGTAAGAAAGAGAATGCTGAAATGCTATGTAGAACAAATTTTGCTGTATGGCAGTGAATCGTGGAATGTAAATGAACAAATTAAGAAGAAATTAGAAACAACAGAGGTGTGGTTCCTGAGACGAATGTTGCGAATTCCTTGGACTGCCAGAGTAACTAACAACGACTGCCTGAGACAGGCTAATGAAACTAGAACATTATATACAACAATAAGACAGAGACAAACAGCTTTCTTCGGTCACGTGATGATAAGAGAGGCATTGGAGAACATCGTAACAAATGGAAAGATCGATGGAAAGAGAGGCTGGGGCAGACCAAGAGAAATGATGCTGGATGGTTTGAGACGGTGGCACGGAGGAATATCATCAGCAGAGTTGATCCAGAACACCAGCGACTGAGATCTGTGAAGAGCCATGAACGCCTACGCCAGCTGGCAGGGCACCTGATGATGATGATGAAAGTCTCTAATACCATGTTCAAAAACTAGGTGTTGTCCAGCTGTTCATGCATATAAGAGCATCTTCATAAACCTAAGTATGTATTGTCCAATTGTTAATATATCAAGTGGTATGTACATTCTAATGTCTCTAATATCAGACTTCGTTTACAGTTACAAGTGATCTATAATACCTAATGATTGTAACATTCTGTTCGTTGTGAAATCCTATTTTATTATCTAATACCTATTACCAGGTAGTTTGTTCACTGACATAGAACTTGTTTAATATCAAATGTTTCTAAAATTATGCTGTTCAATTACAGACCCACATGGTCTATACCCACGCTGTTCGCTAAAACTCTAATTATTTTCTAATATCTAAAGTTTTAACACCATCCTGTTCTTCCTTCTCAGCCCATGTATTTTCTGTTATCGAGCAAGGAGAAATGTAGGACTGAATATACATACACACGCATACCTATTCACACACACACACACACACACACACACACACACACTCACACACACACTCACACACACTCACACACACACACACACACACACACACACACACACACACACACACACACACACACACACACACCGCTATTAGTTCACACACCCGTCATCTCTAATATCTACTATTTGTAATATTCTGCTGTATGTTCCACCCCATAAATATCTTCAAAAAATCGTATTCTTCGCTCAAAGATCCAAGTGGTCTATGATATCTAATGATTTCTATATTATGTTCTTTGTTGGCTAACCCAAGTATGCTCTAATAACTCACGTTTCTAATACGATGCTGCTCATTCACAGACTCAAGTGTTTTTTGCCCGGAAATGTAACTTGCCGTGTTGCGAGAAGTACACATATCCACACGAGTGGGTTCGGTGAGTTTTCTGTGGTTGCTATATGTGATTCAGGTGTAACTCATGCGGCAATATTGTTTCCTTCAGCTTTCAGCAGTCGTACATGTATATCTATTAATCAGTCTCCTACACTCCCACGCACTTAGGTAAACTTTCTACCTAATACCTCAATTTATGCCTGATTGCCTGCTTGTTTGACTATGTCTATGTCTGTCTACACATCTACACATATAAATACGCAATATGAATTCACATCTTCACACGGATATGCTATAGAGTTGGCTACTGGTACAGCCCAAACCTTTGAACTCCAAGTGACGTGAACTGCAGTCATATAACCGAGTTGACTTGAGCTGAGTCAAGAACCGATATCCCAGCACTTGGGACATTCCCATAAGTTCTCCGTCCATCTTTAACTACCAGAGAAGAGTACCAATACTTGTGGTACCAGTTGCAATCTGATTCTGTGTCCATCTGGTCGTTCCTCGAAGTACTGAGCTAGAACCTCTGGTCACCCCTTGTCGCACCATTCTCTAGTGGCAATGATGGTGTATCTGTTCTTCCACACTATACACATGATTCCAATAAGGTGCCATAAACCGATTCTGCAGTCATGGCATAATAGAGAAGGAAGGTCTAGTCATGTACTGGACTGAAAAGTGACTCAGTGTGAGCACTTTTCACAGAACGTGAAAAGCGCTGGGAGTCGCTCCGTGAAACGATGTAATGCCTCCTTGAAAGACATTCTGCGTTGGACAACGATCAAGTGTGGACATGGTCACGGTGTGGAGTAGCAATGGTTATAGATTGTGCCTCTAGAACATGTTAGAGTTGTGTTGTTGAGTTTATAAATGTTATACGGTGTAGTCGTTGGATTATCATGTGTGTAAATAAACTTTATTATGTTTCATAGAGTAATAGAATGTCGAAAACACCACCTGAGTTGAATTATTCGATTTGAAGATGTATTAAGTGTATTCTAGCAGTTTGTAGTTTGAAATGGTGCAGAGCCACAGAGAAACATGTAACCAGCCACAATAGTGACACGTAGACAGCTGTATGTCACGGTACTCAATGGTATGGAGTCGTCAAGATGAAGACAACGAACCTGAAGAAGTAAACGGGCTCTGGAGAAGAGGAATAAAGATAAAACCAAAGCGTTGAAGAGAGGCCACATATAAAAGTAAAGTGCCCTCCTGCATTGATGTGTGGCAGCACTATTGCACATGTCGACAGTATTAAATGAGAATACAATTGTTGTGCTTCAAATCACAAACGCAGTGGCACATTGGGGACTGGGAGTGGAATTTGAAAACTGGGAAAGCGAACCTAACACAATGAATCACAACACGTCCTGGCAACATACTTAGTCACCCCGTGTCAGAGGGCCCTGACCTCATCTATTTTATCGTGCAACAGTACCCAACCCAGCCGTGCAGATTCATCAATGTTTTTTTTTTTTTTCGCCTGCTCGTTTTCCAACACACCAGGGTGCTCTGGGGAAAAGATCCAACGGATGCTCCCTATCTTTGATGTTTGAATGGAAGTATGCCGTATAGAGACAGGGAGCCTCTTTATTAGCAATCACACACACGTTTTAAGCGCGTTACTGGGTGTAGTTAAGCACCATTCATCCGTAAAATTTAACATTGTTTAGTCCGTTATTTTTGTGCTATGAAACACGCTGCTCTAACACTCTCTCACTTTATTTGTAAGAGACGGCAAATGGCATATAGCCTGATATACTGTCTAGATAAAAGTTAAAACTAGTTTTTTTGTATATCTGTGTTTATAGTTCCACAACTAGACTTTAGATACTTGACTATGGGAAAACAGACTCTTTATTTTCTTCAGTTATGTAAACTATAATTGTTCTGTTACTGCAAATAAGAAATGACAGGAAATAAAATGTACATATACTGATTTAAGCAGACCGCCTTGCGTTGGTTTTTTACGAAATGGTATGGATACAGTCGTTCAGAAAGCAATGGCAAATTACTGATCGTAAACTTGCCAAGCGATCACAAACAATAGGAAAAATGTTGGGGTTGACTGCGAAGTTCTGTAAAGGATATGCAAGTAACTTTTAACTAGAGTGATGAGGCAAAAGTGTCAGTGACCATCTATCCTTGGCTACTGCAGTGTATCCACGCCTCCCCGTTGCAACAGAAAGTATATTGGGCCTAGTTTTCCACAGTAACAGAAAACTGCTGAGCGTAGTAACAAAGTGATGACTACTGAACAGTTGAAGAATGAATTCATTACACCAGCGGGTACAGCGGAGCTCACCACCCACAACATTACCATCCAATAACTTGAGCTCTACCCAGCCTATTAGAGCGCGGGCACCAAAGAACGATTTTTAACGATTGAAGATGCTGGTTTACTTACTGGCTTACATGACCTTACCACCACGGCTCACACATATTAAATACATTGTGACTAGTATGTCTTGCAGATCTAGACCAGGCTTAATCCCGAGCTCGTTTCCCCGTGTACTTAAGGTGCCCAGAGAAAATAACCACTTGCACCACCACCAATCCTGCGTAACGACACCTAGGCCTTGCAATTTTTGTGTTGCTACTGGGAATTTACAAGCGTAGACATGTTGAAATAAAATAAATTGTTTGCATATCCTTTACAGCTGATTGTTGATTTCTTGGCAAGATTACGCTCAGTAGTTTGCCATTGCTTTCCGAGCGGCCGGCTCACATACCCCGTAAGTTACCGACGCGATTAGAGCCACTGCTGATTCTCACCATCGTCACGTTACTTACGAGAGTATACGAGATTACGGAGAAAAGTCGCTAACCTCTAGGCCAGGAAGCCGGCAGACATGTTGAAAAAAAAAAAAATGGACGATGACCTCATATACAAACATCTTGCACCGGAAGTTTGATACAATTCCATCTGAATACATCTTTCTGTATTGCCGCTATACTTTAAGAGTACTTTTTTCTTGTGAGGTATTTTCATTTTGCCTTGTAGATTGAAATGCGATCGTTTGGCATCGGAATCCTTCCACGTATTTGCCTCCATGCAGTCTTACAGCAGCAACGCTTCCTTTTAACAACGCCGAAATATAGTGTATCAGCCAACATCACTGCCCCAAAACGCGTGGAGGCCTCACAACAGATTCATAAACCACGTGTCACCTGCAAAAATTACTGACTGATTTCGAACAATAACGCTGTCACTTGGAAGAAATAAACGGTCGGCATGGAATACAGACGCAAGTAAGAACAGTTACTGCACCATTTCCCTGGGTATTTCAGACGTCACATATAACTTTATAAGAGTTGTCGTTGTGTCTGATTCTCAATCTGTGCCTCGTAAGGGCCACCGAGGGTAGGCTATGATATGAATGGTGGAGTTATAAAGACATGATCACTTCAACACTTGGATGAATTCTCTGCCTGGTCCCTCAAGGGTAGGTAGCTGCGGAAGATCAACGTCTAGCAAGCTTGCCTGCCATCTCGTTAGTCATGTGTACGAACCCCTTTCGATGCGGGGAGTTAGAAAAATGACACGGGTTCGCAACTCAACCCAGCCTAAAATAGGTAGCAGGAAATGTCTTGGGAAGTAAATATAGCCGGCGTAATATTGAACACATGACCCGCCGCGTGCTGATTGGTCAATATAAATATGGTAGACGGTAGTAGAAGAGTTCGAAGTTATGAACTGGTTATTTGCTGACCTCAAGGACATTCATCGTCGGGGCATCGAGGAGGGGCAAAAGACATAAATACGCGACATTTATGATAGATTGCTAAATCTTATAGAGACATTTACAGATCAATCCAACAAAGACTCGGAGTCATTTGGCATCATTCGTGGCAGTAGCATCATGTGCCGCGAGGAAGTAGGGGCTTGTGCAGTCAGCGGGAAACAATTGGGGAAACAATCGACACCCACACACTCCGATATTTGCTGAAAGACATACGAGAAATACGAGTATGTTTTGAGTGCAGCAACGTCGATTCTAATGAACTAGTCAATCATTCAAACATTCAGGCACACTGAACAATAACCTAATATGTGAAATAACAACTGCTAACACTTGGGTTCGCTATTTTTGTCTAGTCACCGTCGATTTGGTATTTCAAAGAAAGCTTACTTAACAGTGCAAGGTGTGACATCATCAGAAATGGATGCGGTTTTGAGGTGGTCAGATCTGGTTGCTAGTCCAGGTAAGAATGTTTCAGTTATACATAAGGTAACATTTAAACCTTATATCATCATCAACGTCATCACCATCATGCGGCATGCCAAGTGGCGAAGGCGTTCATGAATGTTCATAGATCATCAGCATCATTATCATTATCGTCATCAAATGCCATGGGCGGCCATGGTTTGCATTTCTCACGGTCGCAAGCGTCTTGGATCAGGTCTGTGTTCTTATATCGATTATGCCAAATGGCCAATTCATCTAGGTACTTATCTCTCTACCTGCTTGCTCGTTTCCCATCAGTGTTAGCGGTTGTGACTACATTTTCTAGTTTATACCTCCCCAAAACATGCCCAAACACGTTGACTGTCCACGTGTAATTTCTCTAAACAATTTACTGTTTTCATTTGTTTCGTGCAGAACTGTCTCATTCGGTGTATCTACATGCCAATGATATTGTTTGCATTTTCTTCACAAACCATATTTCCACTGCCATTAGATGTTTCTATGCATTTCTACTAATTGTCCATGTTTCACACACACACACACACACACACACACACACACACACACACGCACGCACGCACGCACGCACGCACGCACGCACGCACGCACGCACGCACGCACGCACGCACGCACACATATAACAGTATAGGTTGAGTTGAATTGAGTCAAGAACCGATTTTACAGCACCCGGGACATTTCCATACGTGCTATGAGTTCATCCTCAACTGCCAGCGAAGAGTCCCAATACTAATGATTCCATTTGCAGCCTGAATGTGTGTCCGTCTGGCCAGATTATATTATCACTATGCATAATGATAATCATTCTCTAAAGGCTGTGGTGATTTATCTGCCACACTTTACACATGGTACCAAAGAACTCTGGCCACATATTTCTTAACGTGCACCAATACCCCACCCAACGATGAAAACCCAGGTAATCTGTATCCTGTTCGTTTCCCAACACACCAGCATGTCACGAGGCAAAATATTCATCAGATGCTTTCTATCTCTGATTTTTGAATTGAGGCATGTAATTCTGCACGAAACATGGATGTCTTCACCTTTCTCAATATGCTCTGTGAGTCCGTTACAATCAATAGATACGAGTGTGGAAGACTGCCTGTCTGTTCATCCCTATGTGTTTATAAATACCAGGTCCTAATCTCTAAAGATTTCTTTGAAATACCAAACTGATAAATAAGTTGTTAATTTATTTCAAATTTTTATATTTTCTTGAATAATTTCTGCTCGGATACTATCTAGATCAACAGCTTCCTCAACCTTGCAGCTCTTCAGCTTGTCAGGAAAAACTTTAAACTTGTGAAGAAATTACATATCGTTTAAACAACATGCTGCCAGACAAATTAATAATGAAGTAGTATTAATACTGGTAGATGGTAGTAATACTAACCAATGCAAAGAGGTATGCGAAAGGAATGTGTAATGCGTCCAGATCTTTTTTCAGGACACTGCGAAAATATTATTACAAATAATAATTAAAAAACAAAACAACTTGAGATTATTAGATATCGGAGGACATACCATCATTACATATACATAAGGCACAATACTGATTGCAGACACAGAACAGGATCTGCAGCATTTAGTGGATGTCTCTGTTGTACATCAATCAGCTAACATGGTTAGAATTACTTTGTAAGGAAAAATAAATTAAGGGCAACTTCAAGAAGAAATAGCTCCAACAATATAACATCTACGTAAATGTGAAATTATATATAAACATGTGAATGGGTACAACAATCTTCGAACAATCATAAGAGCTTCAATTAGTTGTACTACCGGACGCTGCGACAGCCATTGAAGAGTGATAACAGAAGTTACAGTGCAAAGATTAACTGTTCAAATTTGTGTGGGCTCGTGAAATATTTCAATATTAAACAAACAATTTTAAGATGATTCACCTGAACTTACTGGCTGATGTAATAATGTTTATATTTCCCAGAATGGCAAGAGGGAAACTGGAATGAAAGAGGCATTCTGTTGATTTCAGGTAATTACTTGCATGGTTAAATGAATTAATTCAAAGGTACTTAGAGATCAACGACTGTAAATAAGGCTCATACTGTCCTCATTTTATCATTTATATATTAAGAAAAGTCATCTACCAGTATTACAGGAGTAGGAAACATACAACCATAATTACAGATAATGTTATTGTTGAGGAAGAGAAATGAAAATAGCCATATTCATGACCCAATAAGTTTATATACAGTAACACAGCAAGCAGTCTGGCTTAGTTACTTATTTCTAACATTCGACATAATTCTTTTTACTTAATAACATGACACAACTCTCCAGGGTCTGTGTGTCAGTCTTTGGACTTAATAACATGACACAACGCTCAAAGGTCTGTGGGCCAGTCTTTAGACTTAATAACATGACACAAGGCTCCAAGGTCTGTGTGCCAGTCTTTAGACTTAATAACATGACAGACCTCTCCAAGGTCTGTGGGCCAGTCTTTAGACTTAATAACATGACACAACTCTCCAAGGTCTGTGGGCCAGTCTTTAGACTTAATAACATGACACAACGCTCCAAGGTCTGTGTGCCAGTCTTTAGACTTAATAACATGACACAACTCTCCAAGTTCTGTGTGTCAGTCTTTAGACTTAACATGACACAACTCTCCAAGGTCTGTGGGCCAGTCTTTGGACTTAATAACATGACACAACTCTCCAAGGTCTGTGGGCCAGTCTTTGGTCTTAATAACATGACACAACTATCCAATGTCTGTGAACAGGCCATTGGACTTAATAACATGACACAACTGTCCAATGTCTATGGACCAGTCTTTGGTCTTAATAACATGACATAACTCTTTAAGGACTGCTGACAAGTCCAACCGTTTTTGTTGGGTGGCTAGTGTTTGAAGCCGATGTTTTCAAGTGTGTGTAGTTGAAGGCCAGTAACCGTTACGAAAAAAAATTTATTTTGATTTGTCCTGAATTTGATGTCCATTTTATAACCATGTATATAATGAGAAATAAATCAAGATATAAATAGTCCATAAATTTTACCAGTCTATGTAAAACCAGAAAGAAAATCTTTGACTTCCTTTAAGAGATAACATTTAAAAACCATGTCACATGATTGGTTTGTGTTTTTTCTCCTGAATTTCATCAGATGAATCCACATTCCACACAAAACGTGTTTCCTGGAATGTGATGGAAGAACACTTGGCCACGTTGGCAAACAGTGACAAGAAATCATTTATCTTCCTAGCAGCTCGCATATGTATGGAGTCCCTGGCCAGAAACAAAGGTACACCACATTGTGTGTTTCAAGTTGTTTATAGTTTGTCTGTTTATGTTTAATCAAAGTAAAATTACTAGTGTGTTTTGTAATAATCACTTGGAATTCTTGTTGTCCTCAGCACTATTCACATACAGTCACCAGTTCTGGGAGTTTGCTGGCATCTGTGTTGACCTGCTGAAGTGCAAATATCTAGAAGTACAAGATGGCATTCTCATCTCGCTTCTACTGTATCTCAGGACATGTAATATTCTAGATTGTCTTTGTACACTGTTTCATTGTTTACAAGATTCCATACTTGTATTTGAATTATAAATCAGCTGTTCTCGATAGTACAGTTGTCGTTTCTCCCGATATCCCTATAGGGAGGGATATTTTGGGATTCAGATACGATTGCAGCTGCAGTTAGAAAAACAGTGTTAAAGTACTGTAGGGAACATATGGTACAGAGTGCATGTGAAACATAGGCAATAAGCACATAGTTAGAAAAACAGTGTTAAAGTACTGTAGGGAACATATGGTACAGAGTGCATGTGAAACATAGGCAATAAGCACATAGTTAGAAAAACAGTGTTAAAGTACTGTAGGGAACATATGGTACAGTGTGCATGTGAAACATAGGCAATAAGCACATAAACCAAGAAACATGTACTGGAAGTGCATATGTGGTTTCTACAGAAAATGCAAAGAACAAAATGGACGAAAAACAAACAAACAAAACCAACAACTAATAAGGCAATCCTTTAAGAAACAAATAACAACCATAAATTGATTAATGAAATGAGATTTAGACAGAGACCAAGCAGTTGGCAAGCTATGAGAGGACATACACTTGGAAAATTAGTGACAGCTGGTAAACTTGACGGGGAAAGAGCACGGGAAGACAAGCAGATCAATACTTGGAATGCTTAAATACACGGAATAATCGGGACAGAACACAGACATGATCCGAGAGTCTGGAGATCGTGTGAGATGGCGAACCATTATCGCCCACGTTTATCGGCATGGTACATAATGATGACGATGAGATACATTGATGCACCAGGGCACAATGTTAATAAGGATAGCTTTTCATTGTTCCACGGGCTTCTTGGGAGCCGCGGTCGCGTAGTGGCCCAGTGGTCATGGGTTCGGATCCACACTGAGAAGACATTTTTTTAACTGATCTGGGATCCCATGTGGACTCAGCCTAAAATAGATACCGGAAATGTATTGGAAAGTGAATGCGACCATAGTTACTGTAACCACATCATACACGTTGTACCGCTTGGCTTATACAAATATGGGTCTGTTGGACCGAATGCAGATTACGGCATAAAAAGGGTCCTTTTTACTTTTTACAATGTATCTTATAAACATACATTAGTCTGGCTTACCAAGACCTGACCTTATCTGCTACCTGGGCATCAGGAAACATACCACAGTACGGCTAACCACAGAGAATTGACAGTCTTCGCTGTGATGATTACAAACACTACAGGAGATATACAGCAACTCCTACTGACAATGGCATATGACAATTACCCACGTTTTTAACACCCCGCGTTGGGCGCTCACGAGTATACTACTGGTAAATGTGTTGTTTGCCCTTTAGAATGGAGAAAGTCTGAACCAATTCCCAGTTCCATTCGTTCGTACGCTTTTGAACAATTTGAACAACCTACCAGTCAATAAAAACTGGTCAGTCAATCGAAACTAATCAATCAACCAGTTAAATAAATATCCTTACAGTCAGATAGGTAAGTAATAAGACCATAAACCAGGAGCATGCATAAAAAAATTGTTTCTAATGTTACATTCTACAATTTAATTTTAAAAATAAAAAAAAAATAATAAAATGATTTTGGCAATTAGTTAGTCGTTAGTCGTTGTTCCATCATGACAGCAACGGGTCACCTGCTAGTTCTCCGTTCCTGTGCCAACGAATATCACTCAAAAAGCTCTTCACTGTCCTATGTGAACAGTAGAACAGACAGCTGCCCCGACAAAACCAACAGCAAGCACACGCCTGCATGCATAAGGCTGCTGCCAGAATGCCAACGCCAGCATTCCGCCACTAGAAGTCTAATCACTAGTCTAATCTCATTCAACATGTCTAAACGTGTGTATGATCATATGATGAGACTGTGACGTCACTCGAACGTCATTTATTTGTATGTGAAGGACAAACGGTCATAAATTCCAAATGACCTCTGCTCAAGATTGTGCCGGGGGCACAGCAACCCATGACATACTTTAGGCACATTCTATCATGGGAACTGTGGTAGCTTAGTGGCTAGATGCTCGCCTGCTAACCCGGTGTTAATGGGTTCGAAACCACATCGATGCGGATGTATAAAATTGACCGGGCTCCCAGGTCTAACCAGCCTAAAATAGGTACCCGGTAAAGCCTCGGAGGTAAATGCCGCCGGCGGGATACTGACCACAGCAACCACTGCGTGCCTATAACATTGCTCTATAAAATATAGGTTTAACACCAGATGCCGAATGCGCACTAAGGCTTCTAGTATTTACTTGCTTCTAATCTGTCATCTGTAAATGGATGACAATGTATGAAACACACACTTGAGCTCAGTAAATGTTTCTCTTTAAAAAGACAATAAAAGAAAAACCAGGAATAGAGAAGAAGAGGAGGGGATAAGGATGATAAAGAAACAGGGGGAGGAGGGAAAGAAGTATAAGAAAACGAAGAGGAGGCTAAGGAGGAGAGTGATAAGGAGCAAGAGAAGGAGGAGGATAAGAAGAAGCAGAAGACGAAAAAGACGAAGCAGAAGAAGAAGAAGAAGAAGAAGAAGAAGAAGAAGAAGAAGAGGAAGAAGAAGAAGAGGAGGAGGAGGAGGAGGAGGAGGAGGAGAAGAAGAAGAAGAAGAAGAAGAAGAAGAAGAAGAAGAAGAAGAAGAAGAAGAAGAAGAAGAAGAAGAAGAAGAGAAGGGGAGAGGATAATAAGAAGAAGAATCAAAACTGACTGGATTTACATTTACCCAATATGATTTCAATATGGCTTGTTATTTAAAAGTACACCATCATTTCTCTATAATAATTATACGGACATATTGTACAAACGTGTATCTATAACCGAGTCAGAGTGAAACGTTTAGACCGTGCATCTTTCATGTGGCAACATATGGACGTGAGTCATGCACCATGTCGCAATCAGTTCACAGTACACATGCCGATTGTGTGGTGAAGGCGTTACGGACGCAGTTCGTAATCCCACATACTGCGATCGAAACACAGCTGCGGGAGATTTGGAAGCAGACCGCCTTGCGTTTGTTTTCATACGATGGTATGAGTGCCGGTCGGTCAGAAAGCAATGGCAAACTACTGAACGTAAACTTGCCAAGAAATCATAAAGAGCCAGACATGCTGGGATTGACTGTGACGTCCTGAAAAGGATGTACAACTAATTTAAAGAAGAAAGATGGTGTGGGAAAGGTGGATGGGGAAGAGGGAGGGGCTTTAGCTGAAATATTACAGAAACATTCTTAGAATATAATGAACCAAGAATAAGAAAAATACTGACATTTTACACGGTTTGAACATAGAAGAAAACTGGCTAGTAAAAACAGTATTATCGAGGAAACTGAAATACCCTGGCAACATTAAAGGGCTTGGGAAGAACACTGATGAAAGGTATAGTTCCTGGTAGAAGAGACACGGGGTTGACCAGCAGAAAGGTGGAAGAAGGACATTGCAGACATGAAGGACATTTGGCATGATGTTCTGCAGGCCGTGATGACAGCGACGCTGTAACTATATTATCTACAATATTGAGGAGCGTGGTAGCGCATGGTCTAGCATTCTTGCCTATGTGGCAAGTAAAGATTTATTAACCACATCACCGCTCGACTGGACTATAAAAGTATGGGGCTAACACCTTATACCCCTTGCGCCACAAGGCATGTAAAATAGTCCTGTAACTTTATTGTTACGTGCTTATAAAATCTACGTATTTAATATTTGAATATTTCTCAATGTTTACATTTCAGTAAAGATATACTACTCCTGCTTCTCCCATAAATGTGCGGAGTATGTCTCAACTGGCCTCTTCCCCGTGTTGCTGAGTTTACTGGAGACATCTCCACCAAACATTCAGGCAACGGTTGTTAACATTATGGTCCTAATGGCCACACATGGTAAATATTTGTAAGTAGCTTGATTTAGTACACAGATGTTAACGTCTTCGATAACATTTTTACACGGCTTTACTGTTAATGTGTTTTATTTGAGTGACTAATAGCAAATTGCACTGATTGCATAACTTGTAAAAGGACAACAAAAACAACAAGAACCACTTCTACAACAACAACAACAACAACAACAACAACAACAACAACAGCAACAACAACAACTACAACTACTACTACTACTACTACTACTACTACTACTACTACTACTACTACTACTACTACTACTACTACTACTACTACTACCACTACTACTACTACTACTACTACTACTACTACTACTACTACTACTACTACTACTACTACTACTACTACTACTACTGCTACTACTTCTGCTGCAGTAGTTAATGATTGCGTGCAAAGACAGTGGGCGGGATTCAATCCCCAGCAAAGGGATTGTTTCTCGACCAGTTCAACTCTGGGGTCGACCCAGCCTATTAAAATGCGGACTAGACACTTCTGAGAATTTTATGGTAATTGTGTGGGGAAAAAATGTTAGCGTTAAATTTTGGTTGTATATCGCTTATATCAAACAATATTAATCATGCTCCTGTTATAACTTTCGTCAATTTTATCTTTAAGTCTTCCATAAATGGTTCATGCTTCATGGCGCGTCTGTCCCCGACGTGTCTCTGTGGAGCAGGATATGTCATGCACGTCATATATGAAGAGCCTTTGTAGGTCGATGGACAGAATGATGAATGTACATTTTTTGAGATAGTAGCAGATATTTACAAGGGTGGTGACAGATAAGTATATTCATAATGAATGTGCTACTGAAACAAACAGCTTTCGTATATTTCTTTGTTGATCGAAACTGGGCGCATTGAGGTGCCCGTGTGACACAGAACACAGGTTACCTACATTAAAGCGCTGTGGGGAGTTTGTGCTGTTGTCTGTTGTATCGTGTGTTGTGGCCATTGAATAACGTGGCCATTCTAGAATATTTCGAATGTTATCAGCGCATGTGAATCTAGGTCTTCCTCGCGTTCTACAATTTGATATGCCGTATCTGAAAGGCAAATCGTGTACTTTGTCAGGCTTGATCCACCTACGATGATGATTATGGAACCACTCTACTTGCAAAAAAAAAAAAACACACACACGCACGCACGCACGCACGCACGCACGCACGCACGCACGCACACACACACACACACACACACAGAGTAGACAGGAAACGATGGCGGTAGCGCTTGATCTCGAGGATGCGTATAATAAAGTTCGCTATGATATTTTGATGACCGCACTGATGGAGAAGGGAGTCAATCCCTGGTTGGTGAACTAGATAGCGACCGTCCTGCATTCTCGTCGGGTTGCTCTCCGTGTGGGTGCATGGACCTCAGAGCCACATATTTTAACTCCGGGACTGCCACAGGGATTTGCAATCTCATCTGTGCTCTTTAACGTGTATACGAGCAAGACTGCAAACCTAGAAGCATCAGGGGTTGGACGGATACTAACATTTGCAGATGATATTCTTGCATATAGGCAAGGGAGAGATAGGGAGCAAACAGCCCTGGAGCTACAGGCGACAGTAGAAAGTGATTGATTGGTGCACTGAAATGAGTGCTGTCATCCACCCGGAAAAAGCGGCTGTTTTGTGGTGCTCTCTGGACAACAGGATTGTGAGAGCTGATGCCCCAAGCCTCACGATAGATGGTAGAAGCGTCAACAGAGAGAACAAACTGAAGTATCTGGGAATCACATTTGACAGGAGTCTGTCCTTCAAGAACCATGTGGAGACGGTTGTGACAAGATCTCAAAAGGGATTCAATGCACTTAAAACTATGGCTGCAATGGACACAGAGCAGAGGAAACACTATACTAGCACTTGATCCTCTCAGTGATTGATTATGGAATAGGACTGCTCACTGTCTCAAAGAGTCAGCTGGTGAAATTAGAGCGCCTACAGAACGAAGCTATGCGGGTCATTCTGGGATGCACTAGAGACACCCCAGTAGTGTGCATGCGTTACATCCTTGGTCTGCCGACTGTTGCTGGTAGGCACAAGGTGATGCAGGCGAAGGCATACCTCAGAGTAGTTGCTGACACAGATCACCCGTTGCATGAGGCGCTGGACGCAGTTAAGGGTCAGAGACTGATAAGAGAGAAAACATGGATGGCTCAGGCGGAGGATACGATCAAACAGGTGTGCGTCTTGGAGAACATTAGGCGAGGAGAGGAGTGGGTCAGAGTGCCAGCGGAGCAGTCAGACTTGTGCAGAGTTATAATCACATTGAGCTGGGAGCGCAGGGAGTGGCCAGCAGGGGCCAAGGAAGTGAAGTCCAGCAACTAATTCAGGATAATGCTCTCCCGGGTGATGTGATTATCTACACAGATGGTTCGGTGTTGAGAGGTAGGAGAAGTGCTGGGGATTCTTAGCAAAAGCTAATGGTCGACGTTTGGTGCAGGAGAGCCTGGCGTATGATACCACAACATCTAGCTTAAGAATGGAGGTGGAGGCGGTCAGTGCAGCTTTCCGCTTGATGGAGAACACGATACATACACACATCGTGATTGTAACTGACTCAGAAAGCATGCTGAGGAGGGTGAGGATAGGCAGGCTTCGTGCAGAGTGGCTTGCTTCGCTTCGGGGGTCACGGGTAGCAAGCATCACCTGGATCTTTTCTCTGGGGCACGCCGGTGTGCTGGCTTGGCAAAACTTGGTGGAGTATTGATACATGACAAGGCAGACGTGGTTGCGGCCTTGTGGGAGCACGTGTACACCTCGGATGAGCAAATGGATCACCATAGTCTGGCAAGAATGAGGCAGCGAGGAGTGACGAGGGGATCTGGCCGACGCTCGACGCTCAGAGAAAAGACGAGACGGACATATAATCAGATTGCTACTGGAACTATTAGTGTTGGAACTCTTCGCTGGCTGCTGAGGATGGGGACGGAGCGTTTATGGGATTGCTCCGAATGCTGTGATGTCGATTCCTAAATCAATCAATCAATCAAATCCTACCATACAGCTGTTACCACATATGCACTGATTATGAATTCCTGATTGTCTTATCTCTAGCTCCTTACATCAGCTTGATGGTCAACCTGGGAGCTGTCAGTGCCTTGATCCGATTAGGCGGTACTAACTTTCTCTTGCTGAAGAGACGAGTGTTTGCTTGTTTGGAAGTTATGTCCAGATATGGTAAACAATTTTATTCTAGAATTTCCACGAATCATCATCATCATCCTCGTCATCGTCATCGTCGTCGTCGTCGTCGTCGTCGTCATCATCATCATCATTGTCATGATCATCAACTTCTTCCCAACCTCTCCTCCTCCTTCTTCTTCTCCCCCCCCCCACCCCGCCTCCTCCTGCGCCTCCTCCTTCGCCTGCTGCTGCTGCATCTTCTTCTTCTTTTCCTCATCATCCTCCTCCTTCTTTTCTCCCTCCTCCACCTTATTCTAATTCTTTTTTCTTCTTCTGCTCTTCCTACTCCTTCGGCTCCTGCTGCTGCTGCATCTGCTCCGTCCTCTTCTACGTGTTTCCCATCTCTATAACTATTTTGCTTTCAGAGTTAGGATAAGAAGAGACATACAGCGAGAATCTGGTGCTTACTTTACATTAATACCATTTTCAACACCCATAGGTGTACTAAACTAAACTAAATTAAACTAAACTAAACTAAATTGAGTATATGCTTGCTAGACGTGCATTTGTTTAAAGACCCATCGGCACTTGATGGTTGCTGTGGTCAATATCATGCCGACTGCCTTTACTTCACAGATCATTTCCTGGTACCATGTAAGCTGAGTAAACTTCAGAGTCCAGGTGAATATAGAAAAAAGAAATCTTCGTTTCGAATGGGATTCGAGCACCTGACCACCGGGCCGACAGGCCAGCTTACTAGGAACTGCGCAATCCGGAGCCTTGATGAGTTCGAATACAGTGTTATTTACAACCTTAGATATGCCACCAGTCTGTCATTTGAGGTATATAGGGAGACCTCTTCCTTTGTATCTGTGTCCGTGGGCCACTGTCTTGTGGTAACCTTGTAGTATGACTGAACCATCTGACCATTATTACATTATTATTATTATCACAAACCACGACCAGCACAGCTGTTATTAATGTATATAATATAAATCTGTAATTTCCTAACAGATCCTGCTCATGATCACCTGATACAAGACGGCATACTGCCCCTTGCTGTGAGACATCTGCGTGACTCCAGCTGCCGTATTTTCCACCTGAGTTGCCTGTACACACTGAACAATTTGTGCAACAACAGGAAAACATTGGTGGATATGCTGGCAGTGGACAATTACCTAGTGGTCAAGGCTGCAATGGGAATGTTGACAGATTGTGCACTAAATGTAAGCCTGGTTTGACCAATGGAATTGTTAGACGCTTGTTGTATTCTGGTACTTGGTGATAGATAGGCATTCATTCTTGTTTTATCTGACGCTTTAGCTTCATTGACTCCTTAACTTGAGGCGATGCTCAGAAAGCTGACGGCGTGCTAGTTTTTATACAAAAACAGATTTATGTTAAATAAGTTATCCTTTTTTTTAAACAAAATAAATATCCCATAATCTGCTGAAGGCCAGGGTCTGTGGTCCAGATGGGGTGAATGTAGTTTCACAACCACTATATACCGAGTTCCAGGTCAGCCGCAAGCTATTTGGGAGCAGATAGCCTTGCGTTTATTTTCACACCGGTATGAGCTTCGACCGTTCAGAAAGCAATACCAACTACTAAGCGTAAGCATGTCTTGAAAATTAAAAACAACCAATAAACGCTGGGGTTGATTGTGACGTCCTGTAAAATACAGCTAGTTTTTATCGGTTGAAGGGCATTGACATGTTGTATGCTACGAGAGCCACAGTACCCACATAATCCGACATCTGCTGCGAGAGGCAAAGCACATCTGGTGTAACCTGAGTGCTATGCCGACGTTTCTAGCCAACACATGCCTCAATCGTTTAACAGAACATAGTATTTTAAAACATCAGAGCGTGACATATTACACACGATAGTCAAGTGTACACACAATTGAAGATGTGTGATTGAGTATGCTAAACACGCAGATAGGCAAGACAAGCTACATGACATTGTTTCCCAAACTAACAGCATTTGCTATGAGATAATTAGATACAGGCAAGGAAAGATAGTATAGTTTCCCAAACCTCATGTGGTGAGAGATAGGTGAATCAGCTGTTTCAGTGAACCAAGTCTTAACACAAGTTCCGTGTGTCTCTACATTGTCTACATTCGCGAATGCGAAAGAATCGTCACTGAATGAAGAAAATTAAAAGGGAATCCCGTGTTCAAACAAAGCACGTTAAAAAAGAATCAACGGCAGTTGGAAATCGCAAAGTATTTGGCAGCCGACCTGACAAAATTGTTAGGAGTTGAGCTGAGTTGAGTCAAGAACAGACATCACAGCACTAGGGACATTCCCACTGAGCTCCATCCTCATCTTCAACAACCAGCGAAGAGTCCAAATACTTCAATCTGATTATGTATCCTTCGGGCCTCACCTCAGAGAGCTGAGTGTGGCCAAATCCCCTGGTCACTCCCTACGGCAGTATTATCGCCATGCATTGATGCTGTATCTGTTCTTCCGCACTATAAACTTGATCCCAAAGGGCCCTGCCCAGATCTTCCCCACCGTGCACCAACACTCCACCCAGCGGTGTAGATACATACAATTTGTTCACCTGCTCATTTCCCAACACACCAGCATGTCCTGGGGAAAAATCAATAGAAGTGCAAACCCAGCAAATCTGTTAGTCCGCCCACCTGTGACTGTTTCCTTGCATAGGTAAATAGAATGCTGGTCTATGCAGCAACAATGAAAACAATGACAATAATGACGTTTCGAGAATATTCCTTTTCACGTCTTCGGGCTGTGACACGAAATATGAGATATAGAACACATGTTTCTTATTTAAAATCACGAAAACTGAAATACATTGGCCGTGTAAAACCGCACAGTGGTTCAGACGGAACAACAATGGAAGGCATGGTTACTGCAAGAAAAGGCAGGGTTCAACCAACACAACGTGGATACAGAACATGGAAGACACCCAGGGCTTGACGATGCATTACGCTACGGATCAATGATCGTCCCGGCGGGCTGCGAAAAGAGTTACATTCTGCAAGGGATTTGCTACATGATGATGATAATGAATACAGCATTTAAGAGCTGACATTAATGCACTCTTGATATTCCCACGCATGCTCCGTCACCCTCTTCAAACGCCACCGAAGAGTTTCCATGCTGATATTTCCAGTAGTAATTTGATCGAAAGTAAGTTCGATTGGCTTTTCGGCTCTATGTTAAACTATTCTTTTCTTAGCGAGATATACATGCAATCTCCGTCCTGTCGAGTCACATGGAATATGTCAGTTCTCATTTTCCGAAGCTTACTTAGTAAGTCCGTTACAAACACTGTTTGGCTGCACCGATCCCCAACATTCGAAAAGATGCCATCACAGCCTTAACATCCATTCTCATGTTACATTTGCCCCTTCACAAACTCAACTTCCATTCTCATGTTACATTTGCCCCTTCACAAACTCAGCTTCCATTCTCATGTTAAATATGCCAAATTCCCCGTTTTAAAACAATGTCAATTTGTCTATGCAATAAAACCCTCACAGCTTATCTCGTAGCACAGACCAATCAGTGTATACTAACTACGTCATCAGGATGTAAGTTGTCTTCTATCAGTTGTTGCACGAACACTTCTCGAAACTCTCGACCCAATGTAACTATAACTCAGTGCAGTGCTTCATTGTCAAGGGCACAATGACATTTAGTTTTCATGCGCTATTGTGCCCATTCCACACAACTGACTGTTTGTGTCTTCAGTTTGTACCATCATACCTATGTCCTTTGGTATTATTTAAAGCGTCCTACAGAGGATGCACCCTGTCTGCTGCAATTGAGCATCTTGTACCTGTCACATACAGAAGGCAGAACCAATTAATGTAGTATATATATATATATATATATATATATATATATATATATATATATATATATATATATATATATATATATATACTAGGTTAGGTGTATCCTTTGTACAGCCCAGAATGGCTGGCTTGACCTCATTTTGTATGAGATGACCAAATGCTGGTAAAGTGTAAACATTGTGTTCTACGTGTTCCCCACTGTCATCACTTGTCAGAGCATGAGTCCTGTCTTGGTACTTTCCAGTGCCTAAGACACCTGATCATTGAAGAACACGCATCTGTCAAAGATTATTCCCAAGTACGTTAGTGCATTCTCCCTATTCTTCACACTGAAGTTTGTTGTGATGTCTAGTATCTCCTCGTTAACAATTTTGCTGTTACTGTACTTTGTCTGGGTTGATTAATTTACCTGTTTCCGTGCATCACCCAACCGCTTTGCCTGTAACAGACTGCAGTTTTCTAGATATTTATACCATGTCTCTGCTCTGTATACATAAGGATCTCATCAGCAAGTATCAATATTCTTTCTATATCTGATGCCTCTATTTACGCTTGCGTAAGCGTTGAAAAGCACCGGTGAAATTGCATATCCCTGAAGTGAAATAAATCGTAGCTCAGAGTTTCAAGTAGCCACGCGAAGTTCAAACTTGCGTTCATATAAACATATAGGGCATCTGCAATCAGTTGAGGATCCTAGATCGGACCCCGTATCCATTAGCGTTTGCATAAAAAGGTCACAATAACCACTATTGCTTCCCCTACTGGTCTTTCACACATTTGCCATATTCTCGGGCTCAAGCATGCAAGGATTCTGCCACTAGACCACTGTTCCAGCTCTTTCAGTCAGTCGCAATGCTCCTTGCTAGCAAAAGAATATATATATATATATATATATATATATATATATATATATATATATATATATATCACACACACACACATCTACACCGCCCCCCCCCCCCCCCACACACACACACTCATATTCACGTTTGATATTCTCAATTATGAATTCCCAATTTACTATATATTTCAATAAAACTCCAAATTACTGATAATGATACAGGGATGATCACTTTTAATAAAAATAGCGTGGGGTAGCTCGTTATAGGCATTATATTGATAGCAGATGTTTCAATTGGTCATTATTGTGATCCTTGATACAGATATTGTATAGTTACATACAATTTTGTCTAACGGACAATTATTTTGTGAGCTGTAAGGACAATCTTCCTTCTGCCTGTCCCTAGTCTCAAAAACCATATTCCAAGTGTAACCACTCTAGCTCTACATTCTTGAAGGAATTTGGACCGCCTAAACTTTGTTGCTGTAAGAACATTTTACACAATGACTATTTGCTCTACCAATCCTAGAAATCACCAAGTTCTAGAACAAGACTGAAGACTGCAAGACTTGATGAAGGTGACAGCTGCTGCACAGTGAGTATCTGGCGTCATTCATGAATTTATTGAAGGTTCATCTCTTTATTTTTAAATTGTAAATATGTGCGAGCACGCGCGCACGCGCGCACACGCACACACACACACACACACATACACACACACACACACACACACACACACACACACACACACGTGTAGTTGGGGAACAGAAATAGAAGAAAAAGATAACGAAGCAAGTGTGAGGGGTAGATATATCAGAGAGATGTATAGAAAGAGAGAAAAGGGTAAGAGAGAGAGAGAGAGAGAGAGAGAGAGAGAGAGAGAGAGAGAGAGAGAGAGAGAGAGAGAGAGAGAGAGTGTTCGCCTGGCTAAGCGCTTTTGCCCTGGCAACAAAAATAGACGAGAAAGGAAAGAAGAGAAAATAAAGACAAGTGTGCAGGTTCTGATGCAGTGATTTAGGAAATAAAATCCTAAAACCTAAACAGTATTCTGGGAAAGCCTATCAACAAAACAATAACAATCCACACAGGCACAAACTCAACTACACAGTACAGCAACTGGGCTACACAATGTAAGCCATGCACATGAAATAAAGACTTAAGCCATGTGACATAAGCCTGGGTCATTGACATTGAGTTGATTGACCGGGTATGAGAAAGAATGGAGATGAAAGTAGGAGACAGTAAAGTGACTGACCTGGCTATGAGAAAACAGCCAGTCCTGAGAAATAATGGGAAGGGTGAGTGTGGACCCCAGGGGGATGGGGGAAGGACAGTTGAGTTTTGTGTGAAGTCAAGGGACTTCAGGACAGTTAATGTGTAGATGCCGAACTGGTCGGTAGTCTAAGGAGAAGCGGAGTTAGAGATCTCCGTGTTGTGTTGTTCTCCCAGTTGTGAAGACAGGCCTGAACCAGAGTGGGTTCTATAGTGAGTGAGGGCCTGAACCCAGAGTGGGTGATATAGTTAGTGGAAACTAAGACCCAGTGTGTGGGTGTATTGTGTGAGATCCAGCGGTGGATAGGAGCTGGATTACCTGTCTTGTGGATTTGATATGAAGCAGGCTTGAGAAGGCATTGATGTGTGCTGGTTAAATTGTGAGGAGGATATTTATAGTCTATGGATTACATTGTTTCTGGATATATACATATGTTCCGTGAGTCGGTGTTATTTCTGTAATAAAGGATTATGTGCGCCAACTGAATCTTGTTTAATGACTGGTGAATGTGCACTGCGGGGGTGAGTTATATTGCAAGACAGTTAGATATCTCCATTGACACACTAGGAGTATTCGTTACCTAGACAACGACCATCACACGACAATATCATGAACTGATCATAAAGAAAGACGTGTGGCATCTGGGTGCTCGTCGCTTGGTAAAGAGTTTCTCACAGTACTGACAGCTGCATTCGGTCAAGGAATACCGCGCATTATAGATATTGGTGTCATTCTGAGATATTTGTGGGCTCTTCACTGAAAGAGAGGAGTTAGTATCTGTGACTTCGTTCCATCAATTTAGACAGTACTTCGTCTAGAGATTAACAGCAACTTTTTTGTGCGTGTGTGTCAAGGACAGAGTTCACGAGAAACCAGGTAAAATTGATACCAGGAGTAAAAACTCAAGCGGACAGTCAGTTCACGTCAAGTTCACTACAGGTGAATTGGATACCAACCATATCGCTGAAGCGAGTGGGGGTGTCAGAGATTTAACGCAGCACAGATCAACCGGCAGAGTCGACTACGGTGACAGGGGAGTCACTAGTCAAAACAGCACAGAGGAAATGTCGCGTGGACAGTGAGGTGTTTGCAACAAGAGCGGTCAGTCCTAGTGTGTGTGTGTTTGACAAGACAGGATTGAAGAAAAATCAAAGATATTGACAGGTGTGTGTGTGCGAGACAAGCGCACTGTGTGTTTGCAGGTCGACAATTTAAGATTGATCGACGCAGCAAATAGGACGGGTGGAGACACCAGCGTCCAGGTACGGGGGAGAGTTACGCTAACCCTACCACAGCTAACACGACGGGGGAGGTCGGTGGAAATTGTGAGTTTCCACGGAATAAAAATCGGGTCAGCGCTGTTTACGAGGACAGTGCACAGTACAGGTAAAGTACTGAGGACAGTGAACTCTCGGGAAGGAGAGTTATCATTGATGTGTAGGATACACAGAATTGACATTTGCGGATTCACCGGGAGGGGTGACAAAAGTGGGTGGAAACAGTGCCCCTACCGCCAGAGTTGGGGCGGGTTAGTGATGTAAAGTGTATTTTCCACGGAGTTACGAGAGCAGCCGGGTGGGGCTGAGAAGGTTGACCTCAGGAGGCAAGGCTGTTTAAAAGTAAGCAGTTACTGAG
This sequence comes from Cepaea hortensis, assembly GCA_963921405.1. NCBI lineage: Eukaryota > Metazoa > Mollusca > Gastropoda > Stylommatophora > Helicidae > Cepaea > Cepaea hortensis. The sequence goes on from OY992876.1 coordinate 405,843,265, forward strand.
GAAATTTCCATGGCCTAGTGTCCGGTCATTTTACAGACAGTCAGTGTGGATTATTGTGACAAAGAAGATTGAGGTACTGACTTGAGGTTGACTGCGAAGGTCAAGGTCAGGGACAGTGGACATTTACTAAAAATTTTCCACAGGAGATCTGGATAAACAAGTTGTTTTGAAAGAAAGCCAGACTTGATGTTTTGTCTTTGTTCAAGCCCTTTGTCATCATTATTCTGTTATGAGCAAACAGTTTTAACGTATCGTCATCGCAAACATGGTCGTATTTCTTTGCCAATAAGGATTTATATATAAAAATTTAAAGCGCTGGATATTTGGTGGCGTTATTTTTTTTTTTTGGTTGTTGCTGAACTTTGCCGTTAAACGTGAGTCTATCACATAAATGATACAGCGAAGCGCCATCTCCGCAACGAAAGTAACAACATATCGAAAGAACACTTTGGATTATTACTGTGGTGTCACCACTTCCAGAGAAAGTACAATGACGTTACGGACTGTGTCGAGACAGAACAGTTTGGATATCACTATCATCTTCAACTTTTGTCGACAGTTGGAACTTGTGATCACCACGTGAATTCAGTAACCACTCAACAAAACAAGAAGTCGGTTTGAAATCTAGCGTCGTAGACATTTCGGAATTTTAACAAACAAACACTTCCATCCTATTGTTTAAAAAAAATTATCAAATACGAACTTTTGGGCGACGGATTATAAGTACAGATTTATTGGCCAACCAGTTGGACATTTTGTTGCTCTCATGGTCTTAACTGTCGTTATCGTTTGTCGACTTATATATATGGATATGTTTTACATGTAGTTGTTGATAGGCACTTTTTGCGATCTCTATCTACATCAGGATAGGCCTTGCAAAACGTGGATATTTCTAGTTCTTACGATATTTTTGTATGGAAAACGTTAATGAGTTAACGTGTCGTGCAGTGGCATTGGAGTCCTAACTAATATCTACAGACGCGTTGTCTGACGTCAGATCTGTGTATATTTTGAGTATATATTCTTTTTCTTTCTTTTCTTCTTTTCGTTGTATTTACATATGATACTTGTTGTGGTCGGATATATGTTATTATTGTGATCTTGTGTCATGTCTGCTGTCTAGTGGTCTTTGTCAGTTTATATTTATATATTACGCGCACTGTGGGTGTCCCTACACAAGCTTGTGGTTGTTACTGTGGTTTATTTCTTTGTGATCACCGTCTCCGTGTACTTGGCTTGTGAGTCTAACGTTTTTATAGAAAACACTTATTGTTATCATCCATTTGTTTGTATATGTATTTATATGTATGTTTAACAATATTTCCAGAAATGTCATACAACTATGTGTTATAGATATATGCCAGGGAGCATAGGTGATATTTCCCCTCACTACCTAGTGCTTATAGAGTGACTGGGTGAGTACAGAGGGATATTTTAGCACTACGAATTTACGTACACAGGGAGTGCTGGCGTACTTAGGGAAGTGACACAAAGACTAACAGCAGAGTCGTCACATTTATAGTTGGATGACAGACAGCAACGTGTCCACAAGTACAAGATGCCTACTTTAATGGAATATATTGAAGCAGGTGAACGAATAGGCCTGAAAGGTAAAGAGTTACAGGAGTATGCCGAAGCAAAAGAACAGAAACAGATTGAAAGAGACCAAAGACAAGATGAAAGAGAACAGAGACAGGAAGAAAAGGTAGCTGAAGACAAGCGTCTACAGGAAGTAAAGTTAGCTGAAATAGAAAACAAGCGTCTACAGGAAGTAAAGTTAGCTGAAATAGAAAACAAGCGTCTACAGGAAGAGAAAGAGACACAAATGAAAATGGAAATTGAGAAAGAGAAGATCAAGTGTCAGATGCAAACTGAAATCGAGTTAAGAAAACTAGAACTATCTTCGAAGGGTCAAAGTGAGGAAAGCAGAAGACCGTCGCAGTCGTCACAGTGATTAAAACTGCCATATTTTACAGACCGGGACCAACTTGAAAATTATTTGGCCAGGTTCGAGGCATCAGCCAAAGCGTTAGGTATTCCAGAGAAGGAGTATGCGATGCGACTTGGCGAGTTTCCTACGGGTAAGGCACTAGACACCATGTTCAATTTACCTGTGGAAGAAAGAAACAACTACACTATTCTGCGTCAACGTCTCCTCACAAAGTTTCAACTCACTGAACATGGATATAGAACAAAGTTTAGACAGTTAGTGCCAGAGACAAATCAAGATTTCACAGACTTTGTTAACACTGTAAAGAATACATTTAACAAATAGATGGAGCTCGCAGAAGTAGGGAAAGATTTTAATAAATTAGTAGATCTAATGTTAAGAGACAAGGTAGTATCTGCATGCAATTCTAATTTAGTGGCGTTCTTTGAGGAACGGAAGCCAAAGGACATAGACACAATGTCACAGTTAGGACAAAACTACATGACTGCACATCCTAACGTATCTATTGGTAGACAATTTAGTGAGGAAATAGTCTGTGCAGCGTATACTAAACAGGACCAGAATCCAGTCATCAGACCAAGGGCGAAAAGTGTGGATTCAGCACAGAAAGGTGAGTAGCAAGAACTTCAAGATAATGGTTTCCGAGGAAACAATGTTGGTAGAGTAGGACGGTACCCATATAGAAGAGGGAATTTCCAGAGACGTCCAAATTATGCCGGATGTTGGAATTGTGGGAGCTGGAGACACAAGGCAGCACAGTGTGATGCACAACCATCAGATGGACCAACGAACAACACTAAAAGGGAGATTACTTGTTTCAAATGTGGAAAGAATGGGCATGTCAGCCATCAATGTAGGATGAGAGAAACAGAGCACTCAAATGCAGCGCAAGTAATTGAGACGCTGAACAATGAAGATTGTAGTGGGTGCAAACCTCTTTTTAAAAAAGACAGTCAGCCAGTCCTAATATGTGGTCATACAGTGAAAGCAGGATCAGCAGTGCATGAAGGAGGAAGTCTGAAGCTCCATCAGGGATTCGTCAATGATAGACCAGCGTTAACAATTAGGGATTCCGGATGTACGTCTATCGGAGTCAGGAAAAGTTTAATAGATCCCTCGGATTATACAGGGAAAAAGATTAGATGCATAACATTCAACGGCACAGTAGAGTTCTACCCATTAGCCATAATAACAGTAAAAACACCATATATCACTGGAAGAGTGACAGCGTGTGTTTTGGACTCACCAGTGGCTGATTTGATCATAGGAAATGTTATAGGAGTTAAAGATTGTACAGAAGAGGAAGTAGTGTATTGGGACCAAAAATATAGTGTAAGCAGTAATGAGGTAGTTACCACAAGAGAACCTAAATTAGAGAGTATAGCTGAGGTAGAAGAGGCACTTGAAGTAGACACAGGAACTCAGGACAAGGATAGAACAGCTGAGCAGATGAGAATGGATCCCAAATATAGTGCTAGTGGCTCCCAGAGACAAGATACTACTCTGAACAAATGTTCCCAAGGGTGTAGGAGAGTAGAACATAGGCAGTCAAAGAAAGGTAGATGGTGCTTCGAGAGGAAGAACAATGTTCTCACTCGCAGGTTTTCAGATAGTGGAACTGCACGTGGGCAAGGAGCAGTACCTTTAGCACATAGAGACCGATATACTAGAACAGCTCAGGATAGTGCATGTGCAGGGCACATAGGCATAAGGCGTATGCAGCAGAAAGCAAGGTGCCAGGTATATGGGCCAAGATTGAATAAAGAGTTCAGACTAAACAGAGACTCAAGTGTAATGGTGCAATATGCAGATAGAAAAGTTGAGTCAGGTCAAAAGAGTGTTCGCGACATTACTGACCCAGGGCTAGGGATAGCAAACAGATGTTGTAATTGTAGAGGTACCATGAGTCATGGGTACATGAAAGGTAGACACAGCATCGACAGGAATCAGAGGAGGGTTAATGCAAGAACAGAACCACCGGATATAGGGTCGGTACACAAATAGTATTGTGTGGTCGTGAAGTAGTAAGAGACCTGTAGGTACATAAGTATAATGCTTTCCTATGATGTATTATTATTATGTGATGTATGAGTTAATGCATTGGTACACAAGATAGAAAGATGGGTGTATTTATGTGTGGGGAATATGGGAGTGTACTATGAGCATTTGATGTATTATGTAGTGTGGTAGCTAGAGTAAGGTGCAGCCATACTTAGGGCTACCCAGGCAATATGTCTGGGTCACATGTTTAGTAAGTTTTTGTCTCCCAATATTTGAAAACGAAGTTTTCTTTTAAGAGGGGGGTGATGACATAAGCCTGGGCCATTGACATTGAGTTGAGTGACCGGGCATGAGAAAGAATGGAGATGAAAGTGGGAGACAGTAAAGTGACTGACCTGGCTATGAGAAAACAGCCAGTCCTGAGAAATAATGGGAAGGGTGAGTGTGGACCCCAGGGGGATGGGGGAAGGATAGTTGAGTTTTGTGTGAAGTCAAGGGACTTCAGGACAGTTAATGTGTAGATGCCGAACTGGTCGGTAGTCTAAGGAGAAGCGGAGTTAGAGATCTCCGTGTTGTGTTGTTCTTCCAGTTGTGAAGACAGGCCTGAACCAGAGTGGGTTCTATAGTGAGTGAGGGCCTGAACCCAGAGTGGGTGATATAGTTAGTGGAAACTAAGACCCAGTGTGTGGGTGTATTGTGTGAGGTCCAGCGGTGGATAGGAGCTGGATTACCTGTCTTGTGGATTTGATATGAAGCAGGCTTGAGAAGGCATTGATGTGTGCTGGTTAAATTGTGAGGAGGATATTTATAGTCTATGGATTACATTGTTTCTGGATATATACATATGTTCCGTGAGTCGGTGTTATTTCTGTAATAAAGGATTATGTGCGCCAACTGAATCTTGTTTAATGACTGGTGAATGTGCACTGCGGGGGTGAGTTATATTGCAAGACAGTTAGATATCTCCATTGACACACTAGGAGTATTCGTTACCTAGACAACGACCATCACACGACAATATCATGAACTTATCATCAAGAACATTGAACTTATCATGAGAACGACGTGTGACACCATGTAAAAGCCTGTCAGCGTGCTCATTTCCTTGTATGCCCGCATACCCTGGCACGAAAATGAAACTAATCTTTGCCAGCAGTGATCGCCCGAGAGACACCAACCACTGCCTTCGGATCCAACCAATCTCTATCTTCCTGATCATACTCATTGTGTCACTGCGGAAGCATGTCCGAGCGAAGGTCTGTTTCTCGAGCCATGTTATTGCTTTACTTACTGCCATGACTCCATAGTCAGACTACTTATAGTAAAGGCAAAAGCACCAGAATCTTCCTCACGATTCTCCTTCCAGCCTGAACCGTAAAACCCATGAACTTCTCACGAGACGAACGACCGACCACCCATCGGCGTACATGACAGCATCACCGTCTAACGAATTCTCGAAAATCAACGCTTGTACTTCCGCCTCCACTGCAGCCGGATTTTCTTGTCTGCATTTTCTGTCTAATTGGATGCAAACTGAAAAGGACGTAAGAATTCTGTTGGCACGTGTACCCACTCCTCGCCAGGTTCTAAGCGCACAAATGAACACACCTGTTGAAGAATGTCTTCGGCTTGACCCATCCAGACTTTCCTCTTTTTGACTTGCTGCCCTTTACCTGTCTAATTTCACCATGAAATTGATGACTCTGAGGTAGGCCCGTGCTCACCAAATTTGCATTCTGACCTCTGTGGTCAGAAAATCAAGAAGGTAGTGCATCGCCTTGCATGCTGTGTCTCTTGTACATCCAAGAATGATACGCATAGCGTCGTTCTGTATCATTTCAATCCTTTCCATCTGCTTATGGCTGAGAGTCAGGATCGCCATCGCATACTCAAAAACAGAAAGGACTACCCTCTTCTGTGTCATGACACAAGACTGTCAAGAAATTATTTCACGCTGTCTTCGTCTATCTCTCTGTCCACAAATTTTTCTAGCTGTCATAACATGTTCCAGATGTTTGTCTTCTCATAACGTGGTCAACAAATGATAACTGCTTCTCTCTGATGTTTGTGATAAGTTGTCTTTGTGAATTAGCTTTCCTCAAAATGTCCAAATTGCTAACTTTGGCTGTCCAATTAATTTTCATCATTCTTCTATAAAACCATATCACCTAGGCTTCCATTGACCTTTTCGCCTGTTTACTAATTGTCCAGGATTCGCAGACATATATATTATTATAAACGTGAAAAATAACAGATATTACTCACTCTACCAATTCACGTGCAGACGACTTGGTGTGAATTTGAGCAGTATCACTGTCTCGAGGCAAAAAAGGACACAGCATACACTTTCTATACTATATATACTGCTGCTCGTGGTCTTCAGCCTTATTCTGGAAACTTTCAGAATATTTTGTTTCAGTGGTTCTTTTAACCGTGCATATTTTTATTGTTTTATTTTGCATATCCTTTACAGGACATCGCTGTCAACACAAGCATCTTTCAGCTGCATGTTGATTTCTTGGCAAGATTACGCTCAGTAGTTTGCCATTGCTTTCTGAGCGGCTGGCTCACATACCCCGTAAGTTACCGATGCGATTCGAACCACTGCTGATTCAAACCGTCATCACGTTACCGACGAGAGTATACGAGATTACGGAGAAAAGTCATAACCTCTAAGCCACGAAGCCGGCATCCATCCATCCATCATGTGCCATGCCGGTAAGCGTGGGCGGTCATGTTCTGCCATCTCACTCGATCACCAGAGTCGTGGATCAGCTCCGTGTTTCTGTCTCGACCATGCCAAAAGGCCAAGCCATCCAGGTACTTGCTTCTAGGTCTTCCCCTTGGTCTGTTCCCCTCGATCTTACCAATCGTCACCAAGTTCTCCAATCCATTTCTTCTCATAACATGCCCAAAAAATTTTGACTGTCTACGTCTAATTTCTCTAATCAGTTTACGATCTTCATTTGTTTCTTGAAGAACTTGTTCATTGGTCTTTCTGGCTGTCCATGGTATTCTTTGCATTTTCCTCAGAAACCACATCTCTACAGCCATCAGATGTTTTTCAGCCTGACTGCTCATTGTCCACGCTTCACATCCATATAAAAGTATAGGTTCTATGTAGCATCTCAACACTCTTTTTCTCGTTTCAATTGATATCTTTTTATTGGTCAGTATGTTTTTCATCTTGCTAAAGGCTACTTTTGCCATGGCGATTCTTGTTCTAATCTCTTCAAGGCATCTTCCATCAGATGTTATTACTGTTCCGAGATAATTGTACCTATTCACTTGTTGAAGAATATTCCCATTTACTTGTATATTACATTGTGGTATTTCGTTCTTCCTAGTGACGACCATAACCTGTGTCTTTTTACAATTTAATTCTAACCCTAGTTGTTCACTGTGTGTAACAATCGCATCTACTAAATTTTGCAGGTCCTGTTCATTGTCTGCAATCAAGACTGTATCATCTGCATATCTAATGTTATTGATGCATCGTCCCCCAATGTTCACACAACATGATTTTCTTGGCATCTGTAAAGAAGGTAGTTTGCCATTGCTTTCCCTCCTAGCAGTGACCATACTGGCCAGTGACCGTAGCCATTGTCTCCTCAAAATTGAGAAGCCGGCAACCGTGCATATAATTCTCTCTAATTACAGAAAGCGCCAATCTATCCCTTTAACAAAAGGCCACTAATTAGGGCATGGTCGAATCATCATCATCAAGTGCCATGCCGGCTGTCGTAGGCGTTGACTCTACACAGATCTCGGTCTTTGGTTTTCAGGATCAACTCTGCAGATATTTCTCCATGCCACCGCCCCATTCCATCCAGCATCATTCTCTTGATCTGCCTCTGCCTCTCTTCCCCTCGATCTTTCCAGTTGTCACGATGTTCTCCATTGCCTCTCTTCTCATCACATGACCAAAGAAAGCTGTTTGCCTCTTTCTTATTGTTGTATATAATGTTGTAGTTTCATTAGCCCCTTTCAGGCAGTCGATGTTCGTTACTTTGGCAGTCCAATGAATTTGCAACATTCCTCTCAGGAACCACATTTCTACTGCTTCTAATTTCTTCCTAATTTAATAATTTACTTTCCAAGATTCAAAGCCATGCAGCAAAACTAGTTATATATAGCACTTCAGCACTCTCTTACATTCAATGATAGTGACTTATTGCATAAGACATTCTTAATTTTTTGAAATGCAGCTTTTGCTTGCCCTCTTCTGAACTTAATCTATGTTGTGCATCTTCCTACTGATGTTATAAATGTCCCTGGGTATTTAAAACTATCCACTTGGTTAAGAATGTTCCCTTCTATTTCTATTTCACATTTTGGTGTCATCTTCTTCTTTGATATCACCATTGTTACTGTGTTTTTTTTTTTTTTCAGGGAGAGTCCTTTCTTGGCACTCTCTGTTATTACAATGTCCAACAATTGTTGTAGATTTTTTGCATTATCCGCCACTGTGTCATCTGCATAGCGTATGTTGTTTATATAATAACCTCCGAATAGTATTTCTGGCTTCTCCTTGATCTCCTCATTATTACTTCGCGATAGAGGGAGAAGAGATCCGGTAACAAAACACAGCCCTGTCATGCTCCAAACCTTATATGTTCATAATTGCCCTCTTTATTTCCCATTTTAATTGCTGCTGCTTGGTTCCAGTAAATATTCTTTATTATTCTGAGACATTTCCTATCATTGTTAATATCTTCCAACATAATAATCAAGTCATCATGTTTTACTTTATTAAATGCATTTGTATAATCTATGAAGCACACATATATGTCATGTTCGAATAGTACCAGGTAAAAAAAGTTTTTGCTTATCCTTTACATGACGCTGCAGTCAACCCCAGCATTAGTTTGCTGTTTGTAATCTCTTACCCATATTATTTCATTAAAAAAACAAAAGTAAGTCGGGCTGTTGCCAAATCGCCCGCAGCTGTGTTTCGAACGCGGTATGCGGGATTACGAACTGCGTCAGTACACCTTCGCCACGGAGCCGGAATAGTTCAGTAGCTAAGAAAATCATGACCCATCGTGTTTAAGCTCTTTTTTCATGTGTCCTTGAACCTAGTTCCACTCCCTTCTCGCGCCTCTATGTCGCACCAAGTGCCATATCTGAGTGTGAACTAAAAAGAAGAACACGAAACATTATCTTAATCTTGAAAAAAAAAACGTATAGATTAGTTGAAAAACAAAAGTATTACTACGTGCGTGTTAAGGGAATAATTGATTTCAGTTTTGTGTTTAATTTTTCAGTTGCTGAGACAGAATTTAATACTTATCTGTAAGCTCTGCGTTGATGGTGAGTGTCCGTTTTCATGTTTTGGTTTGTTTTACTTGCCACCAGAGGTCTCACATAGTCGTCTCTCTCCCTCCTTCTCTCTCTCTCTCTCTCTCTCTCTCCTCTCTCTCTCTAATCTCTCTCTGTCTCTCTCTGTCTCCTCTCTCTCTAATCTCTCTCTGTCTCTCCCCCTCTCTGTCTCTCTCCTCTCTCTCTAATCTCTCTGTCTCTCCTCTCTCTCTGTCTCTCCTTTCTCTCTCTCTCTCTCTCTCTCTCTCTCTCTCTCTCGAGCTTCTTTCTGTGACATTGTTAACTACTCTGCATTTGGGAGAAATAGATTATTTACTACTACTACTACTACTACTACTACTACTACTACTACTACTACTACTACTACTACTACTACTACTACTACTACTACTACTACTACTACTACTGCTACTGCTGCTACTACTACTGCTGCTGCTGCTACTACTACTGCTGCTGCTACTACTACTACTACTACTACTACTACTACTACTACTACTACTACTACTACTACTACTACTACTACTACTACTACTACTACTACTACTACTACTACTACTACTACTACTACTACTACTACTACTACTACTACTACTACTACTACCACTATATATTATTTTCGTCTCCTTCTAATTCTTTCCATTTGTTTTCAGGATTATATTTCGTCTCCTTATTCTTCTCTTACGTTTCTGCCGTTTTCCTCTTTTTAAAGGTTCTTATCTGAGCACCCTTATCTTTATATTTGTTGTGCCTGCTTGGTGAAATGGAATAATGATTGTTACAAAATGAAAAAAGGGCAGTTTACCACATTTTATTCGAGGCATTTAGTCAAGTTTAATTTCGAATTTTTTTAGATGTTCCAAATACGAAACATTAGATTCTCATTTCTCTGGGAATGGAGTCTGTTGGCAATGAAATACCTACAACCCGTGGAGAAAACATGAGCAACAAAGAACCCAATCTCAGACATTATGTATGTGCTGTTCTGAATCATGACCTGGATACAGCCTAATATACCTGACCTCCAGATGTTACGTTCCAGTTTAGATTGTGACCACACCGCTGGTTCCTGAATGTGGAGCGAGTAAGAGCTCTGCGATACAAATACTGTGGAGATTAGATGGTACATTGGTGCCTAGTCGGGAGACAGTTCTTAAGCCAACTTCACTCCGGTAGATGTAAACCTTTTTTCAGATCTCATATAGAAAACCCGAACGTTAATGCATGACACTTACGATGTGTTTTAATCTGAGCATTAGATCAGCATCGGTGTTCCATGAGTAGGCGCACAGCTGTTTAATCCGATTCCCCAAGCCAGGCAAGGACTATTCAAGACTTCATAGCTATAGGATTATCACCTTGCAAAATACATTTGGAAAGGTACTGGAACAGATTGTTGTTGTTCAGCTGCAGAACTTCTTGGAAAGGAAAAAGCTACTCATAAGAAGACTGGGGAGTTACCCGATAAGAAAAAGAAAAAAAAAAAGCATGGTCAAACACACATTTAATTTCGATGTTTAAGAGGGGTTCCAGATTAGACAAGAAACAATGGCAGCACCACTGGGTCTCATACGATCTCAGGACGCATTTAAAAGAGTCAGATATGATCTCTTAATGCACACTCTTAAGAAGAAGGGTGTTAGTCGCCGGATGGATAGCATCAACTCTGCACCTTTTTATGATTGCTATTAGCCTAGGTTCTTCAATTATTACACCGGGATTGTCACAAGGCTCTGCAAAATCACATGTGCTATTCAATTTGTACCATAAACAAGATTGCAGGAATTGAAACACCAGGGACTGGAAGGATTCTGATATTTGCAGATGATGTCCTTGCGTATAGGCAAGAGTTGCAGGAGACAGTAAACAAAATGATCGACTGGTGTACAGAGATGGGTAGTGTCATTAACCCATATAAGGTGTCTGTATTATTGTGCTCTCTGGACAATGGGATTATTAAGGCTGACGTCTCAGGTCTCACAATACATGGCAGAAATGTTAACAGAGAGAGAGTAAACTGAGATATGTGGGAATCACCTTCCACAAAAGTCTTTCATTCGGGGATGGTGTTGAAGAATCTGTTATGAGATCTAAGAAGGGACTTTGTGCGCTTAAGATCATGGAGGAAATTGACATGGAGCAAAGAATATTGTTTATACTGTATCAACATCTGGTTCTCTCAGTAATTGAATATGGATTGGGACTTCTCACAATGTCAAAGAGTCTTCTGGTGAGACTAGATCACTTACAGAATGAATTTATGCAGGTGATAATGGGATGCACAAGGGACTACGCCAGTAGTGTGTATTCATTATAACCAAACTTTACCCACGATTGCAGACAGGCTCAGAGTACTACAGGCTAAATCGTATCTCCGAGTTGCTACTTGAAGCCAAGGACACAGATGAGGGCCACAGGTTGATCAGAGGAACATCATGGATGGCTCGGAAAGAGGACACAATCAGAGAAGTATGCATGCTTGAAAACATTGGGAGAGGATAAGAGTGGGTTAGAATGCCAGAGGAAAACTTAGATCTGTGCAGGGTCATAATAACCTTGGATCGGAAATGCAGGGATTTTCTGGCAGGCTGCACTGAATGGGAGGTGCAATAATTTATTCACAATAATTCGCGGCCAGGTGATGTAATCATATACAAGGAGGGCTCTGTACTAAGATGCAAAAGTAGTGCCTGGGGCTTAGTGGCGAAGGTTGGTGGAGGGTATTGGTGCAGGAGATCTGGCATATGGTACCACAACATCTAGTCTGAGAATTAAGATCGAGTCACAGCGGCATTCCGCTGGCTGGAGGGCAAACAGCACACACTTGTAATTGTAATGGACTCACAAAGTATGATGAGAAAGTTTATGACAGTTATGATTCGGGCGGAGTGGCAGGCTTCCATTCAACAATAAAACACTTAGAGCATCTGTTGGATCTCTTCCCCCCTCCCCCCAGGACATGTTGATGCTGTAGGAAACGAGCAGTCGGACAGATTGCCTGGGTCTGCACCATTTGAAGGTGTATTGGTGCAACAATAAGCAGACGTGGTCGGGGCATTTTGGAATCGTGTGTATAGTGCAGAAGAACAGATAGATCATTATAGCTTGGAGAGAATGGCGCTACATGGAGTGACCAGAGTGGCCAACACCCAGGACTTTGAAGAAAGGCCAGATAAACACATAATCAGACTGCTACTGGTACCATTAATATTGATTGTTGACGATGAGGACGGAACTTGCATGGGAATGTTCAGAGTGCCATGCTTGCTTGTGTTCGCTGGCTTAGGCTCCAACGCGAAGTCCTGTATGTCGGATGAAGGCATCCTGTTGTCCAGCATCAGTGTGATGTCATACAGGATCTGAGGTTTGCGTGAGTATCCGTTGTCCCATGTCTGGCTTACTGGTGTGCAGACTGGTGGTTCCTCGCCGTACAGGCAGACACTCTCCGACTTCGGAGGAATCGGCGATCCTACTGACTTCAGCCAGGACCCCGAAGGGACCTGTTGCCCAGGACGCTCGACGAGGACGCGTCAATAGGTCTTGGCCAGTATATAACCCGGCCTTGGTGCCTTGGAAACACCTCTGCGTCCCTTCAGTGTGCCATGATATTTGTTCTTTCTCAAATCAGATGAACTCAACTCTTATGAAAGAAATATTGTCACCACTTTAGATTGTATATATGGATTCCAGTGTGAGTTTCAAGCAACTTACGAGTACATAGGTAGAAAAGATTATTGCATGCAGTTCACTGGAAGTCACAATCAACCCCAGCACGTCTTGGCTGTTTGTGATTTCCAGGTAATGTTTACGTTCACTATTTTGTCATTGCTTTCTGAACGACAGACGCTCAAACGATCGAAATCACACGAGACGGTTGCTACAAGTCGTCTACGGCTGTTTTCAAACCTTCGATTCAGCATGTCTGGGTATTGTTAAACGCGTTCACTGCCCTTAAACCACAGCGCCAATAGGTAGGAAGGAAATTATACAGCTGAACACATACCAGTATGGGTGAAAAAGAGACTGAAACAATCTTCTGGAGACCCCGTCCAGTCCGCAGGTTACAATAAACCTAGCCTCGCCCATCGCCCAACATTTGTTACATTTCGACCATGTGGTCAACAACGGAAATACATTTTCGGCATTGTATTCAACGAAGAACAACAGAGTGTAAATTCGCTGAAGTTTCTGCCATTAAGCGTTTAAAACCCCCATTGTGCAAACAGAAAGATGAATCTGTCATTACCGTCGGATAACAAATGCCCGAAATTCGAACAGAGTCAGCGACTATGTGTGTATATAATTCAGAAAAGGTTAAACTATATTAATTCATTTGAAATATAACTCTGCAGTGTGCAACAAATATACGTCGTATCAGTCTTAGGGCCGTATTACCTGATATGAGAACATAAAAAAATAAACAAACAGTCAAAACTAAATTAATATTTCCCATTGCATTCTCAGAATTTTTTTTTTGGCGCTCGCTCGCTTTGAACTCAAGCGTAGTCCATACACACTATAGTAGTGATGGACTGAATTTTGCGTGTGGATTAGCTTTCCCTATCAACAATGTCCCTCGGCATCAGGCGAACTCACTCCGACTTCAGAGGTACTTGTAATTAACGTCCCCTAGACAAGGACGACAGGTCAACATTTTAGTCCAGCTGTCCGGTGTAGGGGGTGAACCTCTAACCTCGGCATCAGCACAACGAATGTTTAAGAACACGCGTTCTTACCCATTCGGCCATGCGGACCTGCCTCAGAATTATGTCATGCCTTGTATGTAATGACTGCTACATTAATGTCAGAAATACTGTGATTGCAGACGCATCATGTCAACAGATGGTCAAACAAGGGCTGCTTGTCAGATTGAAAGCCATCTGGTACAAGTGTGACACAGAAACTCATCAGATACTCGTCCTGGAGGCCCTGGCCATTATGTCTCGATTTCCAAGACCAGCCGTGAGTATAAGTATCATGCCTTCTGCTCACTGTGTTAGAGTAGTCCTCTGAAAACACCATGTTTACAATTATTTCTACGTTAAAGTAGTCCACTAAATACATAATGTTTACAATGATTTCCATGTTAGAGTAGTCCTCATAAAAACACAGTATTTGCAATAATTTCTTTGCTACAGTAGTCCTCTAAAGACACAATGCTTACAATGATGTCTATGTTAAAGTATTCCTCTTAAAACATCATGTTTACAATGATTTCTTTATTAAACTAATCCCATAAAAACACAGTGTTTACAATGATTTTATGTTTGAGTTTAAAAGAAAAAAAAGTTAGTTGCATATAATTTACAGGACGTTTGCAGTAAACACCAGTATTTTTTTTTTGGTGCTGTTGTTGTTGTCTTGGCAAGTTTATGTTCAGTAATTTGCCATTGCTTCCTGAATGGCCGGCTCCCATACCAATTCGTAAAAAAACCAGCACAACGCGGTCTGCTGCGAAATCGTGCGCAGCTGTGTTTCGAACGCTGGCATACGGGATTGCGAACCGCGTCCGTAACCACCTTCGCCACGGATATCGGCTGTAAGAGTAGTCGTCTAAAAACACAGTGTTTACAATGAAAGTTATGTTTCGCTTAGCTGGGGTTCTATAGTAGTTCGTAAAGTAGTCCTGTAAAATTATCGTGTTTACAATTATTTCGATGAAAACAGTTTTTACAATAATTTATGTGTTAAAGTAGTCCAACTAAACCACCGTGTTTACAATGATTTCTATGTTAGAGTAGTCCTCTGAAAACAACGTGTCTGCAATGATTTCTGCGTTAAAGTAGTCCTCTAATAACATAATGTTTACAATGATTTTTACGTTAAAGTAGTCATCTAAAAACACCATGCTGACAATTATTTCTACATTAAAGTAGTCCTATAAAAACATAATGTTTACAATGATTTCAATGTTAGAGAAGTCCTCTAAAAACACAGTGTTTGCAATAATTTCTTTGCTACAGTAGTCCTCTAAGAACGTCATGTTTACATTGATTACTTTATTAAACTAATCCTCTAGAAACACAGTGTTTACAATGATTTCTATGTTTAAGTAGTCCTCTGAAAACAACGTGTTTGCAATGATTTCTACTGTAACAGTAGTCCTCTAAAAACTTAATGTTTACAATGATTTGTATGTTAGAGTTGTCCTCTACGAACAATTTTGCAATGATTTTTACGTTAAAGTAGTCCTCTAAAAACACAATGTTTACAATGATTTCAATGGTAAAGTAAAGTAGTTCTCTAAAAATATCGTGTCTACAATTATTTCGATGAAAGCAGTGGTTACAATGATTTCTTTATTAAAATAGTCCTCTGAAACACCGTGTTTGCAATGATTTCTATGTTAGAGTAGTCCTCTAAAAACACAGTGTTTACAATTATTTCTATGAAAACACAGTGTTTACTATGATTTCTATGTAAAAGTAAAGTAATCCTCTTAGCATATTGTGTTTAAATATCATGCTTACAATAATTTATATGAAAACACAGTGTTTACAATCATTTATATGTTGGAATGCGTGGAAACGATTTAGCTTTGAAACAATCGCCATGAATAATGGGGATATTCTATTGTCAAGTCTGTGACCGTCTGCTGATGGAAGACACAGAAACAGACGACACAGGCAGTGTTAGGATGATAGAATTTGGATTTAAATATGGTTTCGTCATGGAGGGACGAATGAGGTGACGAATCTGAGGTGCTTACACTAGTGATTCACTGGAACCCTCATTGTTTACAGTACAGTCTGTAACATGTGTTGAGGGGCAGGCAGAATACATAGGTTTGCCCTTAGTGCAATAAAGAAGAATCTACATTAACCTTTATTAGTTTGTAGTATTACATTAAGAGTTAACATTTTGATCACTTTAAAAATATTCTGCCATTTACTGATGCATAAATCATTATTTCAGATGCAAATATGCCAGGAAGGATTTCTGTCACTTTTTGCAGAGGTAGTCCAAGACAAACAGTATCAGCAACAGATTTTTAATATTATCTTAAACTTGGGCGAAATATACTTGGCGGTAATTATACGTCTTTATACTTTTTAATTATATTAACCCTTAACACGTGGATTTTCCTGACAATAAAAATGTCATCCTAACACACACGCGCAAGTTTAGAAGTAACTTTGCTATCATTTTTGTTAATATGTAATTACATTTCTATTAATTAAAAATGTCATTCTGTTACCGTTTGCCATTATCTAAGCTCTTGTAAAAAATGATTCTGCAGGGTGTATATTTTAACTTGTTAACAAACGAATAACTCTCGTTTCATAGGATATGCTGGAGACTGGACTTCTGAAACAAATGCTGGCTTGTTTTGAGAACAGACTTTTGGGACGGGAGTTGTATCCCATTGTGTTGTCATTACTTGCTGCGTTTGGATCAAATGGTTCGTGAATCATTTAATTTCACACATTCTTTGTCAGTAGCATAAGCTTTATTTCACATCTTCGTGAGGTGTATATACTGAACACTTCTTGAGAATTCTGTTTGAATAAAGCAAAATAACAATACTATATCAGTAATCTATATCTTCTTTTCAAAGTATTTCTTTATTTACCTACCTAATTTACATAAATATCTATCTGCCTGCCTGCCTGCCTACCTACCTACCTACAGACCTGCCTGCCTGCCTACCTGCCTGCATGCCTACCTATCTATCTACCTAACTACCTACCTACCAATCCACGTGCCTACGTACGTTCATTAAAGATAGATAGACAGGCAGACAGATAAGAGATGGATGTGCAGTAAACAATTAATATTATTAGCAGTGTCTGAGTAAGTGACTATGCTTGTAAACAACCCAGTTTCACGGTAAAAGGAGTCAGCTAGCAGGTAATGCTACAAGGTGTGAAGTTTTGGTAAGTAATATAACAGTTTCACGTCCCTCTTGCACAGGTCAAGGGCGTGTAGGGCGTATGATGTTTGTCCAATGCTTGCATAGATCAATTGGCACTCGATGATTTTACTCCTCGTGACATTTCCGGTATCCATTGTAGCCTGGGTCGACCAGGTCAGTTGTAAACTTCCGTCTTGATAGGATTAAAACCCTTGACCACAGAGTCAGCGGGCTGGCGTGCTAACCACTGAGCCACCATGAGACCCCACGAAGAGTGAGACCTATACATATTCTAGGTCAGCTGTGTATTTTGGTGAGACATAGCCAGTTCCCGCCACGTCTTGATTCGTTGGAATTTGTTTAGTTCTGCATTATATTAAGTTTTGCATTAATGATTCTATCAAACACATTTAGTCCTTCAGTTCTGCGCTGGCACAAGTTGGTGAATGTTAGTTTTCTTAGTGATTATGTTAGTGATTATGTTAGTGATTATGTTAGTGATTATGTTAGTGATTATGTTAGTCATTATGTTAGTCATTATGTTAGTGATTATGTTAGTGATTATGTTAGTCATTATGTTAGTGATTATGTTAAACATTATGTTAGTAATTTATGTTAGTCGTTCTCCGTGTTTCTGATCCATACAGTGGTACTGATTTGATGTTAGATGTATGTTTGGTAATGTCTTATTCCAAAATTGTTGCCAATGCATGTTATAAAAGTGATGTGATACTGCATGTGTATTTTGCCTTTAGTCTGTCGTTTCTGTTACCCACTGTATACCATTTTTATTAAATGGAAGAATGACAGCATACCCATGGGCAACCATTTAGGTTCACAGTTAGGCTATTTCATTGAATGTTCATTCTGATTGATTTTTAATGTGCAGTTTACAAGAAGTTATTGTTGTTCAAATCATAAAACCATGCTTATCTGGATGTTACAATTCTGTACACAATTTTAGACAAAGTACAAGATCTCATTCTCAGCAGTGAAGGGAAAATGTTCAGTCTTGTTCTAGACATCGCCTTCTTAACCAATGATGTCTCAGTGCAGCGTTCTTGTGTCACAATTCTCAGCAGGTTCAATATAACAGGTGAGACTGAGACAATGGTTGTGTCTGTCCCATTCAAATATAGTAGGTCATTTGGTCTGTTCACTCACAATATACTGTAAACATATATTTAGATCATGTTACATATGGCACGGGACAATAAACAAGTATGTCTGCTATACATAGATTGTTATATATATATATATATATATATATATATATATATATATATATATATATATATATATATATATATATATATGTTCTGAGAAAAATGGAAAGAATGCCATGGACACACTGATAAACCAATGACCATGCCCTACAAGAAATAAATGAAACCCGTACACTGATTAGGAAATTAGAAGTAGACATTCACAATTTTCTGGACACGTTATGAGAAGAAATAAATTGGCGAACTTGGTGACAACTGGCAAGCTTGAGAGGAAAATAACAAGGGAAATCAGAGAAGTAAATACCTGGATGGCTTGGCCACGTGGTATGGTCGCGACTCTGGTTTCGTGTGAGATGGCGAAACATGACTACCCCTGATTATCGGCATGGTACATGATGATGATGATGATGATGATGATGATGATGATGATGATGACGATGATGATGATGATGATGATGTGTGTGCTCGCGCGCGCGTGTGTGATATAACAAATAATCGTGTCTGTTATAAAAAAGATATAATTCATATGTAGGTGTGTTCTCTATCAGAGGAGAAGTCGGGCATTTTCTCCGCTCCACTAGATTACAGGACACCTATAATTCTCCAATCTCCCAGACTCTGCTAAATAATTTTGGAGCAATTTAGTTGACGTGGTTTTATTTCTTTATTATTATTATTATTATTATTATTATTATTATTATTATTATTATTATTATTATTATTATTATTATTATTATAAATTCTGCTAGGACCTGCAGCATTCCTATTTTTGAGGAGTTTGATATCCTTTCTAATGTATTGTTCAGATGTTTATCACAGTTAATAATCAAGTTCCACGTCTGCAGGCAGGATTTCTGGAAGGTCTATAGGCTCTGTCCATAAATGCCCACAGTATTCCACTCACATGTACATTTGTTCTGAAATATGGTTGTCTCACTTCTATTTTTTTTATTTTTATTTTTATTAATCTGCTTGGTTGATTATCTGTTCCTGCTATTTTGCTTGTGTTGCTGTAAAGGTCCAGGGGGTTTCCTGTCGCTGCTGCTATTTCTGTCTTTTGTCAACCCTCTACCTAACTTCTTTATAGGCTTCTGTGTATTTTTTCCAATGCCCTGACTTTAGTAGCTCTGAGTGTGCTATTATTTAAATTCGCTTTTTTTATTTTGTACTTTGGGTTTTTAATGGTTTCGGTCATTATCCATGTTTTACATTTTCGTTCCCTTTTCTCAAGGTCTTCAATATACGATTCCTTCGAATTGATGTTAACCTGCTGCCCGTAGTTTTCCCTACTCACATAGTCTACTAACTGCAGGATCTGGTAGTTATTAGAGACTGACCATAAATTGTTCCTTAATTTCTTTATTTCTAAGATATTCATGCCCGTGTTTAAAATATCTTCTGTATCACTTCAGTTTCTTGATTTAAAGTTGCCTTTCATCAGATGGTGATCTGAATCCATGACATCTACGTCTTGTGGAGATGCTCTCGCTAATGCAAATGTGATCAATCTCATGTTATCTATTGTGGCCTGGAGAAACCCACGTTGCTTTATGCATTCTTTTAAAACACTGCCTTCCATGACATATATTTTGCCCCCCCCCCCCCCAAAAAAAAAAAAATGGTGAATAATTGTCCATTTATCTCAATACCTCGAGTCCGTGTTTTCCAACAATTGTTTAAATGATCATAAATTGGCGTCAGGTCACCCGTTTATATTTTAATTTCTTTGATTATCTATTGTACTTTGAAGTTTCATGTAACATTCCTATTTAGTCGCTTCAGCCTTCTTATTTGTTGGTGCATAACACTAAATAACATCCACGTTTACTTTCCTCTGTGTGGTTATAAATGTTGATGTTATTATTCTAGAACTCACTGTTTCTCTTAATGCTTCCTCTGTCCCTTTAGATAACATAAAGGCCACTGGGATTAGAAGCTTTTTGCCCGCCCTCTTCCATCTTGTTTTACGTAAATTCAACATGCTGTCTTCAATTTTTGCCATTTCCCTTAACATGTGTGGTGTCTTTCCCAATTCATACATAGTTCTAACTTCTAACATTCCAGGTTTCAATTCTGGAGATGTTGCTAGGTGAAAGCAGTTAACTCGACCTTCTGTTTTATTTGCATTTCTTCATGATTCTTCTAGCAGAAGAGCATCCTTTAATTTTTGTTAGTTGCGTAATTTTTTCCTATCCTGATCTTTAGACATATTCACAGTTGGTTGCATCTTGCAGCTAGTTTTCTACCGGCCTGGATAGCCAGTTCATACCAATCTTCCTTAGTCGCCTCTTACGACATAGATGGTAGGTTAGTCTTATTACTGCTTGCTTCCCTTTGTGGGTCCGGTAGTATTATATATTGGCGGCAGAAGCTACACGCATAAAAATAGATGTTGAGTATTGCAAAAAGTTATTACCATTATGACAAGCACTTGTGTTACGTTTTATGTTAATAATGAAATGTAAAAAAAAAAATCGGCACTCTTCCGACAGACGGGTCTAAATAGTTCTGCAGTGAATAAGTTAGGGTTTAGTGTTAGGGTTAGTGTTAGTTATATAAAATTATTCACTGCAGAACTATTTAGACCCGTCTGTCGGAAGAGTGCCAAAAAATCATTTCTTATGTCCATTTTGTTAGTAATTACTGAAATCTTTATGTAAGCCAAGACACTGCATCATAGTTTCTATTTTAGTCGTCTTGATCACATCCTGCCACTAGCTCTGATGGAGACAGAAGGATAGAGTGAGGCTGACGTTGCACAACTCTCCATCATTTACATCTAATCTACGCTCAAGTCACAGTAAAGTACATTAAAATAAAAGCCCTTCTCACACGCCTTTTAGGCCCATTGGTCATATGGTTCTAGCCCCATTTTTGTATAGACCACGTGGCACTCGGTGGGTCATGTGGTCAATAGCACCCTGGTCGCTTCCCAAAGTATTTCGGGCACCCAGTTTTTGGCAGATCAATCTAACTAATTCACATGGAGAATACAAATCCATGTCCACCAGACCAGTAGGCAAGAGTGCTAACCACTGAGCTAACTGCGGTTCACAGAGTGGCAAATCATATTAAATATTCCATGGCGAGCCTGAAGCAGGCAAGGGATTTCGCAGTGGCTAATACAAACGATATATTATACCACTCTGGAAACCTGGACACCGAAGAATGGGAGAACATTGCCACTGACCGCTCTGTTTGCCGTAGTCACCTGTCTGATGGCACCGCGACGTTGTGACAGTTTAGAATCGACCAAGCTGCAATCATGCATGCCTTTTGACAGTCAACTGTCTAGTTACCCCCGTCAGATTCAACAATCCTCTGCCCTCATCGAGGTTTCCGGGATGAGCTTTTCTAATCAGTGACCTGCTATCTCATTTTAGTACTGACAGTGACAGCAGGGCTCTCTTGGACAAACACCAGTAATGTGCTGGGTCATGGGAAATATGTACTCTCCTCGCCCATACCAATATAATATTAGTAACCGCATATGAAAAACAAAAATTAGTTTTAAAATTGTTTATTTGCGTTCTCTCTTGCAGCTATTCCCATTCATCTGTTGAAACAAAACACCGTGCAACTAGTGACCTACATTGACAAGATTCTGAAAACAGGTCCAGATGGTTTGGTTCTATACGGCCTAATGCAGCTTCAGGACTATTTGCATGGTAAATCAATCAGTTCTGCTTACAGATCACTCGAATATTATGTCATGTGAACAGTTCTGATCGGTATGTAAAGTACAGGCATTCCCTTGTTCTCGCAACAGCATCATTGGAAATAACATTATTGAGAAGTGATCATTATATAGGGTGGTGGGATACGGGAATCGCTTGTCAAAGAAGAAATAAAGTGCCTCCTTCCCTCCACTAGCCTAACTTCGGAAAGGTGGAGTACCCGTTTTGACTCGTCAGGGTTAAATGAAACCCCTGTGCAGGTCGTGGATGAAGGTGAAGAGCAGCAGACAGATGGTCTTTGGTTATAGTCTCAAGTTTCATGAATGCAGAGGATTTATTTATGGGAACAGTGACTATGGTCATCGACCAGTCTCATCACTGTTAGGAAGGGAAACAATGGCATGCAACCTTCTTTACGTGTAATTAGATAAGTGTATTTCGCCATTTCGTAGAAAATCAGATAAACGACGTAAATGGGAACTATATAGGAGCAGTATCGCCCTATATGGAAAGACATGCGCACCAGGTGACGCTAGAAGGTCAACAAGCTACTGAGTGCAAAAGATTAACATCACTGAAAATGGGAACGTGGAACTTTCGAACTATGTGTGTATATGGCAAATTGGAGAATGTCAAGCAAGAAATGAGAAGAATGAATATTAACATTTTAGGTATAAATGAGTCCAGATGGAAAGGGGCGGGTATGATAATATCCGAGGAATATAACATAATCCATTCTGGTGGAGAGAAACAACAGCGAGGTGTAGCACTTATTATGGATCTGAAGAGATAAAACTCTATCAAAGGATATTGGTCGGTGTGAGATATAATATTACTGGTAAAAGTAAGTGGCAGACCGATTGATCCCAACATCATTTAAGAATATGTACCAACATCAAAAAGCAGTGATGAGAATATCAATGAATTTGATGTCAAGATCATGTAAGTGCAAACACCAACGTCAAAAAGCAGTAATAAATAGTATCGATGAATTTTATAGTGATATGAATAAAGCCTTTAAGAAGATGAAATACTCAAATCAAATATCATAACGGGTGGTGACTTCAATGCTAAAGTTGGAAATCAACATAATGGATACAAAGAAGGCAAGTATGGACTAGGGGACTGTAATAAAAGAACATGGAGACTTAAATAAAATTAAACTTAAAAAGTCCCCGGGATGGTTAACCCGGTCAACAAATGCCCGCAGAGGTCGGATGTGTCGGCCTAACGGCGCAAGAACGCAGTTTTGCTGTAAAACGGCACAACGCAATCACATCCGAAAAAAAAACTCTGGATGAACGAAGAAGAAGAAACTTTACATCCTCATCAACAAAAGATTTCGAAATGCCTTAACAGTCGCAAACCTGTGAAATACAGACTGCTAGAGTAATCATAGATTTGTTGGCAATTTCCATATAATATTAAAGGTTAAATATTTTGGTAAGAAACACAATTTGATCTATATGCACTGAATAAGGAGGAGGTAAATGATACATTCAAAGTAAAAGTTAAGAAGAGATTTGATGCACTGCCTGATCTATAACCTATACTCCTAGATGTCAATGATCAATGGGAAATATTGAGGAACTCACGAAAGCGCAGCCATCGTACACCTGCGCATACAGTGGATACACTAAGCATTTTGTAATGTGAGGTTTTGAAACATCCTGTTTACAGTCCGGACTTTTCGCCATCGGAATTTCATTTGTTTTGACCCTCAAAACGAACATTTGCGGGGTCAGAGGTTGGCAGATGACATTACGGAGGCGATGCAAAACTGGTTTAAGACCACATCTAAAGCTTTTTCTTAGAAGGTATCAACAAGGTAATGGACAAGTGAGCCAAATGTGTTGCTAGGCAGGGGACTATGTTGATAAGTAACAAAAATAATTTCTGGTTCGCATTATTGTAGAAAAGTTATTCATAAACTTCCTGTTACTTGATAGCTTGCCTTCGTATTATAATTTTCATCTTTATGTCCTCAAAATTTCGTTAGCATGCGCTTTTAGTAATATAAAATGTATTACTTGAATATTTTCAGTGGATTTTCTTGTCAAAGCCTTCCGTGATCATCACATTGAGGTAGTTTTGGAAACCCTGTGTAATCCACCGTACAAGCCACCTGTTCAGCTCCTGGCAGGGCAGATTCTTGAAATACTGACAGCATCAAGGAGCAGGCGGTCAAGCATAAAACTTTGTGAAAGTGACACTCATCACGCTCATGATGATGATGATGATGATGATGATGATGATGATGATGATGCCTGAAGTGAAGCAATGGAAGCGACAACTTGATCTGTGTGTACATGCTTAATAGTTAGACGACTGTTAGTGTAGTGATAGATGTGATTTGTCTTTCATTCGTATTAAACTAGTACACACATACACTCACACTGTTGTCAACTAGGGAGTCTCATCTCATCTCATCTCACCATGTTCCTCTTGTACCTAGCTGCGTCGAGGGGAAGTATAAACTGCAAGAGAGTGCCCGCTTATAGACTGCATGTATCGATATTCCCATGGACTCTGTTATTCCCTGTGTCCATCGTTTACGTGGTCGGCCTATGGAGTGTTATACATATATGACTCAGCTATTACAAAAAAGCATAGTTTGATATAATTTATGTACATGTTATGTATTACTTCGAGAAAAGCCCTTAGTGAGTTGTCACCGTGAATATATGTCCATTGCTGAGAAGCGTTTCTTGAATTACGTGTATTATGTTATTTGCGTATGAGGTTTGTAAATGATCACTTTCATTGAGCAAGGATAGCGACAATCTCTCCCCCCCCCCCCCAGATGATACAAGGAGATCCTCACACTGCGCCAGCGAGTGTTCCAGGACGTGTGCACAAGAGTCCACGTAGACCACACATTTTCTGTCGTGAGTAAATTGTAACTGGGACATTTTTCCATGGCAGCAGAAAATACTGCCTACTTTGTAGGATGTCCGTTTGCCGAAAGCATATTAATTTTCGCGTGATCCCGCGAAGGCTACTCAGGGGTGGAGGGAAATTACATAGCTAGATTGAAACCCGGCGCTTGTCCACTCAGAGGTGTACATCTGTCACCACCCTCCCCCTCCTCCCGCCCATCCCCATTCCCGCTGACCCGAGATGATGTCCATGTCGTGCTGTAAATGCGAATTTAGCCGCTGTAAAAATCAAGTTGTCTAGATGTTGCCAGAGCCGCCATAGCCAATGCTTATAACACAAAGCATTGGTCTTGGCTCGATCCCTTTTAGTGGTGGGATCTTTTTCTGACTAGTAATCTGTAGGGTTTACATAGCTTGTAAAATGAGTACCAGAGATTTTTCTGGGAGAGAAAAGTGGCGAAACAGATTGCTAGTTATCGAACGTCACATTACATGACCATATAGTATACGTAAAGCCTAACACTTCATATCTTCGCAACAGCTTGTGCCTCTGAGATGATGTTTTCATTCACACTGGAACATTAATTTCATTTCTGAGATCCATGAAATGAGATCCATGCCTAGTGTCTATTTCGGCTAACTGACAGCACAGTTAACACCACACTGCAACTGTGAAACCGACAGTTTCCATTTTCCGGTTAATGTATTCATTGTTAATTAACACTTTGATATATGTATTATTGTAAATTACTATAAACATCGAGACGTGGGCAAACAGCATGAAAGCAAGAAAAGTGCAAACAATCAAGCTGGCCTGAGATGTTGTTTGTCCATCAAGAATAATGATGACCATTCATTTCATCCAGTGGGGTTGAAAGTATGGAGCCGTGAGTTCTAAGATGGCTGGTAAGGCCTATTTTGGCTCGAAATTTTCTGTGACAATGTGGGCAGAGAATGCTTGATGTTCGATGTTCCAGGAGGAGGATTTCCTGAAGTGGTTTATCTGTCCTGCCTGTTCTTCACAGCTCTTGCAGTCCTGGTTGCTTCACAAGTGACTGCATGCACCCTTGCGTAATGATGTACGCCACGAATTTCGATCATTGGCAGCAGTCTCCCAGGTGTCAAGATGAATTCCAAAAGCTTTCAGTGAGATTTTCAGAATGTCTTTAAAGCGTTTCCGTACGCTGGCGCCTTGGGAACGTTTACCACAACGCAGCTCGCTGTAAAAAAATTCTTTTAGGGAACCTGTGATCTGGCATGCGAGTTAGGTGACCAGCCCAGCGAATCTGATTCTTCATTAGTATAGTGTGGATACTGGGCATATACTCTCTTTCTAGAACTTCAGTGTCTGGGATCTTGTCTTGCCATTTAATCTTCAATAGCTTTATAAGGTAGATTGTGTTTAAGTGGTTTAATTTCCTAGCGTGTCCAAGTTTAAAGGATAAACAGTCCAGGTTTCACAAGCATATAGCAGTGTGGATAATACAACTGCTTTGTAGACTTTCAGCTTTGTTTGCAGGCTTATTCCATTTATGTCCCATACATTCTTGTAAAGTTTGCCAAAGGCCGCGTTGGCCTTGGAGATTCTTGCATTCACTTCGTCGTCAATTGTGGCAGCTTGTGACACAATGCTGCCAAGATAGGTGAATTTGTCCACAACACTTAGTCTATTACCATTCACCTTGATATTTGGCACGGTGTGATTATTCCCTGAAGCTGGCTGGTACATAACTACAGTCTTCTCCAATTAGATATTGAGCCCAGTGTTGGCACAGGCAAATGAGAAAGCTGAAACATTGTGTTGCATGCCTGCCTTTAAGTTATCATATAGAGCGCAATCATCAGCAAACAGCAGCTCTCTGACGGTGTCACTGCTAGTTTTGGTTTTAGCTTTCAGACTTCAGAGATTGAACAACTTTCCACCCATGCGGTAGTTGATGTTTATTCCAATGTCGTTGTTCTTAAAGGCATTCATCAGCATAGCTGAAAACATGAGGCTTAACAGTGTTGGTGCCAGGACACATCCTTGCTTCACTCCATTGGTGACAGGAAAGGGCTTAGACAGTTCACCATTTTCCTATACTGTTGCCTGCATACAATCATGAAATAGCCGCACTATTTGGACAAACTTTCGTGGACAGCCATATTTCGTCATAATCTTCCACAGTACTTCTCTGCTGACTGTATCAAAAGCCTTGGTGAGGTCAATGAACGTGGAGAACATTTCGGAGTTCTGTGACCTGAGATAAACGACGCCAAAGCGGTGACAAAACACGGAAAGCAAGAAGAACTGGCAATCTAATGAATGACAAGGCGGCTTGAACTATGACAATATACCTTGTTGCTAACAAACTGCAGTAATACATTTGAGAGATGGTATGTTATGAGATTACGTGTTCTATCTATGTCATATTACAACAGAATAACGTATTTGTGCTGAACATGTACAACATAATATTATATAACATATTACTGGAGGGCGAGAGTTATAAAAAAAATATTCCTCCATCAATAGAATATATGAACAAATGTAGCTGATATACATATTTAAAATTATAGCTATCAGACTGAATCAGTTGTCACTTTCAAACTGAATGTAAGGTTGCAATGGATCTCACTGATTCTCTCGCATCATATAGCCATCCTGGATATACATAGCATTTGTTGACTGCTTTTAGCGATAACTAATATATATTTAAATAGATCAAATAACATATATTAGAGTTAGACGGTAAATAAAAGTTGGAATTTTGGGGTAAAAAAATAAAAATACAAAAAGGAGTGAAAATGTATGAAGAAGTGACAATAGCAATCATAAAAGCAACATTACTTTACAAGGGGCAGTCGGAGGTGTTACAACCCATTTTCAAATACCAACATACAGGATAACTTACGTGAGGAAATCTTTTTAAAGTGAAAACAATGAAGGTCACACCGTCCAACGACTCCAAGATTGCAAACGTTCAAACATGTGTGAAATTATACATATACATCTGCTACTAACTCTAGTATGAACGTAGGCTGTGGAGTTCACATACAGTACCCAGTCGGTTGGTCAGAGAAACTCTGAATCAAGCGAAGATTTGTACTCACATTATGAAGCAGTTATTTGTCAACTGGAGAAAGCATTATCACACCTGAAGACAGTTTTAAGGCTTTTCCTTTACGAGCCCAGCTATTGTCGGCTCTGTTGGCTCTAGAAAACAGTAGGCTATGTTAAACTTGGCCAGATAACACTAACTGTAACACAAATTGCCACACATCACAACACTAAACTAGTTATGACTATTCTATCTCGTTGCTAATCTACCGCATGGAATTAAAGCGGCAATGTACGCCGATGACCTGGTTCTATAGAGGACAAATGAACATGCATCAGTGGTCACCAGACTGCTACAAAGAGCTGTAGATACATTTGTTGCATGGGCAAATAGATGGTGTGTCAGTATAAACACTGACAAGTGCAGCACCACCCTATTTACCCTCTCTCCAAAACAAAAGGCAGGGAGCATTCAGATAAATGGAACACCCCTAAGAGAAGATAAAGAACCAACATACCTTGGAGTAACATTTGATGGCAGGCTGACATGGAGAAAGAACATCAACAAAGCAGTAGCAAAAGCCAGAAGGAAAATAGCCATCCTGAGAAAGCTAAGTGGAACCACATGGGGAGCCAGTGGGAAAATACTTAGCAAAGTTTATCAACAGAGCATACGACCACACCTGGAATATGGGTCAACTGCGTGGTGCTCGGCATCAAAAACCACACTACAAGAGTTGGACAAGGTGCAAAATCAAGCACTTAGAGTCACCACAGGAGGGATGAGATCAACCCCTATAGTGGAAATGGAGAAGATAGGGAGGACACAATCACTGAGAGAGCGCAGAGATACGAAAACGCTAATGCAAGCAGAAAAGTTCCTCAGCTTGCCAGGCCACCCTGTGAAGAACAGATTTGAAAACCTAGCTATGGGGCGATTGAAAAGAAGTAGTTTTATCCACCAGGCCAAACGACTCTGCAGAGAAACCACCGATCTGCCCACAGTTGGTATCCCCCTAACAACTATTCCAGAGCGAACTCCATGGAAAGATGAGCATAGACTATCAATACAAATCCAGACAAAAGTGAGAGGGATATTTGACAAGGAAGAACAGAACAGTGTGCAGCGCAGAACAGCCACTCTCAGCTTCCTTGATGAAGAATATCCACAGCACCTCTGGATTCGAGTCTACACAGATGGGTCAGCACAAAATGCTGTTCGAAATGGAGGAGCGGGAGTGTACATAGAATACCCAAATAATACTAGGGACACAGCCAGAATACTGACAGGAAAGTACTGCCATAACTATGATGCTGAAATTGAGGCAATCAAGATAGCAACAGAGAAATTACTAAATACCAGCAATGGTACACAACCTGTGGTGCTATTGACAGATGCAAAATCAGTACTCGAGGCGCTCCTGTCTGGGAAATTGCAAGTACTAAGGACACTACTTTCTGAACTTAGCAGTCAGCATAAGGTCACCATTCAGTGGATACCATCCCACTGTGGAGTATCCGGAAACGACAGAGCTGATCAATTGGCTAAGGAAGGAGCCAAAGAAGAACAGCCCGATGTGCCCGTTACATACCACCAAAAGAAAAGAATGATCAAATCAGTCAGAAAGCCACCAAAACCTGCTCAGGATGACTACCACATTATGGATAGACCAGAACAAGTCATTATTCTGCGCCTCAGAACAGGACACAATAGATTACGAAACCACATGTATACGAATTTCAAGATTGGTGAAACAGCCATGTGCACATGTGGATTGGCGTCGCAGACAGCAGAGCACATACTCCAAGACTGCCCAAAATATAACATATCTAGGCAAACCTTCTGGCCCAGAGAGACAACAGTGGAAGATACACTCTATGGACCGCTGTATGAACTGAAAAAGACAGTTCAATTCATACAAGAGACAGCATTGCAGTTATAGACATATTTGAAGCGAACGAAAGAAGAAGAAAATGACTATTCTAAGGTGCCTGGCAATGAATGACAAAACAGATAGACTGGGATATATTATAGACAAGAACCCATATAACATCATGTTTCAAAACAGCCACGAAGAAATGTAAATAAAGAAGATACAGGTAGAACACATGAAACACAGGTAAGAAAGTGTATAATATAAAAGGTCTTGACCCCAGAGACAACATAAACCAAGGAAGAACCAGAGAAGGACGTTTAGACATTGAACGCAACATTTATAATTTAACAGGCACCTGCACAAACTCTAACCATGGCTCATTGCGGAGTGTTTGTTTTGTAAATATCCTTACTAGACGACTGTCTGACAGGTATCAGGAAATAGCTACTTCCTCTTGAGCGAGGTACATGGATCAAAACACCAGCTGCTGAATATTTTGGGGTCGATAGGCTGTAGCCGCGTGTCCTGGGTCAATAGCACCAGCTAGCGATACGGTATTTATTGTTTATTACAACATGTACACGTTACACAAAACAACGTTGACATCCCGATTCCCATCTTGACTTCTGCTTCATATGTTCCATCGCTAACGGTTGTTATATGTTAGATGCATATCATTTAAAGGAAGACGCAGTCAACGCCAGCATTTTGTTCTGTTGTAATCTCTTGACTGAATATTGAAGAAGGTTGGCTATTAAAGACGATAATACAAAGAAAATTGAAATATTTTAGTCACTTGAAACGTCACGAAAATTTAGAGAGAACAATAATGGAGGGTTATATGCCTGGGAAGAGAGGAAGAGGAAGGCCAAAGAGAAGAAGGGTACAGGATGTGGCGTATGATCTCCGGATGGGTTAATTGGACGCGGGACATCTTGCTTATGATGGAGAGAATTTCCGGAAGGTTGTTATGGGAGCGAGGTTCTGCAAAGGACATGCTACTGAATGAATGATCTTTTGGCAAGTTTACGTTCAGTAGTTTACCATTGCATTCTGAACAACCAGCACCCACACCATTTCGTAAAAACCCAACGTAAGGCGGTCTGCTGCCAAATCTCCCGCAGCTGTGTTTCGAACGCGGGTATATGGGATTAAGAACTGCGTCCGTAACACATTCGCCACGGAGCGAACGTTGTTATATGAACAAGACATTATAAACATACTGTACACTTTGGTCAAGTCATTCTATTTTAGAATTTGATGCTTTTACTGCATCGTCTAAGATCATTGTTTTAGTGTTTACTATTCCAATATAACATAAAACTGGGCTGGAGTTATTGAATAAGGGGCGTTCATTTGAAATCCGTTCGTGTCGCACCACGCGTAATTGCGTACGTTGAGCATGATCATGTCATAGTCATGTGACAGGTATTGACCAAGAATAAAAGAGCACATGCTTATCGTCCCATGATGCATAGGTTCTGTTTTTGACCGTTGAGAAAATGGCCGGGTTGATCCAAAATCCGTCCAAAGAAGTTCAAAGATCGGTGATTCAGTTTCTTTCATTTGAAGGATGTCGACCACTGGACATTCATTGGAGAATGCAAACAGCGTATGGTAACAAATGTGTGTTGAAGAGAACAGTGACAGACTGGCACTGAGGTTTCGGAAAGGGCATCCGTTCACGACAGATGTTCGACGGCCGGGTCAAGCGCATATTGTTGCAACAGAAAAAATCATCGCCAAAATTTATGCAGCAGTACAGATGTACCGTTGTCGAAGCAAACGTTCACTAGCGAAAGAATTTGATGTGTCAATTGGGAAAATTCAAAAGGCCGTTCGTAAGAAACTGCAATATCGGAAGGTGTGTTCACAGTGGGTACCACAGATGTTGACCGACCAACAAAAAGAGGAACGCATGGGATGGTGTATGAACCACTTGCTGCGTTACATAGTGGAGGGTGATGCATTTCTCTTCCGCATAGTGGCAGGCGATGAATCATGGTGTCACCACTTTGAACCGAGCAGCAAAAGAGAGAGCATGCAATGAAAGCATGCTGGATCACCAAAAGCCATAAATTCAAGTTACAGGTTTCCGCTAGTAAGGTTAAGCTGAGCGCATTTTTTTTAACCATGAAGGGCTATTGTTGGCCGACTTTAAAGTACCCGGTGTCAACATCATCTCTACCCACTACTTGTAAACACTAGACAAGCCGCAAAAAGCCATCAAGAATAAACGACCCGGCATGCTTTCTCGCGGTGTGATTTTGTTGCACGATAATGCTCGTCCGTATGTCGCAAAGATTGTGCAGGAAGCATTAGCAAGGAAGAAGTGGGAAATTCTGCAACATCCAGCCTATAGTCCTGATTTGTCACCATGTGATTTTCATTTATTCGGCCCTCTAAAAAAAAGCTCTCAAGGGGGAACGATTTCACACTGATGCAGATATAATGAACGCGGTAAATACATGGTTCAGTAAGCAACCACAATTCTTTTTTGCGGACGGCATTCGCCGCCTACCTAGGCAATGGGATACTTGCCTGAATGCCTACGGCGACTTCTTCTGACCAACCCATGGTGCATAATTCATTTAAAATGAATGCTTTGTTTAATTTTACCACACCTATTAATGTTTCTGTCATGCTTTTGTAATAAAGCCATTGGAACTGATTTCAAATGAACGCCCCTAATAAATGTGACACTTGTTCTTGTAGAATCTGTTTGTTCCTGTCAGCAAAGAGATCTCATTTGCATAGCTGATGTTATTACAGGATCTGCCACTGATTTTTACACCTTTTATTTATGTTAATTGATCAATGGTATTTTCTACACATTGGTTATATAAATAAAGGATAGCGATAGGTGGGAGAAAGAAGAGAAAGAAAATTAGTAAAAGAGATAAGAGAAACAGGTAATACGAGTATAAAGGGATGAAAGAGATAGGGAGAAATGTGTCGAATGAGTGCACTCTTCACTCCACGCCCTATCTTACAAGGCAGAAAATAAAACTGATTTTAGGATTCATTAAAGGCAGAGAAACTATATGTTCAGAACAAATGACGGCCCACCGGCTGCTGAACTAACTGGTCTTGCATTATGCAGTAATGTGTGTGAAACTGCTGCTTTTCTAATGACGATGGACAATAATTTTCGTGGCAAAATGATGTGTTCCTATTATGGCAGCGACCTTATATATGTATGCCTGTGCATACTGCTAGTTTGTCGGGATTTCTGTCTGTTCCATTTTTCACTGACACAGGAACGGGGCATTATGAGGTGACCCTTTGCGGTGAAGTTGGAAACTCAACTAACGACTAACACACGTTACTGTATTATTGTTTTAGATGTGTTGCAAGGTTTTTAACTATTTCTTATACATTTTATTTGTATTTTCTTATCATTATTTATATAAAACTCTAGAAACATTAAATTGAGCTGAATAAAAGTTAATGTCATTTAACGTATCCTGGACAATTTGAAACAATCCAACACGCTTTAAAGCACAAATTCTCTTGTTTAATCTTGACTGGATGATGTTGGTAAGGGAGGTCTTAATGTAGTACGCAGTAATTTTCTACGGTAAATTTATAATTTCGAAAACCACCTTTGCTAAATGAAGAGAGTACAATGTAAATCTTCATACTTGTTTCTTATACCAAGGAGAGATCTTCGAGTGTATTCAGCATAAGAAATGATCTAACATTATGCGGGATGTGTGGTTTCAAGCTTCATTTGACCCATTCATTCATTCATTCAGTAGCATGTCCTTTGCAGAACCACGCTCCCATACCATAAAAGCCTTCCGGAAAACGTCTCGATTATAAGCATAAAATTTGGTGGAACTTCGGTAAAGCTGTGAAAGTGTAAACAACATAAAATGACATAAAGTAGTGCAGCTTTACATAACAGAATTAAGACACATACAGGACGTTGCGGCGATTAGCCTTCATTAGCAAACTCACCTCACAGCTCCGGTCTGTACGCCAGATCGATCATGATTACAGATCGGAACTGTGAGGTGAGTATAAACATTTTTGTCAATTCTCATTTTCTCTTCATTACTTTCATCCTTTTGTTCTTCTCGTCCTATCGCCACCTTCTGATGTAGTCACAGGAGATCTCCTTGACTGTATGTTGTGTTTATGAATGTGTTTGTTTGCTGATGAAGGCTAATCGCCGCAACGTCCTGTATGTGTCTTAATTCTGTTATGCAAAGCTGCAACCCGAAAGATCGAGGGGAAGAGAGGCAGAGGCAGACCAAGAGAAATGATGCTGGATGGATTGAGACGGTGACATGGAGGAATATCAGCAGCAGAGTTGATCCAGAAAACCAAAGAACGAGATCTATGGAGAGCCATGAACGCATACGCCAGCCGGCACGGCACTTGATGATGATGATGAAAGCTGCACTACTTTATGTCATTTTATATCGAGTATAAGCAAGATGTTCTGCATCTTGTACACCCGTCTGGAGATCATCTGCCTCATCCTGCACCCATCTTCTCTTTGGTCTTCCTTTTCCTCTCTTCCCGGGCATATACCACTTCATTATTCTCTTCAAACTTGCATGATGTTTCAATTGACTAAAATATTTCAATTTTCTTTGTCTTAACGCCTTTATAGTAGCCAACATTCTTCAGTATTCAGATCGTGTCGTATGGATACATTTGTTCTTTTCTGTATCCAAGATATTCTTAGAACCCGTCTATAACATTTATATTCCAAGGCATTTATGCGCTGTTCAGCTTATTTAGTAAATGTCCAGGTCTCACAGGTGTATGTTGCAATGGGAAAGATGCATGCTCTTGAAATTCCCACGTCACAATTTATTCAGTTGTTTTAGTTTTTGAAGAGCAATAGATATATTCGTCTTTTAATCTCTCTCACTGTTGGTAATCAATGACCCAAGGTATTCGAAATTGTCCACCACCTCCAATCTTTCCTCATTAACATATATTTCTTTCTCATATTAATTTTATCTGTATGCATTATCTTTGATTTTGCAATGCTAAGATATAAGTTGTGATTTTCACTATTCTTTTGGGTTGAGGTTATTAGTTTTTCTATATGTCATGTGGATAGTAATACTGTCTCATCAGCATATCGAATCTCGGGTATTTCATGACCACCTATATCTGGAGCATCATATTGATCCTTAGTTATATAATCTCTGACATTTTTCATTATGTTGTTTGTCCATCAAGAATGATGATGACCATTCAGTTCATCCAGTGGGGTTGAAAGTATGGAGCCGTGAGTTCTAAGATGGCTGATAAGGCCTATTTTCTATTATATTTTACTCAAGGAGTATGTTTAGTAAGGTGGAGAAAGGAATGTTTCGTGTGGAATGGCTCATGTCGCTTCAGAGGTCATAGATTGCGAGAATTGTATGGAAGTTTTGCCCTGATCATGCGGGAGTGCGGGAGAATGAACAGGTTACGGGGATGAGATTGCGGGGGATTGGCAGGAGTTCTGGTAGAATCTCAAAATTGAGAGTGAAGACCAGGAGATCTTTCAATCAGATAGTGGTGGGAACGATTAGTAGTGTGACTCTCCGCTGGCTGTTGAACAAGGGGATGGAGCGCGTATGGAAATGTCCTAAGTGCAGTGATGTCGGTTCTCAACTCAACTAAACTCAACTCAGCTCAACTCATTATATTTTCGGTGTACAGTTTAAACAAATAAAGGGACGGCACACATCACTGACGGACTCCTTGCCTGATGTCAATCTGATGTCTCGCCATCTATTCTAACAGCTGCTTGTTGGTCTAAATAGAGCATTTTTATGAGTTGTACTACACGCGATGAAAATTCCATTTTCCGCATGATTTCCCAAAGTGTCTGATGTTGTCCACAGTCAAAAGCCTTTGAATAATTCACAAAACATGAGAATAGGTTGCATTAAATTTTCCTCACTTCTCGATTATTAAACGCATGTTGAGTATGTGATCTCTCGCTGCTCTTCCACCTTGAACCACGTTAATATCTTCTTCAATTTTCTAGTGAAGCCTTCCCATTATGATGTTTAGTAGAATTTTACTTGCATGACTGATCAGGGCAACAGTTCTATAGTTGGTGCATAATTTCAGGTCGCCCTATTTTAATACTGGAATGAAGATAGTTCTCTTCCACTATTTTGGCCATATAAAATATTGCCATACCTTTTTACACAATGCGTGATATATTTGTATGCTTTCTACTCCTCTCACTTTAATTAGTTCAGCTGGTATCTCATCACATCCTGGTGATTTACCATTCTTCAGGCTCTTTATTGTCCAACATTTTCATCATTACGTTGGACGGAGGGAATCGCAGAGTCCATGGGAATATCGATACATGAAGCCCATAATCGGGCACGCTCACGATGTTTATACTTCACCTCGACACCGCAAGGTACTAGAGGAACATGATGAGATGAGATGAGAATTTCATCTATCTGACCCACTTAGTTGAATAATAATAATATCATAACAAGGCGCAACTGTCAGAATATCTGATGAAATATTAGGCAGGTTTGAGGTGCAAATTGAAGTAAGATAGATGGGAAAGATGCATTCTCTCCCCCATACCTGTTCAACGGGCTTCCATTCAAAATGGCGGATGGGTGGAAGATCCGTTAAGGTATTGGTGTGTTTTTGCTTCTGCTACGGTTTACTCACACATTTTCTTCATTTTAAACTTGAAGTACATACATATGTCGCCCAGCTACTGAGCTTAGTGTTTGGTGAGAAGCTGTGAACCGTGAATTCCACGTGGAATGCTATTTCATCTGTCCGAGGTGGTTTGTGTGTGAACTGACTGTTCAGAAAAATGGCGTGTGGCTTACCTGAAACAGTATTGTGTGTGCAACTGCTAGTTTTTCTAGTGACTGCTGCTTCCATCGACGATGAACTGTAATTCTAGTGGCGGACTGTTCAGATGGCACTTTGGCAGTAGCCTTAAGCATACATGGCTGTGCGTGCTGATGGTTATTTCGGGACTGTTGCCTGTTCCACTTTACCCATTGGACAGCTTTCTGTTTGCATTTCTCTGGGCGGTAATGGAACATTATGAGGTAACTCGTTGCCGTAATGTTGGAACTGCGACTAACAATTAAAGACTTTTACAACATCTAAATATATATATATATATATATATATATATATATATATATATATATATATATATATATATATATATATATATATATATATATATATATATATATATACGAGCAACGTTAAAGATGAACGGAGATAATTTTGATAGATGAAAATTCAGTTCCAAACAGCAGATAAGTCAGTGGTCCTCAACAGGTGGGGAATCCCCCCCCCCCCCCCAGGGAGGAATTTTAGGGTTTAAGGGGGGGGGGGGATTTAAAATTATTTCAAGATCGCATTAATACAAGAACCGATTACTTGATATTGTTTTTCCCTTCATACTGTACGGTTCTGTACGTCTCACCATTCTAATATTCAATTTATAAAGTAAGTAGACCCACAAATCATGTTTTATGTGGACGTCTAGACTTGTTTTAGTATGTGCTATTAAATTTAGTTTCCATTATTACGTATACTGTGTAGGGGCGGGGGCGGAATTGTTAGGTAGGCAATATGAAAAGGGGGAATGACGTTCTGAAAACATGGTGAAGGGGGGCACGGGCCAAATATTTAGGTAGGAAATACGAAAGGGGGGGGGGGGAGACGTTATGAAAATATGGTGAAGGGGGGCACGGGCCAAAAAAGGTTGAGAAACACTGAGATAAGTAAATGATAAGGCCTTCTCTCAAATAGTGCTAAGAAAGCGTTGATATTGCTGGTTAAAATCATTCTGAAAATCGGAAACGTCTTTTCTGAACTTAATAATAATAATAACAATAACAATAATAATAATAATAATAATAATAATAATAATAATAATAATAATAATAATAATAATAATAATGTCCATAGACAAAGACCAACCAAAAGTCACAATAAACAATTGAATAAATTGAAAATGTCACATCCCTCTGAGTAGCTTGGTTTAATAATTAACAACCAAAGACTTTGTTCAAAAGATGTCAGACGCAGACTTGCCAATACAACGCAGAGGTTTCACCAGTTATAAGATCCCAAGGGAAAATACCAACAAACAAATTAAAGTAACATTTCTGAGGACATGCATCATTCATGTGACAACATACGGATGTGAATCATGCATCATTTCATCAGCATCACCAAGTGCCTTACCAACTATCTTGGGCGATCATGCTTCTCAATATCCTGTGATCTCCAACGACATATTTCAATGTTTGCGCTGGCACTCGTCCATAATATGACATAATGATGTTAATAACCTTCTCTCGCTGTGTTCCTCAGTTTCTCTTTCCACAAATCTTTCCTGTTGTTACAACATAGTCCAGTATTTCTCGTCTCATCACAGCTTGTTCCTCTTGTACCTTGCGATGTCGATGTGAAGTATAAACAGCGGGAAAGTGCCCTTTTATGTCCTCCATGTATCGAGATTCCCATGGACTCTGCTATTCCCTCTGTCCATCGTTTACGTGGCTGACCTCTTTTTCTGCTTCCATTTGGTCTGTACATCATTGCTTGTTGTGGTATACTGTTAGATGGTAACCTAGTTACATGATCAATCCATTTGATTTGCTGCCTTCTAATAAAGTCTAGCGTTGCTATAACCCTCGCTTTAGTCCTGATTTCTTCATTTCTGATTTTCTCTCTTCTTGATACATTAAGTGTTCTTCTCAGGAATCTCATTTATGTTGTTGTGATTTTCCTTTTCTCTTTTTCTGTCATTGTCCAGGTTTGGCATTGGTAGCACAGATCAGGCAGGAAGATTGTGTTATAGAGTGCTTTCTTAGTAACTATAGATACGTGTTTCTTCTTTGGTATTGGTGCCATTTGTCCAATGAGTTGGTTTGCCTTATTACATCTATGTTCGATCTCATCTTCTGATTTGCCATTTGATGATATTATTCTTCCTAAGTACTGTCGTGGAATGCTGAATGTTAGTGATTCCCAGATCGACGACTGTATACAGCGGACCCAGGTGGGAGAAGGGTTAATGAAACAGAAGGATATAAACAACGGATTGACCAGCGCATGTGTATGTAGGTCAAGGCGGGAGAGTCGACTACAACACAGGTGACATGTAGAGTGGAAAAATTGGTTTGCTACAAAGACAGACAGTATCATGGACCAGCCTATTGCGTTCTGGAGGTAGGTTTGCGACTAAGACTGGACAGCAGAATGCGGTTTGGTTGTATTAAACGACGGAAAAGTTCGAGATCAGAAATTTTCCACTGACAAGGGATAATGAAGTCTGAATTTGCTTTGTCCAGCAATGTCAAGGACGATGGGACAAAGATGATCTAAAGAGAGGGGCCACTTCTTTGTGTGAGTTTAGTGTGTGTTCCACAACTGGACGGAACGATAGAATTATGTGTCCTGTAATGAAAAGAAATATCCTCCCTTATAATGGGATAAAGTGCTTGGCTGCGGATTAATTTCGATTCGTGGATCTACATTAATTCTATAAAGGAACATAGATGTGTATAAGGTATATTAAAATATAGTTTTAGAATAGGAATATAGATGAGCGTGTATTACCTTTATCATTACATATTATTAGTGGGTGTTTTAGACTGAGGTGAATTCTTATGTCTTATGCTGATGGTGACTTCGAAAGCCTTGTCATTATGGCTGGAGAAGGACACTTGCATAAGTTAGGAGTAAGGGGCGGACGCTTACCACTCGACTTGTTATATTCATCCACAGGTTCCCAGTTTCTAGGGACATTAGAGAAGAAAGGAAAAAATACTCTACTTGAACCAATAAAGTACATACCTAGATCCAGAAAGAACCTAAACAGTTTGTTCAGATGAACAAATACTAACATCCAGTAAAATACAGAAGACTGTATGCTAACAATCATATACCACTGGGGCTCCTAAACAGAAAGAGATGTTAAGGTGGGGCAAGCAGAGACTTCAACCTACATACAACTTGCATACATAGAGTAGAAGGAATAGACAAAGACAATAGTGATAATCATAATAGACAATAGGAAGAACATTGACAATGTGGTGTTTTTTCTCGATGATGGATACTTAATATCATGAAACCGATTTGGGCACAGTCATAAACTTACGGGACTTTTATAGCAATACGGTGACTCAGTGGTGAACAGTTTGTTTTCATTTCACTAACGGATTTACCATCAGACTCAAGCCTACGGATCATCCCGGGTGAGCTCTGTCCTGTTTGATGTGATGTCCTGTAATCGTGAAGAATGACTGGCGAGAAGATACCGCTGATAGACATTCTGAGTTCATTCTGTCACCAACAATAGAATACACTAGCAACTACACAGACAATATCCACCCATACACCAGACATAGTTTTAAATTAAATCTTTTATTTAATGTGGAAAAGAACTGTTGTCGAAGTATGTGTTGAGAGAATAATAGAGAGAGAGTGAAAGAAAGAGATATATGGAAGGGAAGACAGAAGAGAGGAGTGTAGACGAAAAGTCAGTCAATAATCCCAACAGATAATCAGTTTAAAGATGTACATGTTGATCCCACTCTCTTCTCGGGGAAACAACATCACATAATTGGTGGAGCAAGCGGGATACATACATATACTCATATGACCTAAGGCATAACAAGGCATATGCACACAGAGAGGTACTTGCATATTGGCACAGGCATAACGGAGTACCTGCATGTTGGGACATACTGATTGGAATAAAAGAAAAAGAAGTATATATTGATGACTTTTAATGGAAGGACGTCCATTGGATATATGGTGCCATTACATTTATGGTGGAAACAGTTCATTAATGCTGGTGACTTTACAGTGAGAAAGTTCCAGACAGAGTGAATGTGGATAGGTGGTAAGACAC
Organism: Cepaea hortensis; assembly: GCA_963921405.1. NCBI lineage: Eukaryota > Metazoa > Mollusca > Gastropoda > Stylommatophora > Helicidae > Cepaea > Cepaea hortensis. The sequence continues at coordinate 405,883,978 of OY992876.1, forward strand.
ATTACATACCTAGTCACACGGTCACACGTCTGCATAAGTCTTTATCCTATGTCTCCTCTTGTGGATGAGAGAGTGGTTGTGATGTACTGTGGGGGGGGGGGTCGTAGGTTTATTATATTAGATAGACATAGATAATGATATAGGTTCTAGGTGGAATATAATTGTATAGTGAGTACTTCTTTTCTGCCTTGAGGTGTCTTTACTCAACGTGCTGACTTACCTGCTTTAACTATGGCCACCCCCAAACTAACTACAGCAGAACTTAGGGCCAACGGAGAAGAAATTGGGTTGGCTGGTTCAGACTTAACTGATTACATACAAGAAAGAGAGCGAGAGATTCGTCAAGCGGAACGAGAAGAGCGAAAGACCGAGTTGGAAGTGAGAAGAATAGAGGTGGAGACCAAGAGACTGGAAATGGAACAAGAGGCCAAGAAAATGGACCAGGAGACCAAGAAACTGGAAATGGAACAAGAGGCCAAGAAAATGGACCAGGAGACCAAGAAACTGGAAATGGAACAGAATGCCAGGAGACAAGAAATGGAACATGAATACCGCTTGAAAGAGTTAGAACTCAAGACACAAACTAAGGGTGAAATAGATGCAGCAGAAGGAAGTTCATCTTCACCTGGGGCAACCCACATGATTGGACAGGGTTACCATGCCATGAAGTTTCCTTTAGCAGTCTATGATGAAAGTAAAGAAAAGATATTCCAGTTTTTGGATCGGTTCGAGGCTATGGCAATCGCTATGGGACTGGAAAGATCCAGATGGGCTCTTAAAGTATCCCAGGCGTTACGTGGTTCAGGGTACGAGGTCTACACACGCCTACCACCAGGACAGGAAAATCAGTACGAGGAATTGAAAGCAGCTTTGATGAAACATTATGAAGTCACAGCACAAACATATCGGAAAAAGTTTAGATCGTCTAGACGAGAGCCGGGAGAGCTATTCGCCGCATACAGTCTAAGGCTGAAATCCTATCTCCAGAAATGGATGGACTTGGCAGAATTCAAGAGGGATTATGAGAGTCTCGAAGAGATGATGGTGGTCGACCAGATGCGAAAGCAAATGTCGAAACCTCTCAGAACCTTCTTGGGAGAACAAGGGGCGGAACGAATTGATGTGGTGAACAAGCTGGCGGAACGATTCGTGGAAGTACATGGTGAAGCGGCGGAACTAAGTACTGAAACCAAAGGTCAGGAAAAACAAGAGAAAAAGAAACCTAAAAACTGGGAAGGAGATAAAGTGGAACCTTATATAAAGCACACAGAGGAGAGTTCAGAGAAGGTGAAGGTAGGAACCAAGAACACCTCGAATTCTCCAGCGAAACGACAGTGGTCTGAAAAGTGGTGTTCGTTTTGTAGGGCGGCCTCCCACAACACAAAAGACTGCAGATCGAAACCTAAAAGTTCTTACTTCGCAGCATGCAAAGTGATTCCTACATCGGTGATCACAGACAAGGCTGAGGTTGGCGAAGGAGAAAGGAACACAAAGGACACACGGAAACCTAGGAAGGGAACATGGTGCACACACTGCCAGTCGATAACACATAATACTGTGGACTGCAGATGCAAGGCAAAACACGCCAATTGCATAACCAACCTCGAGGAATCAAAAGAGGAAGGGAAGGAAAAGGTCAAGGAGATGAAAGACACTCAGGACCAAGAGAGACCACCTGTGGTGGAACTGATTGAGGTGAATGGACAACCAGTCCAATGTTTATACGATACAGGATTGGATGGGGAAGCGGTGGTGGACGCCAGCTTGGTAAGCCCAGACCAACTTACAGGGGAGACCATAGAGCTAAAGCCGGCAATGAGGAGTGCTGTTACCATGACGCTGCCAATCGCCAAGGTGGAGATTAAATCCAGGTACGTCACGGGCATTATTCCTGCGGCGGTATTAGCTGACTCCCTATTCCCAATGATCATTGGCACGAAATATGTCTTTTTGGGGATGCCAAAACAGCCAACCCACAAGGGAACAGTAGTCAGTGGATCTCAAGGGAAGGAAAAAGAGGCAGAGACACTATGCGACAACTCAGGGATAGGAGAATTGCATACTGCCCAGAGGAAGGATACTACGTTGCATCCTTGCTACAGGAAGCTGCAAAGAAGTGCTGAGCTACCAGAACGGGGACAGTACTTTCTGAAGAATCAACTACTCTATCGGAGAGCTGGGAGGGGAGATAACCTGCATGAGCAGTGGGTGGTTCCAGAGACCCACCGTCCTCACATTCTTCAGAGTGGACACATCATAGGCGAGAATCGACATATGGGTGTCAGAGAGACCTTGCAGAAAATATCCGGCCATTATTGCTGGCCAGGAATGACCGGAGATGTACGCCGGTGGGTGAAGTCTTGTTCGGAGTGCCAGAGAGCACCACCCAACAAGCGAATCAAGAGGAAACTAGCTCTTAAAGTGGAAGACAAAGTGGAAGTGTGGAGTCCAGCAGAGACCAATATACTCCAAGTAGGATGGAAAGGACCTTATCCTGTGGAAAAGGTGGTGTCCAAGAACATCTACAAAATACGGATCGGGGAAGAGAAGAAAAATCTCCCTAGACATCTCATTAGGAAATATGAAGAGAGATCCGGGAGCAAAGCTTCGCACTTTATGGTGATGGCAGCCATTGGGACAAAAGTTACCAGTCCAGACGAAGACCAGAGATCGCCAGTACAACATAGGAGGACCTATGGGACAGTACGTGATAGGTCAGATTTACCCAACGACAGGAGGAGGGAAATCACAAGTCAGGGAAAGGACAAGAGTGAAAGTTTCACCGGTAACCAAGTTCAGAAGGGGTGGGTAACGTCGGGAAAAGCGAGAATTACCCAGGACTCCAACCGAAGATTGGCTGACCAGATACAATATCGCCCAAGATGGTCCTGGAAGCAAAAGCCCAGGAGGTTTGGGAAAGACGACTCGGTCCAACGAGGACGAGGCGAAACATCCCCAGAGGCAAAGCCGGGGGAAACCAAGAGGACATGGAAGCAGTGTTACAATCAAGATGGGACAATCCGTCTGTATTGTGAGCCGTCGCTGACGCAAGTCGAAAGTAGGTCGACCGGACGTACAGGAGCGAGGAGCCAACACTAGTTTCAGTCGTTAGTAGTATAGTAGGGTGTCAATTAGAGCGCCTACTGGATAATGTGAGGATCCAATCATATCATCAACACGTGATGTTAATAGCTACTTCGCAGAAGCTCAACGCACGGTGGATGTGATGGACGTTGTTGCTGCAACTGGACTTCACAGTGGAATACATTTTTGGTAAGGAAAATGTAGGAGCAGATTTATTATCCAGACATCCAGATCCAGAGGAAGAAGCCTAGGGTTGTGGATCATGGGAATCAAACCTACAGTGAGAAAGATTCGACGCGGTCTAATCTCTTAAGAGGGGGCCTATGTCGTGGAATGCTGAATGTTAGTGATTCCCAGATCGACGACTGTATACAGCGGACCCAGGTGGGAGAAGGGTTAATGAAACAGAAGGATATAAACAACGGATTGACCAGCGCATGTGTATGTAGGTCAAGGCGGGAGAGTCGACTACAACACAGGTGACATGTAGAGTGGAAAAATTGGTTTGCTACAAAGACAGACAGTATCATGGACCAGCCTATTGCGTTCTGGAGGTAGGTTTGCGACTAAGACTGGACAGCAGAATGCGGTTTGGTTGTATTAAACGACGGAAAAGTTCGAGATCAGAAATTTTCCACTGACAAGGGATAATGAAGTCTGAATTTGCTTTGTCCAGCAATGTCAAGGACGATGGGACAAAGATGATCTAAAGAGAGGGGCCACTTCTTTGTGTGAGTTTAGTGTGTGTTCCACAACTGGACGGAACGATAGAATTATGTGTCCTGTAATGAAAAGAAATATCCTCCCTTATAATGGGATAAAGTGCTTGGCTGCGGATTAATTTCGATTCGTGGATCTACATTAATTCTATAAAGGAACATAGATGTGTATAAGGTATATTAAAATATAGTTTTAGAATAGGAATATAGATGAGCGTGTATTACCTTTATCATTACATATTATTAGTGGGTGTTTTAGACTGAGGTGAATTCTTATGTCTTATGCTGATGGTGACTTCGAAAGCCTTGTCATTATGGCTGGAGAAGGACACTTGCATAAGTTAGGAGTAAGGGGCGGACGCTTACCACTCGACTTGTTATATTCATCCACAGGTTCCCAGTTTCTAGGGACATTAGAGAAGAAAGGAAAAAATACTCTACTTGAACCAATAAAGTACATACCTAGATCCAGAAAGAACCTAAACAGTTTGTTCAGATGAACAAATACTAACATCCAGTAAAATACAGAAGACTGTATGCTAACAATCATATACCACTGGGGCTCCTAAACAGAAAGAGATGTTAAGGTGGGGCAAGCAGAGACTTCAACCTACATACAACTTGCATACATAGAGTAGAAGGAATAGACAAAGACAATAGTGATAATCATAATAGACAATAGGAAGAACATTGACAATGTGGTGTTTTTTCTCGATGATGGATACTTAATATCATGAAACCGATTTGGGCACAGTCATAAACTTACGGGACTTTTATAGCAATACGGTGACTCAGTGGTGAACAGTTTGTTTTCATTTCACTAACGGATTTACCATCAGACTCAAGCCTACGGATCATCCCGGGTGAGCTCTGTCCTGTTTGATGTGATGTCCTGTAATCGTGAAGAATGACTGGCGAGAAGATACCGCTGATAGACATTCTGAGTTCATTCTGTCACCAACAATAGAATACACTAGCAACTACACAGACAATATCCACCCATACACCAGACATAGTTTTAAATTAAATCTTTTATTTAATGTGGAAAAGAACTGTTGTCGAAGTATGTGTTGAGAGAATAATAGAGAGAGAGTGAAAGAAAGAGATATATGGAAGGGAAGACAGAAGAGAGGAGTGTAGACGAAAAGTCAGTCAATAATCCCAACAGATAATCAGTTTAAAGATGTACATGTTGATCCCACTCTCTTCTCGGGGAAACAACATCACAAGTACTAGAAGCTCTTTACTTGTTTCAGGGGGTGTTCTTTTAGGTGAATCTTCGTTGTTGTTTTCTTCTTTGGTTATGGTCATTACCTCTGTTTTATTAATGCTAATTTTCATGTTGTGTTTTGTTTGCATACTTCGTTGAGACTATTTATGTAGATTTGTAAATCTGCTTCTGATTTTGCAATTAGTGCTTGATCATCGGCAAATAGGAGATTTGTAATGGTGTAATTTGCCGTTGATGTTTCTTCTGTGTTATGTTCTTTATTGAGCGTTGTTATTGTCCTTGTCTGGCTGGTTTCTATATAAGCTATGAACAAGAAAGGGGGGGGGAGGGGAGGTGGAGGGCAGTACACAACCCTGTTGTACTCCGGATGTTATGGTGAATGGTTCTGACTGTCTTCCGTTTGCTCTTAAAGTGCATTAACTGTTGTTATATAAGCTTATTCTTTATTTCTGGGATTATTTCTTTTGATGTCTGTCTCCTTAAGCATGTGTCATTATTTGTCAATACTGCCTATTTATTTTTCAATTGCATTGTATCTATTCTCTACAGTAATGGGGTAGTTTTCACTCATATTTTCGGTTTTAATTCAAGTATGGCCAAATCCAGCTAAACATTTCTTGGAGCCCTCTTTAATTGCTTATTTTATTATTATTTTTTATTTTTTCAAATCACTGGTGCATGATCACTTTTGCAACGGTTTCTGGTCTTGTTTTTACAGACAACAAGCTCTTTCGGAATCGATATCTTATTAGTATGTAATCAATTTGATTACGACAATTGGTTCCTTGACTTGTCCATGTCCAAAGGTGTCTACGATGTCGCTGAAAGATCGTGTTTCTCATTGTCATATTAAGTGCCCTTGCCCAATCAACCAGTATTTCCCCTCTCTCATTTCTCTGTTAGGTTATAACAATGAGTAATATCTCTATCTTCTCTAACTTTTCCATTGAAATCTCCCTTTATTATATTTCCCCCCACAGATTGTGTACATTGTGATATAGCCATGTTAAGTTGTTCATAAATGTTATTACATTCTTCTATGTGCTGTCTGCGTTGGTGCATAGACTTGTATGATATTTATATATACTATTTTTCCTTAATCTGATTAGGATAACTCGATCTGATAGGAGTATATATGCTTTTACTGTCTTCGCTCTTTCTCTGCCCAAGATTATACTCACACCCTTTTCATGTTTATGCCCTCCTGAGTCCTGAGTGAATTATTCTATATTCATATAAGTATATTTCTTCAGCTCCTATGTGTCTTGCCTCACATAATCCCAAGACGTTATCAGTCATTGTTTTCATTTATTGTTTGATCTTTTCCAGCTGACCAACTTGCATGAATGCGCTCACATTCCATGTTCTTATGACACATGAACTGCTTGTTGATTTACATATAGACGATGGACGACGGTCGGGTAGCAACTCTAGCACACGCTGTTCTCTACCGGACGAGGCAGTTCTTGAACTCTCCTTAACGTCGTCCACGTCGATTATATTGCGTACAGACATGAATTGCGAGACATCTGTAAAGAAAGTAGTTTGCCATTCCATTTCTTCTTGGGAGTGACCATACTGATTGGTGGCCGTAACTATTGTCTATAGAGAAAGATCTGCCTACCGTGGCGAAACTTGACACCATAACCAACAACTATCTGTCGGTTTATCCCAGCTTAATCCATTATCTGCTCATATGGCTGCGCGTGACCCGGATCGGGCGGATAAATAAGTACTCTGCTTGGCCCAAGGGTGTCTCGTAGGCTAGCGGAGGTAAGGAGGCACCTTACTTCTCCTTTAATTGGGGATACTACAATATTAAAAAGAACAACTGTATACTCAATGACAACATTAAAGTGAGTGGAACAATTCTGAAACAAGTCAATATATGTAGGTTCTTTAGGAGCAGCACATGGATGATGTACCTAGGGAGTGAAATGTAGAAGAGCCCAAGTTAATTTATAAGATGAAATGTTTTCTCTACAAATTATCTTTGTCAATCAAAGTGAGGAAAAGAATTCGTAAAGGCCATATTGATGTATGGAAGTGAATCACGGACAATTAACAGACAAGTGAGGAATTATGTGGAACTGCGGAGATGTGATTTATGGAATAATTATGAAAACATGTGATTTATGGAATAATTATGGAAACACCATGGACAAACAGACAGAGCAATGAATATATCTTGGAAGAAGTCAATTTAGAAAGAGAGCCGATGACTCGCGTCAGAAAAAAAAAAAAAAAAACAGGTCACATATTTGGGCGTGTCATAAAAATGAGAAGAAAGCTAAAGTATGTCCTCACGACCGGAAAGTTTCCGTGGAAGAGAGGCTGGTGGAGACCAAGAAAGAAAATGCTGGGCATCATGGCATGGAGGAACATCAGTATCAGAGGTGATTGGCAGCACAAGAAACAGAAGGTGGACAGGCATCACCACCGTCATGGACTATAATAAGAACAGAAACAGATATGGCATGAGTCGATATCAGCATAGAGAAGTCTCTTTGACAAAGACCTATATATATATATATATGTGTGTGTGTGTGTGCGTGCGTGCGTGTGTGCGTGCGTGCGTGCGTGTGTGTGTGTGTCACCTTGCAGTCTTGACATTTACCAAAGTATGTGAGGTGGAATGTGGCCAAATATTCCATCACAATGCCTGGGCAGAGCTTCAGAGAAACATGTGGTGCCCAAACGACATGTTCCCTCTCTCGGCCTTGCCCTGTGTTTTCCAGAAGAATGGGTAACCAATACGTCTGGCACAGGGTAGGCTGCAAACGCTGGTGGCTCGGCGTCAAACCTCCAAGACCTCGCCTCCACGAGCAGATGGCGAGTGGTGGCCAGACCCTGGAACCCGAGGGACCTGACTTAGAGGCGTTCAGCCAAGTCCCAGAGGTGAGGGCCTCGTACGCGCCTGTACCGTAGGACGCGCACAACTGTCAATCACAAGTGTCCGGACCTTGTAAAGCGTGTACTACCGTCAGACTCCCCTCCTGATCTGTGCGGATCCCGCGATGTGTGTGTATATACAGAGAGAGAGAGAGAGAGAGAGAGAGAGAGAGAGAGAGAGAGAGAGAGAGAGAGAGAGAGAGAGAGAGAGAGAGAGAGAGAGAGAGATGAAGCAGCGTGATAACTGCTTGCTATCTGGAGAAAAGGATCTGGACGCAGTGAGCCTTAGTTTTGGAACCTGCAAATTTGGAGACAGACTCGAAGAGTGCAATAACGGTCAAAACCCACATGGAATTAGGCGCTCAAACAAAATTAAACGGTATTCAAAGACTGATGCTACCTTCGACCATGTCTAATTTGTCGTCTTTTGTTAAAGTGATTATCGTGGCTGAAACGATCACGACACAAACCACATCAGGTATTAAGATGCGGACAGGTAGGCAGTTACGATCAGCAGACAAGCTGACCATCGCAACACACTAAGTTGAATTATCAGTCTGCTATGCAAGTAGGCCGGCTCCGTGGCGAAGAAGTTACGGACGCAGTTCGTAATCCCACACAACCTCATTGGAAATACAGCTGCGGGAGATTTGGCAGCAGACCGCCTTGCGTTGTTTTCTTTTTTTGTTTTTTACGAAATGGTATGGGTGCCGGCCGTTCAGAATGCAATGAAAAAATACTGAACCTAAACTTGACAAGAGACGACAATAGCAAAAATGCTGGTGTTGATTGCGATGTCCTGTAAAGGATATGCAACTAACTTATACAAGTAGACATTGTGCTGATACAGACGGCAGCTATACAAGGTGGAATAGCCGTACTGTAGAAGTAAAGAACAAATGCGCTGGTATAAGCCAATGCTGGCCGGATAATCTCACTTTAAGCAGAAGTGTTTTTAATGGCTGTTTACCTAATTGATTATTATATTTGAAATAGTCTGTAACAATGATTATGTTATAACTGAGAACGAACGGGTTGTCACACGTCGGGTGACTTAGTAAAGGAACAAGGTTCCTCAACCAGAGAAGACATCAGAGAATATAGAGCTGAGCATTAGAGATCCAACTAAGTGAACTGGTTAGTGTAGACAAGTTGAGTTGATTTATTTGGTTGTTTCGGGATTTGAAATTTAAATATTGAGCACAACCCACTACTGGCAACGCTGATCGTATTCTGGTATGAACCTAAGGCCTATCCACGTCAATATGGAATATTCCATATTGACATATTGACGTAGATAGGCCTTAGGTTCATACCAGAATACGATCAGCGTTGCCAGTAGTGGGTTGTGCTCAATATTTAAAGTTGAGTTGAGTTGAGTTGAGTTGAGCTAAGAACCGACATCACTGCACTCAGGACATTCCCAGAAGCGCTCCGTCCCCTCGTTCAACAGTCAGCGAAGAGTAACACTACTAATCGTTCCCACCGCTATCTGAGTGAAAGTTCTCCTGCTCTTCCTTCTCAGTTTTGACATTCTTCCAGAACGCCTGCCGATCCCCCGTATTATCATTCTTTCCACATACGGGTTCTCATTCTGTTCCCACGCCTTCTCCACCTGGTCTCACAGACGCTCGACCACCTCTCCCTTGTCCATAGGTAATCTACCACCAAGAGGTCATTTCCTGCCAGCCTATCAGCCTGTTCGTTCCCCCACTCATGACCAGGGCATATAATATTTCAGCATATAATACCTTTTCTAACTGTTAGTTATTGGTGGCCATCCAAAAACATAACTCTTATACAGATATATGCACCTACACCAAAGGCAGAGGTGGACGAAATTGAAGATGTTTACAGCACACTGCACGTCACATTAGATAACAATAATAATGGGAGATTTTATTGCAAAAGTATGTACAGGAAGGGCAGAAAATGAGAGACACGTTTGTGGACAAAAATTTGGATTGGGAAGAGATGATGCAGGTGACAAATTAATTGAATTTTGCACAGAAAATGAGTTAAGGATAGCCAACACACTTTTTCAATAACACCCAAAAGGACTCTTCACACGGAAGTCCCCAAACAGTACTACCAAAAACGAGGCACATAATATTTTAATACATAGAAGATAGAGATAAAGCATAATATCAGCAAAAACCCTACGAAAGCAGATTGTGATGCAGATCATTCATTAGTTATTAATAACAGATGTGAAATTATAGCTCAGCCTGAGGACCATGGCCACTTCGTTCTGATCTCCCACACATACCAAATGCATACAACGTAGAAGTGAGGAATCGTTTTGAGGTCTTAATCTCTATACAGGAGGAAATGAAACCCGATGAACTGGCAGTACGCGCTAGTGATATTGTGATAACAGCAGCCAATTAAAACAACGGAGAAAACTGAAACAGAAAGGAAAGAAACCGATAACAGCAGGATGCAGTATAAATATTCAACACAGGAAACTACAGTCCGTTACCCCATGTGGACAACAATCACCTTCGGATTGATAGGACTGTGAAAGTAAAACCATATTCAGCTGCTTTGGTGGCTGTCTAGTCGATGGACTATCATTCTGAGCCGGTGATGGACCCTACTATAACTTTTCCTTGAGGTTGAACAGGGTAGGTGTAATCGTGAAATCGAATCGAATAAGAAAGAATACAAAAAGGGGCAGGAGCCTGTCCTACTGCTAGTCTCGACCACCTGGTGGCAAATGGTAAAGTGGCCTCTAGAAATTTTTTCTAGAGGTTAGCTGTATAAACGTTGAATAATCAGCCGTTGACCAACACAGGCGGTGGCCACTGAGAGGAGGCGAGTTAGTTGGTGGGGCAGCTATTTGTATAAAACACTTCAAAACTCAATGGCGTAGCCATTGGAGGGTAAGAGGGGCCATCTCATCATGTTCCTCTTGTACCTTGCGGTGTCGAGGTGAAGTATAAACAGCGGGAGAGTGCCCACTTATGGGCTTCATGTATCGATATTTTCATGGACTCTGTTATTCCCTGCGTCCATCGTTTACGTGGTCGGCCTCTTCCTCTGCTACCCTCTGATCTGTACATCATTGCTTGTTGTGGTATACTGTTAGTTGGTAACCTATTTGCATGGCCAAACCATTTGACTTGCTGCTTTCTAATAAAATCTAGTGCAGCTATAACCCCCACTTTAGTCCTGATATTTCTTCATTTCTGATCTTATCTCTTCTTGATACATTGAGTATTCTTCTCAGGAGTCTCATTTCTGTTGTGCTTTTTCTTTTCTCTTTTTCTGTCATTGTCCAGGTTTGGTATTGGTAACATAGAGTTGGTAGGAAGATTGTGTTGTAAAGTGCTTTCTTAGTAGTTATTGATACATGTTTGTCCTTTAGTATTGGTGCCATTTGTCCAATGAGTTGGTTTGCCTTATTGCATCTATTTTCGATCTCGTCTTCTGATTTGCCATTTGATGATATTATACTTCCTAGGTACTTGAAACTCTTGACTTGTTTCAAGAGATGTTCGTTTAGGTGAATCGTTGTTGTTTTATCTTCTTTAGCTATAGTCAATACCTCTGTTTTACTTGTGTTAATGTTCATGTTATGTTCCCTACACATTTCGTTTAGACTATTCATGTGGTCTTGTAATTCAGCTTCTGAATTTGCTATTAGTGCTTGGTCGTCCGCAAACAGGAGTTCTCCAATGGTTAGAATTGCAGATGGTTCTTCTTCTGTGTTCTCGTCGTGCGATGTTCTCGTGGTCTCTGTTTGGCTGGTTTCTTTACATATGTTGTCTATATATGTTATAAACAAGAGAGGGGACAGGACACAACATTGTCGTACTCCGGATCTTATTTTATATATATATATATATATATATATATATATATATATATATATATATATATATATATATATATATATATATATATATGCACACACACTCCCCACACCCCCCTCTGCTGCCCTACAGGGTCTGTCTCTTTAGACTAAAGCTAGCGGAGTCTACCATACACAAACCGGCGGAAGTCAAGGGGAGACCACAGCTGTATTGAATCATCATCATCATCATCATCATCTTCCACTTCTGCCGTCAAGCGTCGTGGGGAGGAATAATTTGCGTTCCAGTGCCCGGTGGACGGCACTGGATAGTGTCATTCCGTGAGGTTGTACAATGTCTCTGATGTCGTCAATCATCATTGAATTGAATTGAATCATGCTTCGAAATAAACTCGACATCTACACCAGTGGGTACATTCCTAGTGGCCTATTAAAATCCACATTTACAGCTCTGCCAAAGAAACCAGGCGCTTTAGAATGCTTAGAGCATCGCACAATAAGTCTTATCTGTTACTCCGAACAATTATGAAATGAATAAGAAACAGATTAAACCAGAAAATAGTTATGAACAATGTGGATATGTGGAGGGAAAGGATACAAACAACGCTATATATATTCTCAGGGCACTATTAGAAAGAGCTATAGAAGTAAAACACAGATCTCTACTTATGCTTTATAGACTGCACAAAATCATTTGACAATATGAACCATGACGAAATAATAGAATTACCAGAGCAACTGAACATTGACGGCAAAGATCTGCGAATAATAAAGAAATATATTGGCTGCAAACAGCAGCCATCAGAATCAACAACCTTGTAGGAACATTTCAGTGTATAAAGAAGGCCATTAGACAAGTTTGTGTATTGTCTTCTGATTTGTTCTCATTATAAAGTGAATATATTATGAGATCTACAGAAAATATGCCAGGAATCCTGGTTGGTGGACATAATTTAAATAGCTTACGTTATGCTGATGAAACCGTCTTGATAGCAACAAGTCAGATGGATCTCCAGGAAATGGTTTTAGAAAGTGAAAACAATGGACCTTAGTTTGAATAATGTTAATTAGCTAGCTAGTTAGTCGAGGTTCCAACTTCATGGCAACGGGGCGTCCCCATTATGCTCCGTTTCTGTGCCAGTGAATATCACACACAATGCTTCTCACTGTCCAATGTGAAAAGTGGAACAGACAGGAGTCTCGGCAAGCCAACAGACCGCACAGGTACACCGTGTATAATGCCGCCGCCAGAATGCTAACACAAAAGTCATCCACAAAAATTACAGTTCATGGTCGATGGAATCGGCAGTCACAAGAAAGACTTCATTGACCCGGGATTTCTCACATGGCTCTGTCTCTTTCCACAGGGCGACTCGCCGAAAGCGCAGAACAAAGCACGAACTCCGTAGCTCCAGCGTCGACTATCAGGAGTCTCCTGAAAAATACACTCGTGAACCGAAAAGGCAAATCAGTCAATTCAGCAACAGCTGGTAGCCATTGTTTCGAACATGCAGTTCACTGTAAAAACAAAAGCGGACAGATGTAGAAGCATTTCACATGAATGTCACAGCTCACAGAGTCGCGCCACGCTCTTACTAAGTAGCAGGGCGGCGGAACCATATACTACCAGTCCAAGATGAGGAAAATGCGAATGCAAACCGCAGCCACAAGGATAAATACTCTAGAGGCCGTAGTGGTTCAATGAGTAACTTCCATGCTGGGGACCGGAAGTCCAGTTTGAATAATAGAAAGACAGAAGTCAGGGTGATATCAAAGAAAAAAAAACTGTGCCTAAATGTGCAATTAAAGTGTAGGACGTTATTTTGGGACAAGTGCAGAAATTCAGATATCTAGGCACATGGATAACATCAGATGGAAGATGCATAACTGAGATAAAGAGCAGAATAGGATAGGCAAAAACTGCATTCTATCAAATGAAGAACATTTTGTGCAATAATTCACTGTACTTGAAAGTCAGAAAAAGAGTTTTTGCATGTCACATTGAAGCAGCTTTAATTTACAGCTGTAAGCTGTGAATCCTGGACAATTAGTAGACAGGCAACAAAAAAATCTCTGGAAGCCTTGGCTATGTGGTTTTATGGAAGAATGCTGAAAATTTATTAGACAGCCAAAAAGAGCAATCAGGACTTTTTAAAGGAAGCTGGGTCGCAAAAACAACTTATCACAAACATCAGAAAGAGGCAGTCATTCGTTTTCTTTTTTCTTTCTTTTTTTTTTTTTTTTTTTTTTTGCCACGTTATGAGAAGACAAAAACTGGAACATGTTGTGACAACCGGAAAGATTTGCGGAAGGAGAGTTAGAGGAAGACATCGTGAGAAGATTCTTGATAGTCTTGTGCCATGGCAAGGAAGGGAGTCAACACATGAACTGGTTCATGACGTCGGAGATCGTAACTTGTGGAGAAGCATGATCGCCCAAGCCAGCCGGCAAGGCACTGAAAGATGATGACAAGAAGGGACAAAAACCAATATATACAAGATTATTGTAATAGAATAGAGCAAAGTCATAAGATTGGAAGAGATTACGAAATGTTCAAAGAAATGAAATTATTGACAAGAAATGTAATGTTCAACTTCAATTATATGTTATCTGTGACAAGATGGGAAATACCCTAACAGAATCTAGACAAATTCTAGAAAGAATACAGGAATACTGCAGCGGGATGTGTGATATGAATGACTGACGATATAAATGACTGACGATATGAATGACTGACGATATGAATGACTGACGATATGAATGATATATAAGAACCAATACCAGCAGAGACAGAACCTGAACGCTCAATAGATGAAATTGCATGAGCAATAAAGAACTTAGGGAATGGTAAATCACCAGGATGTTATGAGAAAACATCTGAACTAATAAAGCGGGAAGGGAAGAAAGCATACAAATCTATCACGCATTATGTAAACATATACGGAAATACGGTATATAGCCATAAGATTGGATGCGAACAATCTTCAATCCAATACCAAAAGAGGGCAAACTGAAATTATGCACCAACTATGGAACTGTTGCCCTGATCAGTCATGCAAGTAAAATCCTACTAAAAATCATAACAGGAAGACTTCTAAAGAAAATGGAAGACGAGATTAAAGTGGTTCAAGCTCAAGGAAGAGGAACAAGAGATTACATACTCAATATGCATTTAATTATAGATTCGTGTAAATAATTTAATATAAATATAACCCCATGTTTTTTTTTGGATTATTCAAAGGCATTTGACTGTATACAACATCAGAAGAAACTTTAGGAAATAATGAAGAAAATGAGCTTTCCATCACATGTAGTACAACTCACAAGAATACTCTATCTAGACCAACAAGCCGCGGTTAGAATAGACGGCGAGACATCAAATTGGTTTGACATCAAGCAAGGAGTCCGTCATGGATGTGTGCTGTCCACCCATTTGTTTAACCTGAACGCCAAAAATATGAGAAATATCAGAGATGATATTAAAAAGGGAGCAACATGATGCCCTAAATATCGGTAGTCATGACAACAGATTCGATATGCTGATGATACAGTATTGCTATCCACAACACAGAATGGTACAGCAAACCTTATAACCTTAACCCAATTGAATAGCGAAAATCACAACTTATATCTTAAAATAGCAAAAACAAAGATAAAGCATACAGATAAAACTACCATGGAGAAAGAAACTTATGTTAATGAGGAAAAATTGGAGGTGGTGGAAAATTTCGAATATCTTGGGACATTGAATACCAACAATAGTGACACTATGAAAGAAATTACAAGACAAGTATATATTGCTCTTCAAAGACTAAAACAACTGAATAAATTGTGGTGTAGTACAGACAGAACTGCACAAATTAGATTGTTAAGAGCATTAATCTTTCCCATTCAAACATACGCCTGTGACACCTGGGCACTTACTAAATGAGCTAAACAGCGCATAAATGCCTTTGAATATAAATGTTATAGATGGGTTCTAAGAATATATTGGATAAAGAAAAGAACAAATGCATTCATACTTCAAGAGCTGAATATTGAAGAAGGTTTGCTATTATAGACGATAAAACAAAGAAAATTGAAATAGTTTGGTCACTTGAAACGTCACGAAAGTTTGGAGAGAACAATAATGTAGGGGTATATGCCTGGGAAGAGAAGAAGAGGAAGGCCAAAGAGAAGATGGGTGCAGGATGTGGCGGGCGATCTCCATATTGGTGTATCGGACGCAGGACATCTTGCTTGTGATCGAGGGGTTTTCCGGAAGGTTGTTATGGGGGTGAGGTTCCGCAAAGGACATGCTACTAAATGAATGAATTATAAACACTAAATTTATATCAGAAAGAACAATAGGCCTACTAATACAGATCAAAGAAGACAGTAAAATAACTATTATGCAAACCTACTCCCCATGTAACGACACTTATAGCGATGAATACAATGACAAATATTTTGAAAACCTTGCAGACACGTTAAACAATGTCAATGAGACAGATGAACTTACTGTGATGGGTGATGTCAACGGACGAATAGACACAAGAAGAACACCGTGGGATAAAAGCATGGGGCCATTCAGCGACACAGAGACTGCATGTAATAGCAATGGTCAACACCTACTCAACATATGCTCCGAACAAGGACTGATAATAGCAAATAGTTTTTTTTTCTAACATCGTCGTGGCCACACCAAAACCTGGTATAAATGGAACAATGTAGATCAAGCATCTCAAATTGACTGTATTCTACTTAAGAAATCAGACAGAAGACTACTATTAATTCAAGAGAACTCCCAAATACAGACATTGATACTGATCATAAACCAGTCATAATAAAAACAGATTTCAACTTACAAGAAAATAAGAAACAAAAAGATAACAACAGTTGTCATAAATTATACGGTAAAGACGAATTCAAACAAGAAACTAAAAAAAAATATCCCTGATGATTACTTAAGCGTAGATAAGGAATGGACAATTTTCAAGACTGCCATGCTCAACACACTGGAAAATAAATGTGGAACCAACAAAGCAGGACAAAACATTAAGAACAGCTAGGTGGAACAATGAAGTTAAAAGATAGCGTATCCAGAACGAAGGTACCGTTCGAAAAATGGATCACAACTAAATCAGAACAAGACTATGTTGCTTATAGAATAGCACAGCGAAATACTGAACGGACAATTAGAGAATCTATAGATGAATCCTGGAGAATATACGGTGAACAGATGGCCACCCTTAGCAAAGACTACCCAAGAGAATTTTATAAAAGTGTCAACAATATGAGAAACAGAGATGCATGCTACAACCCAACCACCATCATAAATAGCAAAAGAGGTATACCATTATTTAATCCACAACAAAGACTAGCAAGGTGGGCAGAATACTTTCAAGAACTACTTAACCCCATATATAATAACATAAAAAACCTCACTTTTGTGCCTAAAATCTGTGGACAACAAGATCCAAACTTCATCCCTGCAGAATTCAATTCAGTTACACAGAAAAGTCCTAAAAACAAATCACCAGGTCCAGAAGGAATAAGAACAGGTGCAATTCAGGTCTTTGGGGAAACAGGAATTAAATGGCTGACACGACGTTTTAACATAGCATGGGACGAAAGAAAAAGTGCCAGACGATTGGCGACAGGCAGTAACTGTACCAATATGGAAAAAAAAGAAAGGCAACATGAGAGAGTGCGAAACACACAGAGGTATATCACTCCTAGGTCATATAGGGAAAATTTACGCAAAACTATTGGAACAAAGAGCTAGCTCGAGTGGTACATGGCTATGATGTTTTCTAATAATCAATTTTGATCCCATAGTCTTCAAGGATGGCCCATTATTTGTATCTGTCTGCTCTATCGAAAGCCGTTTCTCGATCTACAAATACAATATATTCTGCTGGTCACTATATTCGATGGTTGTGTCACATATTTGATTAAGCGTGAATAGTGCATCAGTGCAACTTTTACCTTGCCTGAACCCATAGTTGAACAACAGTTATGCAAAGTAGAATTTGGTTTCAGGCAAGGTAAAAGTTGCACTGATGCACTATTCACGCTTAGGCAAATATGTGACACAACCATCGAATATAGTGACCAGCAGAATATATTGTGTTTGTAGATCGAGAAAAGGCTTTCGATAGAGCAGACAGAAACAAATAATGGGCCATCCTTGAAGACTATGGGATCAAAAATGATTATTAGAAAACATCATAGCCATGTACCACTCGAGCCGAAGTGCAGTAAGAACACATGAAGGTATATCAGATATGTTCAAAGTCAATACAGGAGTGAGGCAGGGATGTGTGCTCTCTCCTCTGCTATTTAATATCTACATGGACAGAATATCCAAAGAAGCAGGGCTTGGCAGAACAGTAAGAAAATTTGGAACTCTTTACTTCAGATGAAACAACAGAAGCACACGCAATACATGAGCTTCTATTCGATCAGAGCAGACGATCAGTGCCTGTTTTATAGCGACGATGGCAGACTGCAAAAACTTATTAATAATCTGAGTTCAACATGCGGCAGATACAATATGAGTATAAATACAGCCAAAACCGAAGTACTGCAAGTTAGCAGATCTCCTGGTCCACTAAGTGTACAGATAAATAGCACATCTCTGAAACACGTTAAATAATTCAAATATCTTGGAAGCATGTTCACAGAAGATGGTAGATTGGACGGAGAAATCGAAATCAGATGTCAAAAAGCACGGGTACTTACATATCAACTATCACCCATACTGAAACATCCAAATATACCTATGTCCGCAAAACGACAGACAAACAGCATATTCACACCAAACCTATGCTACCAATCTCAAACGTGGACATTATCCAAATCACACTTACGCAAGATCAACACCTGTGAGATGAGATGCCTGAGGATAGCTGCCAACTTAACCATCCAAGACCCGTAAGAAATGTTGATATCAGACAGAACGTGGGATCAACACTTGGTGCCACATTTATTGCCAGGCAGAAAACCAAATGGTTTGGCCATCCCGTTAGAATGCAACACCATCAAATACGAGCACTGGCGCTACACCAAAGAACATCTGCCACGCGAGCAAGGGGACGCCCGGGAAGAAAATGGATTGACGACATCTAATATATTGTACAATCACACGGAATGACACTATTCAGTGCCACCCATCAGGCGCTGGAACGCCAACTATTCCTCCCCACAACACTTAACGGCAAAAGTGGAAGATTATGATGATGATGATTGATGATGATGATTGATGATGATGATTGATGATGATGATGATGATGATGATTGATGATGATGATTGATGATGATTGATGATGATGATTGATGATGATGATTGATGATGATGATGATTGATGATGATGATTGATGACTGATGATTGATGATGATGATTGATGATGATGATTGATGATGATGATTGATGATGGTGATGATTGATTATGTTGATGATTGATGATGATTGATGATGATGATGATGATTGATGATGATGATGATGATGATGATTGATAATGATTGATGATGGATGATGATTGATGATGATTGATGACGGATGATTGATGACGGATGATTGGTGATGGATGATTGATGATTGATGATGATTGATGATGATGATTGATGATGATGATGATGATTGATGATGATTGATTATTGATTGATGATTGATGATTGATGATGATTGATGATGATTGATGATGATTGATGATGATGATTCATGATGATGATGGTTGATGATGATGATTGATGATGATGATTGATGATGATGATTGGTGATTGATGATGATTGGTGATTGATGATTGATGATGATTGATGATGATGATGATGATGATGATGATGGATGATGGATGATGGATGATGGATGATGGATGATGATGATGATGATGATGATGATGATGATGATGATGATGATGATGATGATGATGATGACGACGCGATGAAGGAAATTAAAAGACGAATATCTGTTGCTCTTCAAAAGATAAGATAATGAATAATTTGTGGAGTGGGGCAGGTAGAACTACAAAAGTTACATTTTTAAGAGCATGCAAATTTCCCATTGCACCATACACCTTGACCCTTACTAAACAAGCTGAACAACACATAAATGCCCTTGGATTTTCATGTTATAGACGAGTTCTAAGAATATATTGGGTAAAGAAAAGAACAAATGCGCTCATATGTGAAGAGCCAGTTATTGAAGAAAGTTGGCTACTAAAGATTATAAAACAAAGAAAATTGAAATATTTTGATCACTTTAAACGGCATGAAAATTTGGAAAGAATAATCATGGAGGGGTATACGCCCGGGAAGAGAAGAAGAGGAAGACCAACCAGAAGATGGGTGCAGGATGTGGCAGATGATCTCCAGATAGGTGTATCAATCGCGGGACATATTTATGATCGAGAAGTTTTTTGAACAATTGTTACGGGAGCGAAGTTCTGCACAGAAATGAATGGTTCTTGATGTATAAGCATTTGCAATGTGTCTATTAAATGCTGACCTATCGACTATTTATTGTTCTCCACAATTGTTGATTTACTCGGTTGAACGCTTCTTCTTCTTTATTTATTGTAGGTAACGTTTATGTTAGATGCATGTTGGATGTTATGTCTGGTGGCTGGTTCATGTACAAATTTAATTAACACGCTCCGTGAATAAAACCGTTTGGCATGAACTAGGCCAAAAAAAAAAAAAAAACGGAATATTGTTTGATTACGTCATTAAAATAACTTGACAGATTTATTTAGAAAAATTACTGAGGAAGGTATATTAGAAGATAGCATTACCCATAGCATGAATGCCTTCATGGGATACAATGCTAAAACACCTACAGAATACTAGAGACAGGATGCATGTCCTTCCAGCCCGACTGACAAGAAACGCTAACGAAGCTAGGTAATAGCAAACATTGCGTTAACAATTTAAAATAGCAACGAATTCTTAACTTGGGAATGAAATCAATAGCGTGTATGGATGGTATCCCCATGAGAGGGGTCGTTACTAAGTGCTTAATACAACGAACATTAACTGAATGAAGTAATCTATGTTAAACTCCATTATTATTCTCCTCTTTTATTTATCCCCCGTGTACCAGTAACTGCTATGGTTCTGTTTCTAAATAATAATGTAATATCTTCACGATCACATATATAGAATGGTGTCATTATATCTTCATTTAAATATGTTTATATAGTCCACAAATAATAATAGGTGTTCTCTATGTTTCCTTGGATGTTACAAGATTATAAAAATATAAATTATGTTCCGAAATTATCTGCACATTGGTTACGCCTTTAAGATGTATGCTTTAACACGGCATTAAAGATATGCAGTATGCTGATAACGGTAAACAAACAACTTGTTGATGGTTCTGTGCAGTATACTGGTAACCACCAACACGACAGTTGACTGATTCATGGTAATGTACAGAATGCTGGTAACCGTCAACAAGACAGTTGACTGATTCATGGTAATGTACAGAATGCTGATAACCATCAACAAGACAGTTGACTGATTCATGGTGACGTGTACAGAATGCTGGTAACCGTCAACAAGACAGTTGACTGATTCATGTGATGTACAGAATGCTGGTAACCGTCAACAAGACAGTTGACTGATTCATGGTGACTTACGGTGTGCTGGTAACCATCAACAAGACAGTTGACTGATTCATGGTGACTTACGATGTGCTGGTAACCATCAACAAGACAGTTGACTGATTCATGGTGACTTACGGTGTGCTGGTAACCATCAACAAGACAGTTGACTGATTCATGGTGACTTACGGTGTGCTGGTAACCATCAACAAGACAGTTGACTGATTCATGGTGACTTACGGTGTGCTGGTAACCATCAACAAGACAGTTGACTGATTCATGGTGACTTACGATGTGCTGGTAACCACCAAGACAGTTGACTGATTCATGGTGGCTTACGGTGTGCTGGTAACCGTCAACAAGACAGTTGACTGCAACAAGACATTTGATTGATTCATGGTGATGTACAGTATGCTGGTGACCGTCAACAAGACAGTTGACTGATTCATGGTGATTTACGGTGTGCTGGTAACCATCAACAAGATAGCTGACTGATTCATGGTGACGTGTACAGAATGCTGGTGACCGTCAACAAGACAGCTGACTGATTCATGGCGACTTAAGGGTGTGCTGGTAACCATCAACAAGATTGATTAATGGTGATGTACAGAATGGTGGTAACCGTCAACAAGATAGCTGACTGATTCATGGTGACGTGTACAGAATGCTGGTGACCGTCAACAAGACAGCTGACTGATTCATGGCGACTTAAGGGTGTGCTGGTAACCATCAACAAGACAGTTGACTGATTCATGGTGGCTTACGGTTGCTGGTAACCGTCAAGAAGACAGTTGACTGATTCATGGTGGCTTACGGTTGCTGGTAACCGTCAACAAGACAGTTGTCTGCAACAAGACAGTTGACTGATTCATGGTGATTTACGGTGTGCTGGTAGACGTCAACAAGACAGTTGACTGATTCAAGGTGATGTACAGATCACTTCAAGTTTTTCATTAAGTTACTGATTTCTATAAAATAATTTTCAAGCAAAGGACTACAGACATCTTGGCTGAGATCGCTTTAATTTCAATGAACTGTGCAGGTTCATTTAAAAATCAACGCCACAACTCTGGAACACGAGTGGTAAGCGTACATAAGCCAGATGTTTATGTGACAATCGGGCCACCACGAAGCCCATGAACAGTATATTATGAATATATTTGCCTATTTAAGTACACTTACTTGTTCGGTGTTAGAGCAGCGTAATCCGCATTGATTCCTCTTGTGCACATGAAATAAATCCTCATATTTTAAAAATAATGGTTCTCCACTGCCTGAATTGATAATCTGGTTGATTAATTCTTCGGTTCACACGCAATCATTCTCCACTGCCTGAATTGATAATCTGGTTGATTAATTCTTCGGTTCACACGCAATCATTCTCCACTGCAAAAGATGTACAAAACGATGGTGCCAGAGATTTTGAGCCATGCTTAACACTGTCTGTGACAATCGCTCTAGTCGTCACCATAAAAGGATGACCTGTCGGGACTTCGCGAATCGTAACGTTGCAATGCAAATGAGTCACGACCACCATTGCAACCGGCACAAGATCCACCGCTGTATGAATCTAATGGAGGAATCACAGGGATATATGCGTCAGGGCTTTCCGGTTTTTTATTGGCTAGAGGCTGTTGGTAAGTATCATCGAAAGGTAAGGAAATGCTTTCAAACCTGTCACTTGACGAGAGAAATGATGCAGATGGCACATTATATTCATCGGTGTAATCTGGCTTCTTGTTTACGAGACCCATCTGATAAGTTTCATCTTGAGCACAACAGCGGGAAAATTCGCGTTTCTTGTCTCTGAATCCTTGTTCATAAGGGTCACGGCTACAGCTACACACAGCAGTACCACCTCCAGCTCCCCCATTATAACTGCTAGTGCATCCACAACCTTCGTTAGGGCGCGGTTCAGGATTAAAATTGTGATTGCAGTTAGTGTCGATTTCTTGGACATCTTCCTTCGGCCCGTAAACGTTGCTGATATTTCTAAGGGCAGCGTTACTCTCGTCTCCTCCGTCAAGTGCCTGCAGGTAGACATCCATTACACAGTCGGGCATCTCAAAGTAACCGGCGCAGTCACAACTATTGCCGGAGACGTTCAGCTGATCGGCGCAATAAGTCTCTTCGTTCAGCGTGCCAGTACCTGCATGCTCGGCTTTGCTTTCATCAGCAGAACTGAAAACCGTGCTCTCGGTATTACCGTACGGGTCCATTATTATGTGAGCCTTCTTTCGACGACTCCACAGAATTTTGTTTCTAATTTTCTTCAGCAGAGGGAAGGGAGTGTTGTTCGCAAGATGGAGATACACGGGGTGATGCTGACGTCTGGTCACTAAAGTTGACGTCATTAAGCAGACCCTAGCAACTACCACGTTCACCTTAGTACTATTTGGTGCAAGCCAAAGATGCGTGTACACACTAATTAGAATTGTGCGTTCATGGCTCATCATTTATGAATTAGTTGACACCATGCGCAGATTGCATCATCATCTTCATGTGTCATGCCGATAAGCGGAGACAGTCTTAGATTAGGCTTGTTTTCTTGTCCCGATTATGTCAAATGGCAAAGTCATCCAGGTATTTATCTCTTTCCTTCCCCTTGCTCTTTTCCCACCAGGTTTGCCAGTTGTTACTGAGTTTTCAAATGTATTTTTCTCCATAACATGCAGATTACAGATTCATCTGTAGTCAAATTTATAGAAATTGACAGCTGATAAATTAAAATTGTATATAGCGTGGATGGCTGGATAGGGGTATCCCCTATCATAGGCAAAGTAAGTGCCTCCTATTTCCGCTAGCCTACGGGACATCCATGGGCAAAGTGGAGTACCCGTTTAGCTCCCCCCCCCCCCCCCCCCCAGTCAGGGTAACGTGAAGCCATGAAGGCAGGTGGTGGATGGAGTTGAATAGCAGCCGACAGATAGTAGTTAGCTATAATCAACAAGTTCACGATGGTAGGCAAATTATCTATTTCTGGAGACAATAGCTACGGTCATCAAATAGTACGGTCACTGCTTAGATGGAAATCATTGGTCAACTACCTTTTTACAGATGCCTAGACAATCTGGGTGCTCCATAGGCTCGGTAGGCATAGTTATGTGCACCAGGTGACCCCAGACCGTCTATACGGAAAGGGACGAGCATGATAACATCAGAGGAATATAAAATAATCCATTCTGGGGGGAGAGAAACAATAGCGAGGTGTAACACTTATTAGCCATCTCCTGGCGAAGGGTTTAACGACTTTCTCCGTAATCCGTATATCCACGTGGGCAACACAGCTGCGCGAGATTTGGTAGCGGATCGCGTCGCGTTGGTTACTTACGGGGGTATGCGAGCCGGTGGCTCAGAAAGTAATGGCAAACTACTGAGCGTAATCTTGCCAAGAACATCAACAGCAGCTGAAATATGCTGATGTTGACTGCAAAATCCTGTAAGGGATTGATTGATTGGTTGGTTTAGGAACCGACATCACAGCATTCGGGACATTCTCATAAGCGCTCCGTCCCCATCCTCAGCAGCCAGCGAAGAGTTCCAACACTAATAGTTCCAGTAGCAATCTGATTATATGTCCGTCTCGCCTTTCCTCTGAGCGTCGAGCGTCGGCCAGATCCCCTCGTCACACCTCGCTGCCTCATTCTTACCAGACTATGGTGATCCATTTCCTCCTCCGAGGTGTACACGTGCTCCCACAAGGCCGCAACCACGTCTGCCTTGTCATGCATCAATACTCCACCAAGATTTGCCGAGCTAGCCAATCTTTCCGCCTGTTCATACCCCAGCACACCGGCATGCCCCGGAGAAAAGATCCAGGTGATGCTTGCTACCCGTGACCTCCGAAGCGAAGCAAGCCACTCTGTACTAAGCCTGCCTGTCCTCACCCTCCTCAGCATGCTTTCTGAGTCAGTTACAATCACAATGTGTGTATATATCGTGTTCTCCATCCACCGTAAAAAAAAAAAAAAAATTATTATGGATTTGGAGAAATCAAAATCCATCAAATAATATTGGGCTGTGACAGTCAAATAATTACTGGTAACGTTAAGTGGCAGACCTTTTGTTGTCAACAACATTCAAACACTACAAGAGCTGGACAAGGTGCAAAATCAAGCACTTAGAGTCACCACAGGAGGGATGAGATCAACCCCTATAGTGGAAATGGAGAAGATGGGGAGGACACAATCACTGGGTGAGCGCAGAGATACGAAAACGCTAATCCAAGCAGAAAAGTTCCTCAGCTTGCCAGGCCACCCTATGAAGAACAGATTTGAAAACCTAGCTATGGGGCGGTTGAAAAGAAGTAGAATAATCTCAAACCAACCACGACTTGCTCCAAAACTATCATCAGCACTACTAGTACAGCTCTCACTCGCTTTCTTAGCTAGATCTTCATAGAGAGACTTTACTTTCTCTTGGATAACTATCTTGCTCACAGGCATATTCCGTTGGTTCTGGTCTTCAATGCAAACGGTCAATAGGGCTTTCATATTCTCCATAAGAGTACTTCTGGTACGAGTGATCTTGGAAGCACTCTAAGGAGTTATGGTGTTAACACCCTCTTTGATTTTGTCAGCACCAGCACCTGCATGAATTGTCCTTAACGTGGTTGGAGGTAAATCATTGACTTTACCAATATCAACAGCCCGATCGCCAGCCTCAAAACGACGTTATGATAGCGACGTAAAGTTAGTACCCTATGTGACAACGACGCTATAGCGAAACGACGTAAACCGAAGCGATGCCTTCCAGTATATCTTTCCACTTTTCTGTCTGGCCTACTGCTGAAAATTGTCATTATTGATGTTCTCCTATGCCATGGTGTCAAAGTTTCCAACATCTTCTCTCTCGGTCTTCCCGTCTCATGTCCCTTCCAACCTTCCCGCAGCCACGACGAACTCCAGCTTTCCCCCTTTCATGACGTGGCAAAGGATATGGACTATCTGCTTTGGATGCGAGTAACCAGTTCTGATTCTGAATTTACTTCTTTCAAGATATCTTCATTACGCTTTTTATCCGTCAGTGGTATTCTCATCACTCTTCTATAAAATCACATCTAGGCAGTTTTCACATAATTTCTGACCAGTTTTCTAATTGTCCATTACTCGCATCTGTACACCATGACTGGCTGGGGAAGAATCATGTTCTCGAAATGGTTACTTCAATTTGTGTACTGGTCTTGTACCTACCACAGGTTCCTCATGCTGTTGGTCCTCCTTATTGCTGTGATCAGTCCACTCAGTCTTTCAATCAGCCTCCATTGTTGTTAATTATCGAGGCCAAGTGGATTCAAAGTCTGTGACATTGTCAGCTTCCTCTTTGTTGATTAGAGTGTTTGATTGGCATGTCATTTTGACCATACACACTATTCCGTTGTTGTTGTTGTTGTGTGTGTGAAAATATTTTTTAAAGGGGGGGGGGGGGGGCGATGTTCATATTCACTGCGTAGAAGAAATAAAGGACTATTCTAATCAACTGGCATTCGGTTTAGTAACATTATACTTAGGGACTAAGTGGTCTCGAGCTATGGTGTCCGCCGCGAGCGCTGGAGGTCCCGGGTTCATGCCCCGATGAGGGCCGGGATTTTTTCCCGTGGACTCCTAGTAACAAAATTTCCCCTGGTCTTTGGGTAGTGAGATCGGACGCCCGTGTGTATTGTTGCACACGTAAAAGATCCCTTGGCAGTTGGAAATCGAAAAAGAGTAGCCTAACGGCGCTGTCCGGGCAACATTTTGAGTTAAAAATCTACCCAAAGTATTTCAATATTCTCGCCGGTGCTACGGAGTTCGTGCACTGAGTTGAGATTCTCCGGACTCAGGCTTGAGTTAGGAGTAGAACGGAGCACTTATGGGTTACACCAGTGTGCCGTGATGTTGATCCGTCGACTAAACTAAGCTAAACATTATACTTACTACATCCTATGGTCGAGCTTGTGTGAAGGATGTCTCTTCCCCTAACCACATTTGCCGTTAAGTGTAGGGGCGTTGGAGGACTAAGCCTGCGTTCCAAGGCTAGACGCGTTGCTTTCTTTGCCCGTTACACTAACTAAACGACGATCATGATGATTGTAGAATAGATGAATTAGTGCTTTCTGCGCGTGACATTTGTAAACTTAATAAAACTTCACATCCATTCTAGTAGATAAAATTACTTAACACATACTCAGTGCCATTCTTGATAAATATACATTTCGAGTGTGTTACTCGCTTCACGTTAAATCTCGCATTCTCCAACGTATACTCCATTAAAACTGGCTGTCCTAACTTTTAAATTGTAATACTCATTGTCCCGTCTTTCAAGATCCATACCGAAATCTCGATAACTTCCATGAAAGTCGTTTCTCTCTGTCTCTGAGTAAACTTGAGTGTGAGTAAATGTACTTAATATGGACATAACTGTCGCTTAATAAATAAATGATGTAGCTGTTTGTACATCGTCGCGAAAAGGACCATACATGTCCTATAGTGCGACTGTGGGTAGTTGATTAGACCAATGGGATTTCAGACATGTTTACTACAATGTGGGTAGAGGATATCTGACACTCCATCAAACGGAGTTAACTCGGCATTTTATTTCGTATTGTCGTCGTTTATCTGTACCAAAGTCGCCATGACGGCAGAGATTTAACTATCAATTCTTTCTGCTCTCCCAATTTTCAAAGTCAGTGACACAGTTCTTCATTGAGGCTTCCTTGGTACCCTTGTATCGAGTTTACGCTTTCTGAATTATGCTCGCCATATATTTTCTTTGAAGATCTTTGGCATGCGAACAACGGGACTGGTCCATCTGAGCTGACATCTGCACGGCAAAGTCTGGGTGCTGTTATGTCAGTCCGCCAGAGAACATCTTCATTGTGAGCTTATCTTGCTATTTTATGTCAGAAATAACTGAACAGACCCGCGCTGTGGCTTCCGGGATAATGAGGCACGCAGTTTCATAATTCTAGGCCAAACCAAGTCCAGGATTCGAAATCAACTGCAGGCAATTTGGAAGCAGACCACTTTGCGTTGATTTCGATGGTATGACGCGTCTGGCGTTCAGGAAACTGCAAACTACTGAACTAGCATTGCCTAGTAAATCACACACGGCCAATAAATGTTGTGGTTGATTGCAACGATCTGTAAATAACATACAACTAACAGTATCTTAGGGGCTGTCATAAAATCATATGAAAGATGCGCGGTGGAGGTTTAAAGAATAATAGGTCAGTCAAAAGTTTCATTTCGAAAGATAAATAGTATTAGTTTAATACTTTATATTCAGATAATGTCAGAGAGTACTGAAATGTTATCTCGAATCTGTTCTACGGTAAATCTTGGATTGTGAATAAACACATTAGTGAAAGCGTGGAGGCAGCAGAGATACGGTTTCTGCGACGAAAATTGCGAATACCTTGGGCTGACGGAGAAACTAACAACTATTATCTGGACAAGGCTAATAAAAGTAGAACATACGCAAAAATACAGACAAAAATGTTCTTTGGTCATTTGAGGCGACAGGCATTGAAGAATATCGTGACAACTGAAAGTTCAGCGCCAAGACAGGCCGAGATAAATGATGCTACAGCTAGAGGTTAAGACTATGACATGGAGGAGTGTCGTTGATAGGCTTGATCCAGAGCACGAAGGATCGAATTCTTTGGAGAAATATGAACGCCTGCATGTTTTGATAAGACACGTGATGATGAATGTCCTCACACAGCCCACATAAAACAGATGAAATCTTCCCGGATGTCGGCTGCACGCTGTTCAGCTTTGACACGGGTACAGAGAAGAGCCCGTGAGATGACTTCACATTAACTTTCAGTTTGGTAGTGAGCATGAATCATTTTCGGAGCGCAGGTCAGTATGGCTGAATGGGTAAGAACGCGTGTTCTTAAACATCCGTTGTGCTGATCCCCAGGTTAGGGGTTCAACCCCTACACCGGACAGCTGGACTAAAACGTTAACCTGTCGTCCTTGACTTTGGGACGTAAATTACAAGTACCTCTGAAGTCGGAGTGGGTTCGCCTGCTGGCGAGGGACACTGTTAATAGGGAAAGCTAATCCACACGCAAAATTCAGTCCATCACTACTATAAATAGTGTGTATGAACTACGCTTGAGGTTAAAGCAAGCGAGCGTCAAAAAAAAAATAAAAAAATTGGAGCAAAAGCATAGACCTGAGCATGGGCTTTGACAATCCTGGTGTTCGTTTCATCATCTAACTATATGGACAAATGTGAAGACGGTGCTGCCGAATTATATAAACAACTGTAGCTTTTGATCATAAATAATAATCTTTGATTCACTGTGCTCCATTACAAGAGTTGATTCGTGTAGCACTTCAGTCTCACTGGTGCAAATAATGAGACCATGTTTACTGCATGCTACAGAAACGTGGTAAGTGCTACACTGCATGTCTGTTTCTGAGCTGTCATTGAGAGCAGGTAATCAGCAAAAAGAAATTCACATTTGGTTGCAATGTGCGTGTGTGTGTTTTGTTTGTGCTGGGAATCCCCTCAGATTTAGGAATTTGCCAAGTGGGCGATCATCACAATATAGTAGCTACTTTGCAGAATCTCGCTCCCATTTCGATCCTTTGCCATATGGTTCCGTCGACCTGCTGCTAAGCTAAGTGTGTGGTGCGACACTGCGAGCTGTGAATTTCATTTTGAATGCTTTTACAATTGTCCGCGGTTGTTGTACTACTATCATGAACTGCATATTCAGAACGATGACGGTTGGCCTGTAGCTTGGAATTGACTGGATTGCCTCTTCGGTTCACGAGTGCATTTTTCTTGGAGACTCCTGGGGGTCATCACTGGAGCTACGGTGATCATGCTTTGTGCGATACTTTCAGCAGGATGCCCTACTGAAAGAGACCGAGCCATATGGGATAAATCCCGGGGCAATGAAGTCGATCCTCTCGACTTTAATGCAGTAATGTGTGGCTGCTGGTTTTCTAGTGACTGCCGCTTCCATCGAGATGAACTGTATTTTCTTAGGAGGACTTTTGTGTTGGCATTCTGACGGTGGCATTATGCACAGTGTACATGTGAGGGTTGTTGGCTTGTCGAGACTCCTGTCTATTCCACTTTTCACAAAGGGCAGTGAGAAGCATTTCGTGTGATATTCACTGGCACAGGAATGGAGCATAATGGGGACGATCCGTTGCTGTGAAGTTGGAACCGCGACTAACTGTCAATTACCTTTCATTGTGGATTTTCATTTTCACGACATCCCGAGTCCATCTTCTTGCTGGTCGAAATGTGCGTCTTCTTCCAGGACCCATGCCTTCCCTCGCTGTTCTTTCCAAACATCTCTGCCATTTAATATGGCAACAAAATTTCTGAAACATGGTATTGTTTAAAAGCCAATTTCCTCTGGTATTCAGAAGTTGTGGAATATTTTCTTCTTCTTGGTAAACGGTATTCTAATAATTTTTCTGTACAATTTAACTTTAAAAATCCTGATTTTCTTCTCTAGTTATTGCCAAATGGTCTATGATTCATATTCATATGTTGCAACAGGAAAGATGCATTTAAACTTGAGGTGTGCATTGTGTGTTTTAATGATTTAAAATGAAGGGGGAAAATAAAAAATCTTCTGCTGCAAGAACAGACACAACTGCCTAATTCGCTCAAGGGAATAAATAATCAACAAGAAGCTTAAGAATTTAATGAGCTTTATATGTATTTATGTTTTTATTGGCAGGAAATTACATCAACTCGCATGTTATATCAACCCAGTAGTAGCTTCACAAGGTCATCCTGTGTGGTTGTCCTCATCAATTGCATAACATGAACATTGTGAGTCAACAATCACACGAGTTGGGGAACAATTTTGTGAAGGATGAAACACAGACAAATCCCTTCACTAAATATGCTGCTCAGAAAGATCCATGGTATATTACATATGAATAATGTGGCTAATGACATAGACACATCACAGGACCACATGAACACATAATAACGTTTGTAATTCACCATATATTTGGCATACAATAAGACTCCTTGCATTACAAGAAGATTGGCCTTGCATTCAGATCAAAAGGTAGTGCACAGTTCACTTGTCAGAAGCAGGAAGCACTCATCCTTGTCATCAACTCTGCCATGTATCATACCTACAGGCATGTGTGGTCATGGTTTGCTATCTTACAAGATCACCAGTCTTGGATCTTACTGTCACTAGACAAGTCTGTGTTCATGTCCGGATTGTGTCATGCTGGAATTTATCACGCTGCCTTTCATTTGCTCTTTTCCCATCAATTTTGCCGGTTGTAACTAAGTTTAAAAGTTTATAGAAATAACTTGTCCAAACATTCTTGACTGTCCATGTCTAATTTCTCTATTGAATTTAGATTTTTATGTTTCCTGTTGGACTTTCTCATTGGTTTTTCTGTCTGTCCATGGTATATTTTGCATTTTCCCCACAAACCACATTTCCAAGTATAACTTGATACAGTATACTTTTCCAAGTATAAATATAACACCTTTCTGCTCAATAAACTGGTGCCATTTTATCTGTCAGTACATTTTCCATCTTGCACAAGGCTACCGTTGCCTTAGCAATTCTTGTTCTAATCTCTACAAGGCACTTTTCATCAGATGTTGACTTTTCAAGGAGTTGTATAGGTTCACTAGTTTAAGAATTTTCTAATTGGCTTGGCTGTTACATTGTGGTATTTGTTCCTTCTTGGAGATGACAATAATCTGTTTTCTTCTAATCCTGCCGGCTCCATGGCGAAGGGGTTATGGGCGCAGTTCACAATCCCACATACCTGTGTTCGATACACAGCTGTAAGCGATTTGGCTACAGACAGCGCTGTGTTGGTTTTTTATAAAATGGTATAGGCACCGGTCGTTCAGAAAGCAATGGCAAACTACTGAATGTAAACTTGCCAAGACATCACAACAGAAAAATATGCTGGTGTTGACTGCCACGTCCTGTAAAGGATGTGCAGCAAACTGACTTTAATCCTTGCTGCCCACTGAGTAAAATAACTGCATAAATAGAAGCACTAGCCTTGTTTATTAAGCAATAACCAGAAATACGATAACAATCTTTATTTACAGGCTGGTTTTTTTCTGGTGATTGCTTGAATCCCATACTCTTTATATTTAACACATCATGTTGAATCTGTCCCCAATTTGAATGATTAATTTGCACATTTTCCCAATATACCTGCATCTTCATACATCTGGATTTGCATCTACAGGTATTTCAGCCATAGATTTTCACAACTTGTTGCACCTTCTGTGCTATGTCTGTTTATGTGCATCATCATCATAATTCAGTGCCTTGCTGGTTGGCGTGGGCGATCATGCCTCTCCACAAATTGCGATCTCGGACGGCATGGATTAATTTGTATGTTGACTCCCTTCCATGCCATGACACGATACTGTCAAGAATCTTCTCACACTGTCTTCCTTTAATTCTCTTTCCTCAAATCTTTCTGCTTGTTACGAGATGTTCCAGTTTTTGTCTTCTCATAACGTGGCCAAAAAACAATGAATGCTTATTTCTGATGTTTGTGATAAGTTGTCTTCGCTTCCCTCAAAATGTCCAGATTGCTCATTTTGGCTGTCCAATTAATTTTCAGCATTCTTCTATAAAACCACATTTTCAAAGCTTCCATGGATTTTTTTTCCTGTTTACTAATTGTCCAGGATTCGCAGCCGTATGTTAAAATTTGTTCTACGTAACATGCAACAACTCTTTTTCTAACTTTCAAGGACAATGACTTATTGCACAAAACCTTCATTTGACAGAATGCAGTTTTTGCTTGTCCTATTCTGTTCTTTATATCAGTGATGCATCTTCCATTTGATATTATCCATTTGCCTAGATATCTGAATTTCTGCACTTGCCCCAAAATAACATCATTTACTTTAATTGCACATTTAGGCACAATCTGTTTCTTTGATATCATCATGACTTCTGTCTTTCTATTATTCAAACTAAGGCCAATTTTTTTCACTTTCTCCAACCACTGCATCTTTCATTTTCTATAGTTCCATCTGACTTGTTGCTATCAAGACGTGTCATAAGCATAATGTAAGTTATTTATATTATTTCAACCAACCACGATCCCTGATATATTTTCTATAGATCTCATTGTATTTTAACTGTACAATGAGAACAAATTAGGAAAAATTACACAATCTTGTCAGAAGCCCTTCTTTATACACTGAAATGTTCTTACCAGGTTGTTGATTCTAATGGCTGCTGTTTGCTGACAATATATATTCTTTAATATTCACAGATCTTTGTCATAAATGTTCAGTTGCTTTATTAATTTTATTATTTCATCACGTTTCACGTTGTCAAATGTAGTCTATGAAGCGTAAGTACAGATCTGTTTTTACTTATATAGTTCTTTCGAATAGTGTCCTGAGAATATATATATAGCATTGTTTGTGTCCCTTACATGCATATTGAACAGAAAATTAAACCTCAGCTTGACTTTAGTTGTACAATTTAAAAGTTGCTATAAATAGTTAGATAAGTTTGCAGATCAGCATACAGTTCAGACTATTTACAGGCATGGGTGTAAAATTTGGAAGCACAAGTCAATGAATTTATGCACACTTTCATTTTGCATTCAGACGATACAACCTGGCAGGTTCTCAATGATCTTACTGTTCACCTTGATCTGGCCTGTGTCTAAGTCCTCTGTTAAATCCATTAATCTCTTCTGGCAGAGGATTGTAATCATCTTGATCTGCAGGAGGATCTAGTAAATATTTTCTGAAATATAAATATTAAACCCTGCATACAATTATAATAACGTATCAAATTGAACAGCTATAACAATCCTTATTTACAGGGTGATTTTTCGAGTGATTGCTTGAATCTAGGCTTATATTTAGATCATCATGTTGAATCTGTCCACAATTTTGATTTTTAATGTGCACATTTTTCCAATATACTTGCATCTTCATACATCTGGATTTGGATCTACAAGTATTTCAGTCATAGATGTTAACAATTTCACCCAGTGTGACCGGTGATCAGCTTTCCCATTTCTGTAAATTCAAGGCTCAGAGGGATAGGGTTAGAGCTATTTACCTAACAACCTCAGACCCTCAACTAACTAGTCTTTGCAGAATGAGGATTTAACCAAAAAAGTCCCTTTAACTGATTGTTTTTTAGAAGTAAAAATTAATGTGGCATGGATCTAAGAGTCACAACTCAACGCCCATGACAGATTTTCAGTAAGATATCAGACAACACATTTCGACTGTGAAGGACACAAGGTAGAAATTCTAATACTTATGCAAAATTCAATACCAAGCAGTGAAGCATCTGTTAATAATGATAAAATAATTGAAAAACTCAGCAAATAAACAAATTACACAATAATAATAAATACCTCACACAACTCAGTAAATAAAAAAATTACACTTCCAAGCATGGAAATAAATTACATTATAATTACTACCAAGTGCCATGCCGATAGGTCATGAGCGGTCATGGGTTGCTCAGTCTTGGATCAGTCTGTGTTGTTGTCCTGATTATGCATTGTGAATAAGCCATCCAGGCATTCATCACTTTCTCTTCTCCTTGCTCTTTTCTCATGAAGTCTTTCAGTTGATGATTTTTCAAGTCTATTTCTCACCAGGCCATGCCCAAATAATCTTGACTGTCTACTTCTAATCAATTTATGGTTTTGAAGAACCTTCTCATTAGTTTTTCTTACTCAACTGCATTTTCCTCAGAAACCACATTTCCTCCACCATCAGGTGTTTCTCAGCTTGTCTGCTTGTTGTCCATGTTTCACATGCACATAACAGTATATAGGTTTATATAGTACTTAAACATACTTTTTCTCAATTGTGATTATAACCCTACACAAGTCTGAATGTCTATTCAGCACTCAGGTGCACTCCTTGCCTCTGCCAATCTTCTCAAGTGTGCACACTCCTCTGATGGTATCCACTGCCAGAGCCATCCATGAACTCCCTCTTAGCAGCCTGTGGCCCTGGACTGCATCCAGGGAATCATGCAGGTGTTCCTTGTCCACAACTACCTTGAGGTATGACCCTGCCTGCAATACCTTGAGCCTGTCTGCAATGGTCGGCAATGCCAGGATGTATCACATACACACAATTGGGGTGTTCTTTGTGCATCCCAGAATCACCCACATGGTTTCATTCTGTATGTGCTCTTGTTTCACTAGCTACCTCTTTGAAACAGTGAGCATTCCCATTCAATACTCTATAACACTGAGATGATCAAGTGCTGAAAAAGTGTGGATAGCATGTTCTGCTCCATGTCCCTTGCTGCCATACTCTTCAGTGCATTGAGCCCCTTCTGAAATTTTGTAACCACCACTTCAACATGATCCCAATGATACCAATTTTAGTTTTATTTATGAGCATGTTTTTCCATCTTGCCAAAGGCTACTTTTGCAATGGTGATTTCTTTAAGACACCTTTCGTCAAAGGCTGTTCCAAGGCAGTGTTTCTTTTTTTTTTTTTTATTCTTTACCGGGCAGACGCTTGTCCGTTTTTTAGACCTGAACGAGCAAGATTTTTTTCAGGTTCAGTAAAATTTTGGGTTGCGTTAGTAAAAACATCACAAATAAGGTGTTAGTCAACCGATGTTAGTTAAATAAAATTCACAATGAAGGGAAAAGCATGCAGAATATGTTACTCACGTGATTGTTGCTGGTAATTCATATATGAACACAAATATATATGAAATACAGCATATTGTTTGTGATTTTCCGTCATCTATACGGCAATTTACAAACACATTTTCAGAATTATAATCACTTTCTTTAAAGTCCGACTCAGACTGCTAATGCAAAGTAACGATTTTCGCTGATATCTAGCTCCGATTAATAGTCAACTTCGTGCCCTTCAATGTCACTTAAATTGAACCTAGCGAAATCTCGGCTATCACTTGAAGAATAGCCGAAATCCATTTTGAAAAACTAAGCGTAAAATCCCCAAAAACTATTTTGAAAATCCGTTCAAATTCATAGTAGGCGCTTGCAAATGGTGGCCACATTGTCAAGCTATCGGCAAAAGCGAAAGTAGCTGCCAGAAGTATCGGAAAGCCGAGAAATCGTGTTTTTACAATGCATAGTAGTAACGGGCGGTTTCAGACGGTCTGCCCGTACCGGGATCCGGAAGTAAATGGACGATTTGCCCGGTAAAGGGTTAATGTTGCATATCCTTTACAGGATGTTGCAGTCAACACCAGCATTTTTCAGGTGCTGTTGATGTACTAGGCAAGTTTTACGTTCAGTAGTTTGCCATTGCTTTCTGAACGACCGGCTCCCATACCAACACGTTATAACACAATGCGACACGGTCTGCTGCACAAATCGGTCGCAGCTGAGTTTCGAATGCCTGGTAAGCGGCTCACGAGCCGCGTTCGCAAACCTTTGCTATTCAATCCTACCCATTTGTTAGTGAGTAAATCTGGATCTTGTGTACTTGTTGCTACTTTCTTTTGAAGTTCTAAATGTTGCTGTTATTATTATACTCTATTAACCCTTTACAGGTCACAGCGGCCAATTCCGGCCGATGCCATAAAACGATCGTAGCGTCCGATACTATTATGCATTGTAAAAACGCGATCTCTCGGCTTTCCGACACTTCCGACGTCTACTTTCGCTTTCGCCGACAGCTTGACAACGTGGCCGCCATTTGTAAACGCGACAGTATGAATTTGAACGGACTTTTACGGACAATTTTTGATAGTTTTCGGGATTTTTACGCTGTTTTTCAAAATGGATTTCGGCGATTCTTCAAGTGATAGCCGAGATTTCGCTACGTTCAATTTAAATGACATTAAAGAGCACGAAGTTGACTATTAATCGGAGCTAGATATCAGTGCAAAGCGTTACTTTGCATTAGCAGTCTGAGTCGAACTTTAAAGAAAGTGATTATGATTCTGAAAATGTGTTTGTAAATTGCCGTATAGATGACGGAAAATCACAAACAACATGCCGTATTTCGTAAATATTTGTGTTCATATATGGATTACCGACAACAATCACATGAGTAACATATTCTGCATGCTTTTCCCTTCATTGTGTTGTTTATTTAACTAAAATCGGTTGACTAACACCTTATTTGTGATGTTTTTACTAACGTGACCCAAAATTTTACCGAACCTGAAAAAATCTTGCCCGTTCAGGGCTAGAAAACGGACAAGCGTCTGCCCTGTAAAGGGTTAATGCTTTCTCTGTCTCTTTAGATTTAATCTGTGCTTGAACAATAGGGAAAACAATTATTATTACTTACTTTTGTCTTGCCACGTATTACTCTTGAAATTTGCGATAATTGAATATTTATTTCAATGTTTTACATTTAACAAATGTTATGCGA
This sequence comes from Cepaea hortensis, assembly GCA_963921405.1. Lineage (NCBI taxonomy): Eukaryota > Metazoa > Mollusca > Gastropoda > Stylommatophora > Helicidae > Cepaea > Cepaea hortensis. The sequence goes on from OY992876.1 coordinate 405,921,637, forward strand.
TATAAGTCTGTTCAATTAGATAACAATTCAAATGAGATTGCTATAGTCTTATCCCAAGTTTTAGCAAGTGGCTGAGAGGTTTCACACATTTTGGGATACAAGTTCCAATCCTTAATAAGGAAGGGATTTTTATCTATAGGGGGTGAATTGCACAGCAGTGTACACACTGCTTGACAACCAGTTTAAGTTTTTATCTTTCAGCCCGGAAAAAGCCTTATGATAGACACTAGTGATGGTACAAATAGTGATAGTTTCTTTTTGAGAAAATGCACGTATGGAAAGTAATAAATAGCTGGGTATAAGAATACTTACAAGAAACCTGGTGTTCTTAAAACTTTAAATCCACCTTGTTGTTGTGGGAACACATCTTCCAAGAAAAAATACACGTGCCCTATTGCAATACCTGCAGGCGCACAAAGAAAAATAAAAACTGTTATTTCAAAGAAAAAATGTGTTAACTTTGTAAATTCAAATAAAAAAGAATGTAAAGAACTGCAGTATTTAAAACGATTAGTGTACCTATCTCAAGACAAACAACAATGGTATGTACACTGTAAATATTGTTAATTATAATGCCCCGTATCTGACAACTCCGACTTGAAAAGCTAGTTTCATGTCCTTTACAGAACATTGCAATTAACCCCAGCATTTATTGGCTGTTTGTAATATATATATATATATATGATTATTGAAAACACCTGCTGGTATCAACATCACCCAAGGAGATTATGGACATGGAGGAGTCCTTACCATAAGATAAAAAATCAAATGATTACATTTTCATCAACAGAAGATTTTGAAATGCCTTATAAGTCGCAAAAACTATAAAACGTGCAGACTGCTACAGCGACCATAGATTAATCATAAGCAATGCATATATAAAATTAAAGGAGGTCAAATATACACCAAGAAACACAAAAATTTGATCTAAGTGAACTGAAGTGTGAGAAGATAAAAGATAAATTCAACACAGAGGTAAAGGACAGATTTGATGTATTGGGCGATATGGAAATATTATTTCAAGATGTCGGCAACCAATGGGAAGAATAAAGAAAAAGATCAGATTTTACATGCATAGTCAGATTATATGAAAGACCTTTATGATGATGCAAGAGAAGAAAAGTATGATATTCGGAATAATAAAGAAGGATCATCAATTTTGAAGATAGAAGTTCAGAATGCTCTTAACCATATGAAAACTGGCAAGACCCCAGGTCCAGATAACATCACATTAAAAATTATCAATGCCTTAGAAGAATATGAAATAGACCAGGTCACCAGACTGCTGAACACAATATATGATACTGGAGATATACATCCTGAAGTATGTAATTCTATATTTATTGCAATCCTGAAGAAATCAGGAGCCTTGGAATGTGATCAACATCGAACATTAGTATAATGAGCCACATCACAAAGATTTTGTTAAGAATCATCTTGCAAAGAGTTAGGAAATACAACCTGAAATGGGGGAGAAGAACAATGTGGGTTTCGATAAAGTAAGACATGTCAACATGATAAAGATGTTTGCAGATCTCAAATTGATGGGAAAGACCTTAGACTTGTAAAAAAATAAGCCGCCATAAAGATTGATAATGATGAAGGATGATATCAGCCTATTAACTGATTCAGTGCCGTGCGCCGTTTCAGTGACAAATAGTCTCAATGCTGGAGCCTGTATGCCGTTTTAGTGACAAGATCTTGTTATTTGTTTCATTTTGCGCATCTTCCTTAATTTTAATGCCCTGTAAATGATGTTTTACACCGGAAGAAGGTATTTCGTTCTAAAACAGCCCACGAGAGAAAGAAAATATCTAAACTTTGTGCAGGATTTCATAGTTAAGTTGTGGTTACTTTACTGGGTTTAGAATTGGGAACACCCCTTGTTTTTCGGCCTCGCATATTTACATTAGATAATAGTTTTAAACAATGTTAGATTACTGTTATTCTGATTTAAAGGACTTTGTGAAAGATTCTAAACTGATAGCACATGGTTAATGTGGTTATTCAGTTAAACTAAATTATTTAGCGGGCGGTCATTATGGAAAACAAAACTAACTGTGAAAGTTTGTCATCATGTCGAATTAGGCTTGCTCTAATAGGCCACACTTGTGCCCCTAAGTTTGCTTTGCCTATCACAAAATATTTAAGGAGTATTTAAATAATTAAATTTAAAAGAATAATAATTATAACTAAAGAAAAATAGTGTACATACTGTTTCTCAGTACAAAACGGTCAAAACGTGCCTCATGTTTTCCTGACATTTTCCATTTTGTGTCACAATAATGTGCTTCTAAATATGATGTTTTAATTGTGTTTTATTGGTATTGTGGAGCAGTTCTAGTGATATTCGTGAAGAAAGGTGGTGTATTTATCATTAGTCAGTAAATTTCAATGGATTATCATCAGCGATTAGGATGTAGTGGAAATTTCACGTAATTGTCACCCGTCTTCATTTTTTTTAACAACAGCTGCTAATATTATTATATTTCTAACCTATAGTAATAGTAGCAATACTAACATGTTCCTTGTGCAATCGTCTTTAATTTGATATATAATACAATATATCTGCTACCATTTTAACCATTTTTACATCATTATTGTGACTTGGAGAACTTGGTGACGACTGGCAAGATCGAAGGGAAGAGACCAAGGCGAAGACCGAGAAGTAAATACCTGGATGGCTTGGCCACGTGGCATGGTCGAGACAGGAACACAGAGCTGATCCATGACTCTGGTGATCAAGTGAGATGGCAGAACATGACCACCCACGCTTACCGGCATGGCACATGATGGATGGATTGTGACACACCCTTACTTCTGATTTTCTGCCATCAATTTCTGTTTGGTCCAAACCCACTTTTTGTTTGCACTCAATCAGTTAATAGAGGTGAATACCAGATTCATATAATGTAGAAGTAAAGAATAGTTTTGGGGTCTTGATGTCTATACATGAGGAACTGACGCCTGATGGATTGGAAGTGCACGCTAGAGATATCTTGATAACAGCAACCAAAGATTAAATTCTGACCAAGAATAAGTAACATAAGCCATGGATTACATCAGACACATTAGAATTAATAAAACAAGGAAGGGAACTGAAACAGAAAGGAGGTGAAACTGCTAACAGGAGGATGAAGTATAAATCTTAACTCGAGAAATACGAAAGTACACACAAAAGAACAAAAACCAATATATATATATATAAGATTGCTGTAACAGAATAGAACAGTATCATATAAATGGAAGAAATGTTCGAAGAAATGAACTTATTGACAAGAAATGTTCAAAATCAATAAAATGTTATATTTGACAAGTTGGGAAATACCCTAACATAATCTAGAAAAATTCTAGAAAGATGGCAGGAATACTGCAGTGGAATGTATGATATGAATGACTGAGGATATTAATGAGATAGATAAACCAATGACAGCAGAGACAGAACCTAAATCCTCATTAAATGATATTGTCTGGGTAATAAAAAACATGTAGGATGGTAAATCACCAGGATATGATAAGATACCAGCTGAACTAATTAAAGCAGGAGGAAAAGCATACAAATCTACCACGCATTATGCAAAAAGATATGGACATACGGTATGTGGCCAAAAGATTGGAAGAGAACTATCTTTATTCCAATACCAAAAAAAAAAGGGCAACCTGAAATTATGCACCAACTATAGAACTGTTGCCTTGATTAGTCATGCAAGTAAAATTCTACTAAAAATCATAAAGGGAAGACTTCGTTGGAAAATGGAAGAAGAGATTAACGTGGCTCAAGCCGGATTTAGACAAGGAAGAGGAACAAGAGATCACAAACTCAACATGCGTTTAATAATAGAGAAGTGTAGAGACTTTAATGTAAATGTTTTCTCATTTTTTGTGGATTATTCAAAGGCATTTGACCGTGTACAACATCAGAAATGCCAAGTAGTAGCACAGAGCACATGACGCAAAAGAAAGAGGGAGCAAAACTCCCGAACCAAAACATACATAAAACTAGGCGCCTGACGTAGAACGGAGATCACGTCAGTTTTGTTTGTCAATAACAACGGACATTCAGATCACAGAGCTCCAACAGAGAAGCAGCACGTTTATGTCGTCTGGAACTTAGAAGAATATTTACTGGCAGGACAAAAGTATTGATGGCCAACACATATTAGCAAAGAGAACCAGAAGAAGATGGCACCTTACATATTAAGATAAATATTTTGGACAGATGCAGATTACAAGACCCAGCCGTAGAATATTATAGCAGAAGGACACTTTGGCAACTTTGTAAAGGTCAGGACTGCAATATGAATTTGATAGTTGTCAGTGACTGGCATAGTCAACAGTTGTTTATTCGTATTTAAGATTAGGATGACCATCCCGTCTGACATTCCCAGACAGTCGAAATCTGTTATGAATTTTGGAAGTTTATATTTGATCATGCGGCACGACACTGTGGACCAATAAACTTGGCCTTATCAACTAGTTTGCAGCTCTTCGATTCTTTCATTGCTGTTCCATTCATGCTTCATTGCTGGATTGTTTCTGCAACCCTGGACGTATTTTAATTGAGCTTAATTGTTGAAAATTATGCAAGAAACTCTGGGAAATCATGAGGAAAATGGGCTTTCCATCACATGTAGCACAACTCAAATTGCTCTATCGAGACCAACAAGCAGTGATTAGAATAGATGGCGAGACATCTGATTAGTTTGACACCAGGCAAGGAGTCCATCAGGACTGTGTGATGTCTCTCTATTTGTTTAACCTGTACACCGAAAATATAATGAGAAATGTTAGGGATGATGTAAACAGGGAGCAATATGATGCCCTAAATATCTGTGGTCATGACATACCAGAGATTCGATATGCTGATGATACAGTATTACTATCCACATCATAGAATGGCATAGAACAACTAATAACCTCAACCCAAAAGAATAGCAAAATCACAACCTATATCTTAACATAGCAAAAACAAAGATAATGCAGACAGATGACACTATTATGGAGAAAAAAAAATATGTTAATGAGGAATAATTGGAGGTGTTGGAAAATTTTGAATCTCTTGGGTTATTAATTACCAACAATGGTGACAGAATGAAGGAAATTAAAAGATGAATATCTACTGCTTTTCAAAAACTAAAACAACTGAATAAATTGTGGAGGGGGACAGACAGAACTACAAACATTTGATTTTTTAAGAACATGCAACATACACCTGTGAGACCTGGACACTTACTAATCAACAGTGCATAAATGCCTTTAAATATAATTGTTTTAGATGGGTTCTAAGAATATCTTGGATACAGAAAAGAACATATGAATTCATACGACAAGATCTGAATGTTGAAGAAGGTTGGCTACTAAAGACGATAAAACAAAGGAAATTGAAATATTTTGGTCACTTGAAACATCATGAAAGTTTGGAGAGAACAATCATGGAGGGGTATATGCCCAGGAAGAGAGGAAGAGGAAGGCCAAAGAGAAGATGGGTGCAGGATCTGGCAAATGATCTCCAGATGGGTGTATCAGACACAGGACGTCTTGCTTATGACCGAGAAGTTTTCTGGATGGTTGTTATGGGAGTGAGGTTCTGCAAAGGACATGCTACTGAATGAATGAATGAATGAATGAATGAATGAATAGAGGTGTGCGACAGGGATGTGTAATGTCTCCATATCTTTTTTCCCTATACAGCAAAAATATTTTCAGAAATTTAGAAGACATGAGAGGAATCAACATTGGGGGTGGGGGGAGAGGACATCAATAATATTAGATATGTGGATGATAAAGATTTGATTGCAGACAATGAGCAGGATCTGCAACAATTAGTAGATGCGGTTGTTGCACACAGTGAACAACTGGGGTTAGAATTAAATTGTAAAAAGACGCAGATTATGGTCGTCACTAGGAAGACATACCACAATGTAATGTACAAGTAAATGGGAATATTCTTAGACAAGTGAATCTGTACTATTATCACGGTACAGTCATAACATCTGATTGGAGGTACCTTGAAGAGATAAGAATAAGATTCACTATGGCAATGGTAGCCGTTAACAAGATGGAAAGCATAGTGACCAATAAAAAGATGCCATTTGCAATGAGAAAAAGAGTGTTGAAGTGCTACATAGAACCTTTACTTTTGCATGGATGTGTAGCATGGACAATGAGCAGACAAGCTAAAAGAAACATCTAATGGCTGCGGAAATGTACCTTCTGAGGAAAATGCAAAGAATAAAATGGACAGACAGAAAAACCAATGACCACATCCTACAAAAAACAAATGAAAACCGTAAACTGATTAGAGAAATTAGCCGTAGACAGTCAAAATTTTTTGGACAAGTTATGAGAAGAAATTGGAGAACTTAGTGACAGCTGGCAAGATGTAAAGAACAAGTGGAAAGCAGAGAAGTAAATACCTGGATGGCTTGGCCACATGGTATGGTCGAGACAAGAACACAGAACTGATCCATGACTGATGATTGTGTAAGATGGCAAAACATGACAGCCCACGCTTACCGGAATGGCACATAATGATGATGAATTTACTAGGCAACTAGTTTAGTAGTTTGTCTGTGCTTTCTGAAGGGCTGATACCTCATACCATCAAACTAAATGCACCTCTTGGTAGTAGATTACCTATGTGGTCGTGCGCCTGTGGGACCAGGTGGAGAAGGTAGGGGAAATAGATTGAGAACCTGTATGTGGAAAGAATGAAATTGCCCAGGATCGGCAGGGGTTCTGGACGAATCTCAAAACTGAGAGGAAAGACCAGGAGAACTTTCAATCAGATGGTGATGGAATGATTAGTGGTATGACTCTTCATTGGCTGTTGAATGAGGGGACAGAGCATGTGAAGGGAATGTCCTGAGTGCAGTGATGTCGTTGTTTAGCTCATAACTCAGAAACATCAAAATAAACACAAAGTGGTCTACATCCAAATTGCCTGTGGCTTATTTCCAACCCCCACGTCCGGGTATGTCGGGGAATTGTGAAATGTAGATTCACAATCCCTGAAGCCACACTGCCAGTTAAATCATACTTATGTGGAAATATTATAGCCCTCACCACTTTATACACTTCTATCTTCATATTAATGTTTTGAATGTGAATTCTATACTTATGCATACCAATAATGTAAAACTAATAAAGATAAATACACAAACTTACCCATAAGATCAATAATGATAGAGTTTCCGAGCAATAGTGAAAACCCAAGCAGAACCCATGGTAAAAACGGTGCCTATGTATAAAATAAATCATTGTAATTAATCAACTTCTGGATTTAAAATATGTTCTGGCAAAATTAATATTTTTACATGATTGAACCAAGGGTGTGTCTGTAATTTCAGCTGAAGTTCGTCCATGTCGGATGATAAAGCCCGTCAGGTAGTTCTCCAAAGGGTCAAGGATCAAACATAATGTTATGCTGTCAGAATACAGAAGCTCGTAACCTGATGGGCAAAATATGTTTCAGCAGCAAGTAACTAGGTAGAAAAATAGTGGTAATTTCTATTCATTTGGATTCAGTCTGGATGCTTACTAGACAACCCTCTTGGTATGGGGAAGAGATGGAGACAGCTGCAGGAGATGGCACAAGATATGAGAGCTTGGTGTCAGTTGGTTGAGGATCCATGCTCCACTGTGGAATAAAATGCAGCAGAAGAATGCCAGCGAATGTCAGCAATGAAGACTGCCCATGCCAGCAAGGCACACAATGATGATGAAAGTAGATGCAAATATTTGAACACGATGTATTACAAAACAACTAACATTTTATAGCAACTAAAACATGATTATCTCACCTGAAAGTTCATCAATCCAAAGAAGTTAAGTCGAATGTAAGGATTTCGTCTGCTCCAGACATAAACCAACATAATGGTAAATGCACTGCCTAAGAATACGAGATTCACAAAAAGTGCCATAATCTGAATGTCATTTAAGGACATTCTTTATAAGAAACTGGTAGCTTAAGAATTAATTGGTTTTAACAACAGCCAGTATAAACTTCACCATGGAGCAAGCACAAGTCTCTTCTAATCATCATAAGTGGTTCCACAAAATATTTCAGCCTCTTTTATACTCTTAGAGCGTGGGTACACCCAGGTCATAAACCATTTGTATTTTTCTTCTGTTTTGCATTTGAAGACTGCACACCAACTTCAAGAAATGTGATCACAACTAACTGCAATCAGTCACTATGTGTGTTTACCTGACAGCCCTTGGAAATGGGAACATCATACATTCAGTACATCATGATTTGTTTCCTATTTGCAGTATCTTAGGCTTGGCTTGGAGAAAACCAGCTTCTTTCCCCAGGCACCATCTTTACAACGGTGACTCGCTTTATCACAATACGCACCCTTCCTGCTACATTGTCTTCGCACCCTATCTACGGCTAAAATAGCCAAATTTCTGCGCACACCCAGGGAAAGCCAGTTCTTCATCCAGGACCATTATATTTGTGGGCTGGGTTCATCCTCCCCCACACTCATCTCTGCTTGGAAAAATAACCCCCACCTGACATCTTGTTCTAGTGACAGTGACTGCTATCACCACTTGCCTTGGTGATGAAACTTCAGATGACATTTCTCTACTCTGATGTTCACTGCACTCCACAGTGTCCATGGTTCAGGTGCACCTTTCCTACTTAGCAGGATGGCTTGTTGGGACAGCGCAAGTCAGTAAATGCTGTTTTCACTCTTGGTTGGGTTGTGAGATAAACTTTTCCAATCCCTTAGCATCATGTCATATGCATATATAAGTTCTGGAATTGGTTTTCCATGAACTATGAATGGCTCAAAATTGTCTCTGGTCTCATAATTGTTTACGCTTCTTATTTATCTTTCTGCATTTATGTTGAACAGGTATGGAGAGAGAATGTGATTGTCTTATTCCCCTTTACACCTAAAACAAGTATATTTCACCAGCTTGTTGTTCATGATTTCATGATTCAATTAGTTGTTCAAATGTTTTAGAAATCTCATAGCTGTCATGATGTTCCATAATATGTTATGATGAATACAAATGAAGGCCAGTTGAATGCTATTTGATATTAAAAAAAGCACATATCAGTCTAGCCCCACAAAGGTATGGAAACCTTGTTCTTTACCCCTTTTACTCTCTTTACTTGCTCGCATATTAGTGTCACTTTAATAAAACAAAAAAGTATACTAAATAATCAGTTACATGACCATTAATACATGTAGGAGTAATAATGTACTTCATCATCATAAGTTCTATAAATGTTGTAATTTACACACATTTACTTATAAAAGGATACAATCATGAAGAAGCCACCAAACAAAAACATGAAAAAAAAATCAGCTGTTCTCCCTCTGAATGACCCCTCCTCAAGCATCCGGCAGTAGCGGTAGGCAAATATCATGTTGAACAAGAAATTGAACCCGATTGGGCCAAAATATAGGAAACTTGTAACTAGCCTCCATAACTACAATGATAAAAATAGAGACAAGAGTTATTTACATTATCCACTAATACAAATTGTATTTTCTTAACCACTGAGAATTCAAGTGCACTAGAACACAGATCAGTTGCAACTGTTGAGAAACAACCCACTACTGGCAACGCTGATCGTATTCCGGCATGAACCTTAAGCCTTGTCCACGTCATTAGTGGTTGTGCTCAATCTTTACACCTCAAATCATGAAACAACCAAATAAATCAATGTTGAGAAACAGATAAATATTAAGTGCTAGAAAGTAATTTTTTCTCCTGGATGGAGATGTATTTGGAAAGAAGTATTCTTCTTCTTTTTTATTCTGTCATGGGGTGTGCATTACAGCTAATAATGAACCTGAGAGGAGTGTGTGTCCCACCTTGATATGCATTCGTTTAAGGTTTACTTTTGTACTTTATACAGATGGATTTCATTACAGGCAGTGGTCTCTGTCTACCCATGGATAGGTTTCATTTGTCAGCAATTTTGCCAAGGCAGCAGACTTACGGCCTATTCTTTACGATTTCCAATTCCTGTGGGATGTTTAGTATACACAGCTTGCATTTTCTGTTTTTCGCCCTTACCTGAGAAAGTAATGTATCTGATATCACTATCCAAGAGATCAGGAAGAATGTTTAATATCATTAGACACCAATGGTTCTTGTAAAAATTCCCAGATGCAGCAAGTCCCCTCTGTTATAAGAGACAGACTCTCAAACACATTGTGTCAATGTGCAAGCAAGCCCTTGTGCAAGGCTGATTCACATGGCACCACGACAAAGTGCTCACTAAGCCAGCAGTCATAGTGGATGTAGCAAGACTGCAGGCAAACAAAACAACAAAAGCTAAGATGGAGCTGATGCACTTTCTCAAAGCTGGGCAGAAAGTGCAAGGTACCTGAGGTACCCGAGACATTTGCTGTCCATCCTGAATAGTGCAAAAGACTAGGAGTTGATGGCAGACTGAAAGAGCCATGGCAGATATCCAGACAGTCTAGAAAGGCTGGACATTGTGGTGCACTCACTGACTCAGCAGCTAATGCTCATCAAACTGACAGTCCCAAATGAGATGACAATCAAGAAGCAGCGCACCTTCGTGGAAAAATGTGACCTGGTCGTCAGTCTGAGACAGTTATGCAGTAAGACTATTTGCCATAGAGGTAGGCACAAATGGTCTGGTCTCCAACTTTGTATATGATGTGCTTAAGCAGCTGAAAGGATATGTTGAATGCAGCACCTCCAGCTGTGGACAGGGTGTGAAGGCTACAAGGTGGCAAGGGTGTCCACAGTGGTATAGCAAACCACAGGTGTGGTGGCGGGGAAACAGGCCAATGACTGGGGAAAGAAGCTAGGCACAAGGATAACATCAAATGGAAGATGCATTATAGAGATAAAGAACAGAATATGACAAGTAGAAACTGCATTCTATCAAGTGATGAACATTTTGTGTATCAAGTCCTTGTCATAGGAAGTTAGCAAAATAATTCTTGCATGTTACATAGAACCAGTTCTAACAAATAGTTGCAAATCCTGGACAAATAATAAACAAGCAAAACAACCCCTGGAGGATCTGGAAATGTGTATTATAGAAGAATGCTGAATATCCCTTGGATAGACAAAGTGAGCAATCTGGACATTTTGAGGGAGGTTGAGTCACACACAAAACTTATCACAATTCCATTGGCACCTTGCCGTCTGGACAGATGATAGTTTGTGCTTTAAAAAGGCATAATAACTTTTACCTATGGCGGTAGCGAATGTGACTGATAAGGCCAATTTGCGCTGTAAATGTCCGTTCACAGTGGGTGCATGTGAACACGTGGTCATTTCCACCATCATGCACCATCTTACGTCTCAAACGCTTGGTGTGTGACTTTTCTGCAATAATTTTCTCCTTTGACTTTATTCCATTTCTGATATTTGCCCTCCATGCAACACGTTCAGCGGCGACTTGCTCCCAATGTGCATTATCAATGCCTGTATCAATCATGTCCCGCTTACACACATCTTTGTATCGTAGTAGAGGCCGACCCTGAGATCTCTTACCCATCTGTAATTCACCAAAAAAGATATCCTTTGGTATTCTACCATCATCCATCCGCCTAAGATGTCCTATCCATCTAAGTCTACGAAGACTGAGCATGGAATAAATTGTCACACAACCTGATCTTTCCAATACTTCAGTATTTGTGATTTTGTCTTGCCACTTAATACCAAGAATTCTTCGCAGACACCGCATATGAAAGCTGTTTAAATTGTTCTCTTGGTGTGAGTAAGTTGTCCAGGTTTCACTGCCATAGAGAAGAGTACTAAGGACACAGGCTTGATAGACAAGGACTTTTGTTTTGGCAGTAAGCTTCCTGTTCTCCCAGACTCTTTTTCTTAACCTGTTCATTGTTGTTGCTGCCTTACCAATCCGGATGTTGATTTCCTGATCTAGGGATAATTTGCTATTTACCACCGATCCTAGATATGTAAAATGGTCTACTATCTCTAGTTCGGCGTCGTCAATAAAGATTGATGGTACCCCATGTGCACCTTGTGACATAATCTGTGTCTTCTTTTTGCTAATTGTTAAACCAAATTCAGAACAAGCATTGGAGAATGCAGATAGTAGACATTGCAATTCTTCCTCAGAGTGGGTCGTAACTGCAGCATCATCTGCAAAAAGCAACTCTCTGATCAGTACCCTCCTAATTTTGGTCTTAGCCTTCAATCTCTGAGCATTGTAGAGGCCGCCATCTGAGCGTGAGTGAATGTATATACCACCATCATGATCACGAAATGCATATTTCAGTAGAAGTGAAAAGTATATTCCAAAGAGGGTGGGAGCTAGTACACAACCTTGCTTAACTCCACTCTTGATTTCAAATTCTTCAGAAGTTGCACCATCAAACTTGATTATACCCTTCATGCCTGTGTGGAACGATTCCACAATGGACAGAAGAGTTGGTGGGCAGCCAATCTTCTTTAGTGCCTTGAACAGACCCTCACGACTGACCAAATCAAATGCCTTTGTGAGGTCGATGAAGGCAATAAACAGTGGTTGATTCTGTTCACGGCATTTTTCTTGCATTTGTCGCAATGAGAATATCATATCAGTGGTAGACCGAAGTCAGTGGAAAATCCTGGACACATGGTTCTCACGTTCCAGGTTGCAAGCCATAGCTTGAGGTTTCTATTTATATTTTTGTTTGTACCTGGTGCATTGGTTTTACAGCCTGCGATTCAGATTTTGTCCTAGCCCCAAGCACCCATTGAAGCAGGCAGGCTGTGGCGGATCAGCACCCAATTGGCTGGGGGCTGCCCAGCTTGAGGCGGGCGGTAGCTGATCAGTGACACCTATAGGTGTCTCCCACCGTCAGAGGCAACGCGTGGCGCCCCATGTCTACGCCAACTGACAAGGACTTATAACCCGTAACAGTTGCCTCTCGCTTTGATTCCGAGACCAGTTAAGACCAGGGATGGAGTTATTGCCTCTCCATAGCACAAAGCCTGGGCTAAAATATAGAGATCATGTGTTGCCCATGCAGCATGATCCCTCTCTCGGCCTGCCTAGTTCACTCCAGAGGAAAGGTAACACCCCTACATCTGGAACAAGACAAGCTGCAGAAGCTGCCGGATCAGCAAAGCAATGCTCTAACTGTCCGCCTGTCGGAGCTTCGATCCTAGACCAGTCGCCAACCAAGGCTTAGGGCCTGGTCTGCCCTGCCATGACAATTTTGTCTTTAGCTTGCATTTCCTCGCACCAGGGTAAGGCTTGTACCCTCCCAATTGCGCTCTTCCGCCCGAAGCTGTTGGCACAATGTGGGGTGTCGGGTTTGGTAAGCGCCGCCCAACGTTCGGCGCTAACAGAAACCAGGTAGTACCGTCTAAATGTGTTAATTTGGCAGAAAATCTGCACATAAATTATTTGCTAAACACAACTGGATGAATTCAAAACAAATCTAATCTAATGAAGGAAGAATACATAATACAGTCACATTATAACTGACACAGGAAGAAGACATTACTGTGACAAGATAACAGTTTCAAAAACAACACTGTTTAACTATTACTATTAACAATACTGAAGGCACAGCTACATACCTGATATTGTCTGAATATTAATTCTGGATTAAAATATATCTGAAATGGACTGATGAGATCCAACTGCTGGAAACATAATTTGTGAAAAATACATTACGACCTGAGGCATAATCTAATATTGCAGACTTAACATTGTATATTATGACTTCGATTACAGTACATCTCTGTGTAGCTTCCTTGATTCATAATTTCTAAAAAGTTACAGTGCCAGCAGAGATCTGGCTGACCCAGGCACAGTGATCAGCAGCAATGTTCTTCAAAGTTTATAAGTTCTTGCCATAGTTCTTCACTGAGGCTTTCAGGGTGTCTTTATATCTCTTGTTTGGTCCAGAATGAGCTCATTTACTGGTTCAGTGGAAGATAAGCATATGGCCTGAGCTGTCTACAGATTCACAGCTATGGCTGCTAGTGCTCCCAGAAGTCTCAGGAAAAATTGCACTCATGGCCTGAATGACTCAGTCTGAAAATTAATCCATGACCTTAAGACAGACAGCTTGACCACTTTGCCATGGATACCTCCTTAAGCTGAAGCTATGGAGTTTGTATTCCGTGCAACACTCTCACAGGTGGGTTGCCGTTCTAGGCAGAGACTGAGCCAGATGGAGTAAACCATGATGCAAACAGAGTCAACCCTTTTGCCCAATAGAATGTATGAGGGAAGTCAAGAAGTAACAGGAATGTTATAAAAAACATGTTTAAAAACCAGAAATGTTGTGTGTTACTTCTCAACATGCTGCCTGCTATCTAAAAAGCAGACCGAGCAGCTACGGTGAGAACCAATAGTAAACAAAAATATTAACAGGGTTAGAAAAAACAGCTTTGAAAAGCCAAATCAAAAAAGAAACAGAGAGAAAAATGGAAAGAAAGCAAAGCAAAACTATATTATAATTAATAAATAAACCAATTGGACAAACGCAAAAAAGGAAATTTAAAAATTCACAAATAATTTGGATACAGGCTAGAAAAGGCTGCACTGAAATTGGAAGAACCATCTACTCAGAATGCACAATTATAATGAAGAAAGTGAGGACCAAATCAGACATTACCAAAACAAAAATACTGCACTGGAAAAAAGTAAACCTCGTACTCCTGCTCTCAAGTACGTCTTGGAGGAATACAAAGTCGGAAAAACCAAACTCCCAATGATGCACATGGTCTCCGGATGAAACAGTCAGTAGCTCACAAACCACGCTCAAAATCAGAAGGCTGTGGAAGGTTGGCAGCGCAGTCAAAGCTGCCCAAGCATCACTCAAATTGAAGGAAGTCATGAGATACACCCAATCGAGTCATGAGATACACCCAATCGAGTCATGAGATACACCCAATCGGATAGACAGGGGTTCGGTCACCATGACAGAGCTCAGCTGAGATCAAAGGCCACGGCCAGGGAATGTAGAGATATGGTTCAGCAGAGGTCGACAAGATATTGCAAATAGCTGCGCAACATCTGGATGTGGTGGGAAGGGGTCATGCAGAAGTCCCTGCATGGAATGATATCAGGTGCATGGCACCACTGCGCCTAAATTTTGTCATCCAATCACTTTATGTCCTGCCATCAGCTGTCAACCTGGTCAAGTGGGGTGAATCCACCAACCCATCATGTCCCCTCTGAAAAGGAAAAATTCAAACTCTAGAGCATGTGTTGTCTGCACGCAAAGTAGCCCATTGCCAGGGCTGATTCACATGGTGCCACAATAAAGTAATCACTGTGCTGGCAGCCATTGTGGATGAAGCAAAAATGTGGGTGAACAGAGGGGTCACTGCCAGGCTGAAGCAGATTTACTTCATCAGAGCTGGGCAGAAATGTGGAGACATGGAAGACTGCACTGCAGACTTGCAATCCATCCTTGATGGCGCGGACGACTGGGAGCTGGCTGTTCACCTGAATGGCCATGGTGGTTATCTTCTTCTTCTTCGTTCGCCTGAAATTTGTTAATAACTGCAATGTTGTCTATTGAATGAATTTAACTGTCTTTTTTTTAAAGTTCACTCATTGTCCATAGAGTTTATCTCAGTTGTTTCTCTAAGCCAGAAGATTTGCTTAGATATGTCGTATTTTGGGCACTCTTGGAGTATGTGATCTGCTGTCCGCACATAGCTGATTTGCCAATCTTGAATTGTGTATATATGGTTGCATAATCTATTGTGTCCAGTTCAGAGGTGCAGAATAATTATTTATTCTGGTCTGTTCATAAGGTGGTAGTCATCTTGAGCAGGTCTTGGTGGCTTTCTGACTCATTTGATTATTCTTTTCTTCTGATGGTATGTAAAGGGTACATCAAACTGTTCTTCTTTTGCTCCTTCCATAGCTAGTTGATAATTTCTCTCTCGTTTTTGGGGACTCCACAGTGAGATAGTATCCACTCTACAGTCACCTTACGCTGGCTGCCAAGTTCTGTCTGATTTTACATCTGTCAATAGCACCACAGGTTGTGTACCATGGTTGGTATTTAGTAATTTCTGTTGCTATCTTGATTGCCTGGATTTCTGCATCATAGTTATGGCAGTACTATCTGTCTGTCTGTACTTGGGCTTGTCTGTTGTGCAATTATAATGTCACCAAATTGTACATTCCTCCATTGACTTTATAGTTTCTCAGTTTCTTCATCAGACCTTCTGTCCAGACTTTGTCAAAGGCTTTCTTTAGATCTATCCATGCGGCAAGCAATCGTTTCTTCTCTTGGAATGCATCCTCAATTTATTGGGAGAGGTAGGTTGTCTGGTCTTTCGTAGAATAGCACTGCCTAAAGCCAGCCTGCTGTGGCATAAGAATGTTTTCACTTTCAATGTACCACTGCAGTCTGTAAATGTTTTGCAGAGACAGCTGGTGAGGCTAATTGGTCTCTACTTGGAGGCACTGTAACTGTCTTTCCCTGATTTTAGGAGGGGTATCATGACTGCTTCACTCCAGACTTGTGGAAGATCTGCAGCAGCTTTGTTTTAGCCATTGTTTATAGGTTCCTGATAATTTCGTTGAAGATGCCATTGGCTCCTGGTGACTTCCTCATTTTCAGTTTTGATATTGCTAGCTCCAGTTCACTGATTGTGATAGGTGCCTCCAGTGCCTCATGTACTATTTCATTCTGTCCAGTATGTTGCCATTTTTCTCAAATCTCTTGTTGTTTCTCTGGACTAATTTCAATGTTGTTATCTTGTGCAAATGAGTCCGAAAAATGGTCAGTTGCTTGCTTTCCTGTTAAGATGTTTCTGTCTTTATGTAGTGCAATTTTTGAGTTTCTCCCTGTGCCCTCATCATTAAGTTGTTTTCCTAGCTTCCACAACTTCCTTGTCTCTTTCAACACTCAGTGACTGTTTTTTCCTGCCAGCTTTTCCAACTAGACTGCAGCTTGGCCCTTTGAAATTTGGCTTTTTTGTGCTGGTATTAACTGCTCAGAAAGCAATGGCAAACTACTGAGCGTAATCTTGCCAAGAGATCAACATACAGCTGAAAGATGCTGGTGTTGACAGCTAAGTCCTGTAAAAAGGATATGCTAAAAATAAAAAAATTAACTGTGGTGCTTTTGGCTGGGTTTGACCTCTACTTGCTTTCTACATACTTCCATATCATTATGCAACTGTTCTAGTTCACTACTCCAATATGGTTTTTATTGTTTACGAGCTCTTGGTACTGTTTCCCGAGCTGCCTATGGTATGCATTTGCCGAACTCTTCAGCTATTTTATTTGTCTTTATCTGTGTTCAGATTTCTAACCAGTAAGCTGGTGCGATGTGTGTACATTGCCCAGTCTGCTTTCTTGTAGTTCCACCTCGAGAGGGTGCTGCTTTCACTTACAAGCTAATTTTCTACAGTTAGACTGGCCAATGGTCACTGCCACCAAGTTGTTTCCCAACAGTTTGTGTGATGTTCCACTTCTAATCTGGTGAATGAAAAGCCAGATCAGGTGTAGTTGAAGTGTGCCATGATCTCCAGTAGAAGAACTGTGGGTCAGATGGCTTGTTAATCAAGATGAATCTATTCTCATCCTGCCAGTCTTCCAGTATCT
This sequence comes from Cepaea hortensis, assembly GCA_963921405.1. Classification (NCBI taxonomy): domain Eukaryota; kingdom Metazoa; phylum Mollusca; class Gastropoda; order Stylommatophora; family Helicidae; genus Cepaea; species Cepaea hortensis. Next base: position 405,939,185 of record OY992876.1, read on the forward strand.
CTCCTCTCTGGTCCATGTGGTCATAGCCCCAACTCTGCGAGTGGCTGTTGAAATTGCCACACACAATCATTTTTTCTTTTAATGGCAGTGTGTTTAGTGCCTGTGGGCGGTCACTTGGACAGTAGTAATTTATCAGATGTAGATCAGTATTGTCTGTCTTAAATTTAAGTGTCTGATACTCAGCCCCTGCCATGTAAACTTCAATTTGGGAAGCAGCGACATTATTCTTTACAAGGGTCAGTATCCCACCCTTTCACCTGTCTTTTTGGTCAGATCAGTAACACTGGTAGCCTCTGATTTTGAAGTCTATGTTTTCATTGAGGTGAGTTTCTTGCAAGCAACATATACTTGTTTTGGTTCAAGATGTTTTCTAGCTCTATTTTTTGTTGTTGTTGACCCCCTATGCATTCCAGTGCATTATTTTCAGTCTTTGTTTGGTATGGCCAGATGCTCTATTCTCAGGTCCCCTGTCTCCACAGGACATCTGAGAAGGACCTCCAGTCGTTTTGGTTGAACCCTTTTGAGACATAAGGCCTGGTACTGCACTTGCCTGGGAGGTCCATAGCAGGGTGACATATTTCATCATATAATTGAGTGGCATCTTGATTTCTGTAATGTGTCTCCTGGCTGGTTGCTTCGGTCTTCAGCACCTTTCATTTGCTAGAGTAGACTGGTTTTACTCGAGTTTAGATATGTATGTATGATGGTACTCTTATGTCTGCACATGTATGATATATCTTAAGTGTATTACAATCACTTATTAATTAGTAATTAATTCATGACACAATGGTTGGGAATCAGCTGGGTGAACCAATCACACACTGGAATGATGTTAACATTCTGAATGTTTAAGAAGGGCAGAATATTTAATATTAACTTTTATTAACTTGTTGGCCTATAGGTTTGTTTTTACAAATCTGCACAGAACAAATGTATGAACCACTTAGTTTGCTCAAATATTACCTAACATATCAGAGGTTATGACATGAAACTAACTGGCAGCTATTTTGAACTATTATCAATCAATCAATCATGTGCCATGCCGGAGAGCGTGGGCGGTCATGACTCGCCATTTCACTTGATCACCTGTGTCGTGGATCAGCTCAGTGTTCCTGTCTCGTCCATGCCATGTGGCCAAGCCATCCAGGTATTTTCCTCTTGGTCTGTTCCCCTCGATCTTGCCAGTTGTCACTAAGTTCTCCAATCCATTTCTTCTCATAACATGTCCAAAAAATTTTGACGTCTACGTCTACGTCTAAGTTCTCTAATCAGTTTACGATGTTCATTTGTCTCCTGTAGTACTTGAACTATTATGCAGGTCTATAAATTTAAAATTACAGTGATAATGTGATTTTTTAACGTTCAGTTTATCAGCCCACAAAAAACAAATATATGGTCCGTACGGTTTGCTCAATTGTAGAACTGCACAGTTCGCGGCGGCTGCACTAGCCATGTGGCCTTAATTCCTCAGGCTCAAGACTGCCATGTAGCAATGCAGGATCTACAGTACTAGTCCTGCGTATTATTAGAATGTGTACAGTACAGGAGCCGTGAAGAGAAACTGTCCTACATCGCAAGGTACTATAGGCAGTAAAAGACAGTTTTTTAAAATGACAGTTCTTTCACCAACGACGAACATTTCACATGACATTTAATTAATATAAATGGGCAGATGTCACATGACATTTAATTAATATAAATGGGTCTCTATGGCTAAGGGCTTGCGAATGCGGTTTGTGAGCCCGTATACCCGGGTTCGAAACACAGCGGTGCTGGTTTTTTTCGAAAAAGGTATAGGAGCCGGTCGTTCAGAAAGCAATGGCAAACTACTGAACGTAAAATTTGCCCAGGAATCACGAACAGCGAAAATACTGGGGTTGACTGCTACGTCCTGTGAAGGACATGCAACTTAATTTTTTTTAAAAATGGGTAGCTATTTTTAAATGTTAATTAGGTCACAGTACCTCCTATAGAAAATTCTTAAAAGTCGAGTGCATTTTTCTCAGAGACTTTCTTGCTTTGTATGATGGGAGAAGCTATACACAAAATTTTGTGTATAGTCCGTGCCGCTATACACAAAAATGTGTGGCTGGTCAAGTGATTATTCGGCAAAAAATTTTGTGAATAGTACGAGCCTCTATACAAAAAAATTTGAAGAAGACTATTATTCTCTCATCTTTTTTTTTTTTTTTTTTTGCAAGTTCTTTTTCTTAAAACCTTACAAAGACAATATTTGTCGACAAGGACACAGTCTACATACAGTGATATTTTATTTGGCAAATAAAATTCACGTTAAACAAAGACATCTAATCTATTGGATTCATCCGAGACTCGATCACTCCGTCGTTGCCTGGAGGATGGACCCCCCGGCAGCTACTGCAGATCCATAGAGAACACTTTATTCAGATGCTTCGAGTTTCTCAGTTCTATATTTTAATTCCTAAAACAAGCAACTAGAAAGTCGCTTAGAAGCCCTGGAGATGTGGATATACAGACGAGTATGTCGTATTTCATGGAAACAAAACAATCAAATGCAGAGGTTCTAGAAAAACTGGGAATGAAGAGAGAGAGAGAAAGAGAGTTGACGGAAGGAATAAACAGGAGGCAAGGAAATATTTCGGCCATGTTATTGTTAAAAGACATGATACTCTTATAAAAACCATACTGGAGGGCAAGGTTGAGGGCAAGCGAGCAAGAGGTAGACAATGATACAAGTGGGAAGATAATGTCAAGAGATGGATGAACATCAGCCTGACAGAATGTACAGCCAAGGCGAAAGACAGACAGTGTTGGAGATCCATTGCAGCCAACCTTCATTGTGGAGACGGCACCTGATTGACTGATTAAAAATTTAAAAACCATTGCTAGCGGGGAGTCGAACCCCAGTCTCCCGCGCGACAGGCGAAGATACTAACCACTACACTACCGAGAACACAATGATAGTAACACAAACATTAATTATGTAGTCAAAAGGAAGTAGGCATCACGTCACAGCCAAATAATCACGTGACCAGCCACAAATTTTTGTGTATAGCGGCTCGTACTACTCACAAAATGTTGTGTATAGTCACTCCGTTGTATGATGCTTTCGGCAAACCACCCTGTGGAAAGAGACCAAGCCATATGGGGCAAAACCTGGTGTAATGAAATCAATACTGTCGACATCCTATTGGAAGAGGAATGTGACTTTTACTTTCCTTTTACCAAAACGCACAATAAAATATACATCTTGCCAGGTTCGTTTACAATATGACATACTTTTAATGAATAATAAATTGGCGACCATTTTTAATTATTTAGGTTACAGCACATCCTATCGAAAAATAGATAATATGTCAAGTTAGGCCTCGCTACCCCGGATGCAATGATATATGGTACTATGCTGTCCGTTTAAAAGTAAACAAGCCACAGTAATAGAAGGCAGAATTTCTCGGCTTCCAATTTATTGAGCAGCAATAAAAACTCCCCAATTTCTTCAGATCCCTTTGCACTTCCTGGTTGTAGATCATGACACAAAATATTTATAACTCTGCTTAGAATTAACATAGTCTTCATTGAGATACCGTTGGATTTGTCTTGTCAAGCTGTATCTAACTGTGATAATTTCATTAGTAAAATACCCAATTTGTAAATATTCTCTATATATGCTAAGTGGAAATGGAAGCCACGGAAATTCAAGCAGAAGAGTTAAGACATGTCAGACATTAACTCACCAAGAGAACTGGTTACTTGCATCTTCCATCTGAATGATAGGAAGTCATAGTACCTAGCCATGTAGCATAATTAATAATAACTTTACTTACTTTTAAGTTACAACTTAAAACTAAATAGACTTTTAAAAAAGGAAAGGAAAAGGGTAAAGAAGAGGGAAAGGAAAAAAACAGAAGGGGACGGGGCGGGAATCCGGAATGTGACTTTGCTTACCACTGCTAATGTGGTTAGAACGCATGCCGTTGTATATGCCCTGGTTATCGGGGGCATTTGCATGTACTCCTGCTGAAATGTCTGTGCCGCCATAGTTTAAAGCAGTAGTTTGCTTAAAACGATGTGTTCAGAAATAAGATTAACTGATTAACGGCATAAACTTGACGTTACTACAAACGTTAAGACACGTGTAGCACGCATGCGCGAGGAGCCGGAACATAAACATGTGTATCTGCGCTATTAATTTTAATTTCCTAAACAAGAGAATTTAATTTCCCAGCATCATCATCATCCAGTGCCTATACGGCTGGCGTGGGTGATCATGCTCCTCCACAAAGTGCGATCTCCGACGGCATGGATCACTTCGTATATTGACTCACTTCCATGCCATGACACAAGACTGTCGAGAATTTTCTCACGCTATCTTTCTCTATCTCTCTTTCCAAACATATGTTCAGTTGTTACAACATGTTCCAGTTTTGTTTGTTTTTTCTTCTTACAATGAAGGGTGTTGCTTTCTTCTATACAACCACATCTCCGGGGAATCCAGAGATTGCTTTCGCCTGTTTACTGATTGTCCAGGATTCTTAGCCATATGTTGAAATTGGTGCTATGTAGCATGCAAGATATTTTTTTACTAACTTTCAAGGACAGTGACTTATAGCGCAAAACGTTGTTCATTTTATAGAACTAAGAATGTAATGTTTGCTGGTCCTACTGTGTCCTCTATCTCCGTGGTGCATCTTCCATCTGATTTTATCCATGTGCAAAGGTATCTGAATTTCTGCACTTTCTCCCATATAACAGCATTTACTTTAATTGCACATCTAGGCACAATCTTTTTCTTTGATATCACCACGACTTCTGTCTTTCTATTATTCAAGCTAAGGCCCATTTCTTCAGTTTCAACAATCACTGTATCATCTTTTCCTGTAGTTCCTTCTGAATTGTTGCTATCAAGACGTTGTCATCAGCATAACGTAAGTTATTTATATTATGTCCACCAACCAGGATCTCTGACATATTTTCTGCAGATTTAATTATATTAATATTATTTATATGTTCACTGTACAATGAGAACAAATCAGGAGACATTACACAACTCGATCTGACGCCATTCCTTATACATTGAAATATTCCTACCAGCATATTACTACCAGCATTGCTGCCAATATATATTCTTTATTAGTCGCAGATCTTTGCCGCCAATGTTCAGTAGCTTTAGTAATTATATTATTTTCGATGCTTCAGTGTAGTCTATGAAGTATAAGTACATATCTGTTTTTGCTTCTGTAGCTCTTTCCAGTAGTGGCCCGAGAATATATGATATATATATATATATATATATATATATATATATATATATATATATATATATATATATATATATATATATATATATATACTAGCTGACCCGGCCCGGCTTCGCCCAGTCTGTATGTATGTATGTATGTATGTATGTCTTTCTGTCTGTCTTTCTGTCTGTCTGTCTGTCTGACCCGGCCCGGCATCGCCCAACTCCTGGTGTGGAGCATCTCATTTAATTCATATAAGTAGTCATATAAGCTCCCGTTCCCGTTCCCGACTATCTATCTGTCTGTCTGTCTGTCTATATGTCTGTCTGTCTGTCTGTCTGACTGTCTGTCTGTCTGTCTGATCCGGCCCGGCTTCGCCCGGCCCCTGATGGCGAGCATCTCATTTAATTCATATAAGTAGTCATATAAGTTCCCGTTCCCGACTGTCTGTCTGTCTGTCTGTCTGTCTGTCTGTCTGTCTGTCTGTCTGTCTGTCTGTCTGTCCGTCCCTCCCTCTCTGTCTGTCTGTCTGTCTGTCTGTCTAATCATTTATTGGTTGCAGTTAGAACAACCTTAGATAAACGAAGACCAACTTACAAAAAGCATTAGAAAGAGCACTTGAAAGATCTTTACATCTTCCCCAACGATTAACTTGGGTAAATGGAGCGGCGTCAGCAGCATCAGCAGAAGAAGAAAAAGGAGGAGTAGACAACTGCAGCGAAAAGGTGGGTCTGTCTATCTATCTGACCCGGCGTGGCTTCGCCCAGCTCCTGGCGGGTAGCGTCTCATTAAATTCATACAACAAAAAAAGTAACTTAAAAGAATGTCCTTCCACACACCATCCATTATTTTTAATGAAAACTCTTTCTAATCACCTGCATGACTACAGTAACTTCTTAAGCAAAAAAAGATGAGTTACAATGTTATGCATTGTGCATTATTTTTATGAAAACTTTGAAAATGCCTTAAAGATTGTATCATTATTTATTATAACTCATATGCCGGTACATAACTATGGACAAAGAGTTTATAAATCTTTGAAAACGATGCCACAATATGACTATAAGTTATACAGAAAAGTTATGCCCCTTGAAATAACTTTTACAGAGTTAAGTCCCCTGAGATATATGAAATTATAATGAAAAATGAAAAATTAAATAATATTGGGTAAGCAGTCGATTTCACACTAAAAAAATATGACAGTGGGCTGCGCTGGAATGAAAGGAAGGCGTGTAGAAAATTTCATCTCAATCGGATGGGCCGTTCGCGAGCGCATAAAGGACATATGGACATACAGACAGACAGACAGACGGACGGAGATCGCCTTTTATATATAAGAAGATATATATATATATATATATATATATATATATATATATATATATATATATATATATATATATATATATATATATATATATATATATATATATATATATATATATATATATATATATATATATATATATATATATATATATATATCATTGTTTTGTCCCTTTCCTTCTACAAATAGTTAGTTAGTTAGTTAATCGACAGATCATTCTCATTGCACATTGAACCATTCAGTCCATATGTGCTCGGATCCCCTCCTCAGCAAATCCCGCAGCGTGTAGCGGCTAACGACATAGGTTCTGTGTTGGTATATCAATCTTCTTTGGCTTCCTGCGTAGTGTTCTTGTTTGGCCACCCTTCTTTTAATTTTCTGTTCTCGCAGTCTGGCCATGGTTGTAGATTCAGTCATCACTTGGTTCACGCAAACGTCTTATTTCTCGTAGAGCATTCAGAATGTCAGCCTGGTCCATGACGCGTCCGCCCTTCACCGTAGCCTCACCTGCGAGCTTGTCAGCCCGCTCATTTCTTTGTACTCCCTCATGCCCTGGCACGAAGATGAAACTAATCTTTGCCAGCCGAAACCGCTCCAGAGACAGCAACCATTCTTTTCGGATCCACCCCACCTCTAGCCTCTTGATCATGCTCATTGAGTCGCTAAGGAAACATGCCCTAGTAAATGTCTGTGTCTCGAGCCATGTTATTGCTTTACTTACTGCCATGACTTCCATAGTCAGGCTACTTGTGGTTTCAGTGAAAGCACCAGAGTCCTCCTTCACAATTCTCCCTCCGGCCCGAGCCGTAAAGGCCCATGAGCTTCTCACATGTCGAACGACCGACCCATCTGTGTAGATGACAGCATCACCGTCTAGCGAATTCTCGAAAATCAATGCTTATACATGTACTTCAGCTTCCACAGCAGCCGGATTTTCTTGTCTGCATTCTCTATCTAGTTGGATGCAAACTGAAAAGGATTTGCAGAAATCTGTTGGCACTTGTACCCACTCCTCGCCAGGTTCTAAGTCCTCAAGTGAACACACCTGTTGAAGAATGTCTTCGGCTTGACCCATCCTCTTTTTAATCTGCTGCCCTTCACCTTCATAATTTCACTATGCAGTGGGTGTTGTGTGTTTGCGTTAACTCTGGAGTAGGCGTGTGCTCTGCAAACTTGTATTCTATCTTCAATGGTTGGAAAATGAAGAAGGTAACGCATCGCCCTGCATGCTGTATCTCTTGTACATCCAAGAATAATGCGCATAGCTTCATTCTGTATCCTTTCCATCCTTTCTATCTGCTTACGGCTGAGAGTCAGGATTGCCATTGCGTACTCAAAACCAGACATGACCAGCCCCTCGTACAGAAGACATAGATCGCGCTGCTCACAGTTTGCTGCCGTCATCACCCGCATCGCAGCCAAACCCCGCTTAGCCTTTGTTATCACCTGGTCTATGTGCTCATTATAAGCAAGGCTTCGTTCAAACCGTATCCCCAGGTAATTCATTGCCTGCGTTCTTTCCACTATCTTTGAACACAGCTTTACAATTGGTATTGGAGTGTTGAAAATATGATTATTCAACGAGAACCAAGTCACTGTTGCCTTTGTTGGGTTGACCATTGCCCCAGCTTCATCACACCGAGTACTTATGCGATTGAGTTCGGTTTGTAGTTCCACGGCAACCTGATCTCTATCCTTACCCTGACGATACACTAAAACATCATCGGCATTTAACAATGTCCTGCCAGGTCCAGTGATTTGCTTACTGGTGATTCTCACTGTGTAGGCGTTGAAAAGTACCGGAGATAATGGTGATCCCTGTGGTAGGCCAAGATATATTGTTGTTGACCTATGGACATGTCCGGAGTGCAACGAAGATACCCCAACTGATAACTAACTAACTAATATTGTTGTTGGTTCCGAAGTCCAACTGCCAACAACTACTTTCCGTTGGAAGAGGGCTGCAGCGATCCAACTAAGGCGGAATGGACTTATTTTGAGTTCAAGAAGCTGAAGCATTAAAAAATCCAATGGTACTTTGTTGTACGCGTCCTCAAGATCAATCGCTGCAGCAAAGGTTTCAATGCCTGAGTGGAAACCTTCATAGACATCATGGGCAAAAACTGCTGCATTCGTCCAGGTTTCTCTTTTTTGACGTTACCCACCCAGGGTAGGTGGGAAAACACCTTGCCTTTCTAGCTGGCTTGATATTTTTCTGGCAATTAACTTCTCCAGCAGCTTGCCAATTGTATTATGCGTGGTTATAACTCGATATCCCTGAATTGTTGTGTGGTCTTTGCCAGGCTTCGGCAAGGGGAGCAGATAGCTGTGTAACCACTCATCCTTGATGCTAGCACTCCCTATAATGTTGTTGTACATGTCTGCTAGTTTCTCTAGCTCGTTGTCGGTACCCCTATTAATGTCGTTGTATCTTATGCCATCTGGCCCTGGAGCACAGCTTTCTGATCGTCGAAGCACAGCCCTGATTTCTTTCACTGTCACTGTGTCTTCATCCGAAGTGTTCTGGGCCTTGCACCTGTCTGAGGTGACCTCCTTGGCAAGATTTCGGCCTCGCATGTCTGTCTCCTTGCTCTGCTCTAGATAGCGTTCAAAGAAGGCTTTGCCCTTGTTATCGTCAGTCCTCTGCCAGATGAGGTCAGCACCTTGGAAGTCAGAAATGCTCTTATTCTTGACTACCCAACTCATGCTTTTATGTAGTCGCCAGAACAATTTCAGTAACTTGTCTGTGCTTACTCTTTGCCACACTTCTGCCCATTTTCACTTTTAACCACCTTGACCAGTTTTTTGAAATAGCTTACTTTTGTGTGCATCGCTCTTTCTAAGTGCACGCAGGGACTAGGATGTTCTACAAACGTTCATCACTAATATGTGGTATAATTTTGTTTCTTACTCGTTCTTTAATTATAATTAGTAACAGCTTTGTTGCCAGTCTCAGTGGCACAGGGGTTAACGTCTTTTTCCGTAATCCCGTAAATCCACGTGACGAATGTAACCTGCGCGAGAATCAGTAGCGGTTCTCGCCGCGTTGGTAACTTACTGGGTATGTGAGCCGGTCGATCAGAAAGCAATGGCAAACTACTGAGCGTAATCTTGCCAAGAAATCAACAATCAGCTGACAGATGCTGATGTTGACAGCGATGTCCTGTAAAGGATATGCGGGAGGGGGGGGGGGGAGGTGGAACAGCTTTGTTATGTGACTCATAAGACTTATTGTGCCATGCTCTTCGCATTCTAAAGCGCTAGGCTTCTTTAGCAGAGCTATGAAGATGGATTTTGAAAGATCACTTCTTCGTGCGATGTAGTGCATCTTCAACTTCCGCTGCAAGTATTGGTGGACCCATGCCCTTGCTTTGAATATTTACATCCCGTCTCCTCACCATGTAACTCATCAAGATATTCCGTCCATCTATTGACTATATCATCTTGTCCCATCAATATTGCACCGTTCCTCTATTTTTAATCCCCAGTGGTATCTCGGGTTTTCCTACCTGTTATTGTAGTTATTTGTTGATACATGGAATGTGGATCTTTTCAATAGTTTGTCCCAATTTCCATACACTGTTGATTCAACCAGACTTTTGTTTTAGTCACTTTGCATTTGTTTACTATTTCTGTATGTATTCTATTATATTCTTATATATCCTGTTTTTTATTTCTTTTTTCATCCATCATCTGTAAAATGTTCTCTTTCATCCATCACTTTTGTGCTATTCTATGTTTATGTGGAATTATTTCTTTTGAGGTCTGTTGGATTGATTCTTAAGTAATTCTAGATCTAACATCATGTTCTTTGGGATATTCTCTATTGTTTTCCGTCTTAACCTCATCTTTCCTATAACTGGTACATGGTCACTTTGTCAATCTGCTTTTTGTCTAGTTTTTGCTTCTAAATCTCTTTGGAATCACTACAAAATACTGTCATTTGCTGCCTATAGTACCTTGCGGTGTAGGACAGCGGGGTCTTGAGCCTCAGGAATTAAGGCCGCATGGCTAGTGCAGTATCAGCGAACTGTGCAGGTAAGAGTTTTCTTTTTTCCCCGGACAGAAAAAAACTCCACACCTTACCGAGGATTCGAAAGTCAATTTGATTGCGGATATTATTTCTAGGGTTTTTCTACGTATATAATTGTTGAGGATGGTGTTTGAATCAGCTGTTACATATTATCATTTCATGATACTCTGCCCATGCTATTAATCTGTCACCTCTCTCATTCCTATCACCTAGGCCATGGTCACCAGTCACACCACTCACCTTTTCATTGTCTACTTTGGCATTTAAATCCCCGAGTATGACAGTCATTTGAAAATTTTTACTGGTCAACGAAATGTCTAATTCATTATCAAATATATCTATAGCCTATTCTGTACTGTCTGCTGTTGGCGTATATGCTTGTATAAGGGGCGTTCATTTGAAATCCGTTCGTGACGCTCGGCGCGTAATTGCGTACGTTAAACATGTACTGCAGAGCTCAATGTGTGAAGTACAGTGATAGTTCTGTTCCCAATAGGGACACAATAACATTGTAAAATAGTCGGTGTTATGCCAGTACTACAGAGCTCAGTGTGTGAAGTACAGTGACAGTTCTGTTTCCAACAGTGACACACTAACTTTGTAAAATGAATGGATGGTATTGTGTCAGTACTATAGAGCTCAATGTCTGAAGTACAGTGACAGTTCTGTTTTCAACAGTGCCATAATACCATTGTAAAATGGATGATGTTGTGTCAGTACTACAGAGTTCAATGTGTTAATTACAATGACAGTTCTGTTTGCTACATTGACACAATACCACGATGAAAGGGATGGTGTTGTGTCAGTACTACAGAGATCAGTGTGTGAAGTACAATGACAGTTCTGTTTCCAACAGTGACACAATAGCATTGTACAATGGATGGATGGGGTTGTGTCAGTACTACAGAGCTCAATGTGTGAAGTACAGTGACAGTTCTTTCTCCAACAGTGACGCAATAATATTGCAAAATAGATGATGTTGTGTCTGTACTACAGAGCTAAATGGGTGAGGTACAGTGACAGTTCTGTTTCCAACTATGATATAATAACATAACATGGATGGTGTTGTGTCAGTACTACAGAGCTCAATGTGTGGAGTGCAGTGACAGTTCTGTTTTCAACAGTGACACAACAAAAATGTAAAATTGACGGTGTTGTGTCATTACTACAGAGCTCAAGATGTGAAGTACAGTGACAGATCTGTTTCCAACAATGACACAACAACAGTGTAAAAGGATGGTGTTGTGTCAGTACTACAGTGCTCAATGTGTGAAGTACAGTGACAGTTCTGGTTCCAACAGAGGCACAATAACATTGTCAAATGGATGGTGATGTGTCTGTCACCACTCCACCACTCTACAACACAACAGGATCTGGTTCATGTTGTTGAGGTCATGTTGTTGTCTCAATACTGCAGGGCTCAACGTACGAAGTTAACCAGATTACTGATGTTGTCACTGCTCTGTTTGGTGCTTAACTATCTACATGCGAGAGTTATGTTTCCGTTGTGTGGTGACTTGAATTATGTACTATTTAATGAATATTGTATAACACTGGTTTTGTTCCCCGTATACATGTATCTACTTTGTTCGCCATAAATGAGGCGCTGGAACCTCTTGCCCCGGGTAGATTGGGCCCGTTAGCTATTACAGCAGCCAATCTAGGAGATGGAAAACTCGGATTATAAACCCTCAAGTTTAAGGTGGACCGACGTGCCGAGGACTGAATGGCCACGGGTGAGTTGGTCGTGAACGTGGAACGTCTGGTATGCGGGCGGGGCGGCGCCAGGCGTATGGACTCCTGAGGGACATCCCCTGCCCCTTCCCTAGTAAGCAGGCAATGCTAGGGTGACCGTTTATTTCCTGCAATATCCAAACTGTGCCTATGGATTTATTTAAATACGGGAATCGTTGCCGGAGCTACGGAGCACGTGCTCTGCGCTTGACACATCTTTCAGCGGCTAGCGAAGAGAGAGTGAGGAGGAGAAGGCGAGGAAATGGTGTGAGAAAAAGGCATAGAAATAGGAGGGCAGGCGCCAGGAGAACAAGACGAAAAGTGGAGAGACTAGGTTTCAACCATGTAAGAGTGGGATACTGGAACTGTCGTAGTGCCAGGCAGAGAGGTCCTGTATTGGAGAGGCTAATATATGATTTTGATGTCCTCATGCTCCAGGAGTTAAATACAGATAAATACCATTGCCCTGGGTACATCAGTTATATAAACCCCACTGGGCAGAAGAGACATGGGCAAGGTCTGCTGGTGAAGAAAGGAGTAAAGCATGTGGCATTTGACTTGAGCCAGTGGAATCACAGTGCAAGAGAGGTCCAGGGTATACAAATGGAGATTGGTGGCTTAAGTTGGAACATCATAAATGTATATGCCACAGTCGACTGTTTTGTCAGAAAGGAACAATGGGACTGGCTTAAGGAATTAGAGGACTTACCAGGTGTTAGGCTACTCATATGTGGAGACTTCAATGTGAGAAACAGAGATTGGGACAGTAGTGGAGAAAATCGACAAGGAATTGCACTTGCGGATGCCATGGTGGACTCCGATGTGGTCTGCATAAATGATGGTAGGCCGACTAGAATGGCAATGAGGCCTGGCGATGCAGATACTGCTATTGATTTGGCACTTGTCTCCCAGTCATCAGTCCTTGATGTAAAGTGGACTGTTTTGAATGACCATGGGAGTGATCACATGCCATGCTCAGTCCTGATCTCTAAGTCCAAGAAAGTCAAGGCTGGGAGAGCGCGCAAGACCTTCCGGTATGAGTGGAGCGACAGCCTTCTTGGACGCCTCAGACATGGGGTATGCAACAGGACTGTTAAAACTCCCTTTTTGCAACCCCCATGGTGGACCCCAGAAGTGGACAATGCGTGGAAAGCAAAGAGAGCTGCAGTGAAGCAGCTAAGGAAATTGCGACAGACTCCCCTAAGTTCACGAGAGGAAGTGGACATAGCGGAAAATGACAAGAAAGACAAGGTGGAGGCTTTCAATCGATGTGCTGCAGAGGCCAAGAAAGTAAAATGGGAATGTTTTATGAAGGAGGTTGGAGGTGATAAAACACTGCATAAATTCTGGAAACTGTACAGACAAATGTAAAGAAAAGATCGGCCTATGACAGTAGGAACAATTTATAAAGAGGATGGGGTACGCGTGACAACAGACAAGGAGAAAGGGGAGGCGTTTCTCCAGAGATTTTTAGATCAGATCAATCACAGTGATGCGGATACCAGGGATGCAGTTAGAGTGGAATTATCTGGCACAATAGAGAATATGCCTTACAAAACATCATATTGTTTGAAGATGTTAAACATATTTTGCAAAAGGCAAAAGACACGGCACCAGGGCCTGATGGTGTCAGGTATGGCCACATGAAGGCTTTGAGCGATGTGGACCTGAAGGAGATGGCCGGTTGCTTTAATCAGAGCATTAGGACAGCGTCAGTACCGCAGGATTGGCTGCATAGCTATCTCATCCCTCTCCCAAAACCATACAAGGATCATTCAAAGCTTGGCGGCTTTAGGATCATCACCCTTCAAAATACATTTGGGAAGGTTTTAGAGAAGATAGTCGCTGTTAAGCTGCAGGATTTTTTGGAAAGAGGTAAGCTTCTTCCAAGAGGCCTCGGGAGCTACAGGCCAGGAAAAGATACCTGGTCGAATGCGGCCACCTTTGCCTTTGACGTTTATGAGGGGTTCCAGAGTAGACAGGAAACGATGGCGGCAGCGCTTGATCTCGAGGATGCGTACAATAGAGTTCGCTATGATATTTTGATGACTGCACTTATGGAGAAGGGGGTCAATCCCTGGTTAGTGAACTGGATAGCGGCCGTCCTGCATTCTCGTCAGGTTGCTCTCCGTCTGGGCGCATGGACCTCAGAGCCACATATTTTAACCCCGGGACTGCCACAGGGATCTGCAATCTCACCGGTGCTCTTTAATGTGTATACGAGCAAGGTTGCATACCTAGAAGCACCAGGGGTTGGAAGGATTCTAACATTTGCAGATGATATTCTTGCATACAGGCAGGGGAGAAATAGGGATCAAACAGCCCAGGAGCTACAGGTGATAGTAGACAAAGTGATTGACTGGTGCACTGAAATGAGTGCTGTCATCTACCTGGAAAAGGCGGCTGTGTTGTGGTGCTCTCTGGACAACAGGATTGTGAGAGATGATGCCCCAAGCCTCACGATAGATGGTAGAAGCGTCAACAGAGAGAACAAACTGAAGTATCTGGGAATCACATTTGACAGAAGTCTGTCCTTCAAGGACCATGTGGAGACGGTTGTGACAAGATCTCAAAAGGGACTCAATGCACTTAAAATTATGGCTGCAATGGACACAGAGCAGAGAATGCTCTTCACACTATACCGGCACTTGATCCTCTCAGTGATTGATTATGGACTAGGACTGCTCACTGTCTCAAAGAGTCAGCTGGTGAAATTAGAACGCATACAGAATGAAGCTATGCGGGTCATTCTGGGATGCACCAGAGACACTCCAGTAGTGTGTATGCGTTACATCCTTGGTCTGCCTACTGTTGCTGGTAGGCACAAGGTGATGCAAGCGAAGGCATACCTCAGAATAGTTGCAGACACAGATCACCCGTTGCATGAGGCGCTGGACGTGGTTAAGGGTCAGAGAATGATAAGAGGGAAATCATGGATGGCTCAGGCGGAGGATACGATCAGACAGGTGTGCCCCTTGGAGAACATTAGGCGAGGAGAGGAGTGGGTCAGAGTGCCAGCCGTGCAGTCAGACTTGTGCAGAGTTATAATCACATTGAGCCGGGAGTGCAGGGAGTGGCCAGCAGGGGCCACTGGAAGTGGAAATTCAGCAATTAATTCAGGAAAATTCTCGCCCGGGTGATGTGATTATCAACACGGATGGGCCGGTGTTGAGAGGTAGGAGAAGTGCTTGGGGGTTCTTGGCAAAAACTAATGGTCGGCGTTTGGTGCAGGAGAGCCTGGCGTATGATGACACTACATCTAGCTTAAGAATGGAGGTGGAGGCGGTCAGTGCAGCTTTCCGCTGGATAGAAAACACGATACATACACATATTGTGATTGTAACTGACTCAGAAAGCATGCTGAGAAGGGTGAGAACAGGCAAGCTTCGTGCAGAGTGGCTTGCTTCGCTTCGGAGGTCACGGGTAGCAAGCATCACCTGGATCTTTTCTCCTGGGCATGCCGGTGTGCGGGGGAGTGAACAGGCGGACAGATTGGCTGGCTCGGCAGAACTTGGTGGAGTATTGATGCATGACAAGGCAGATGTGGTTGCGGCCTTGTGGGAGCACGTGTACACCTCGGAGGAGCAAATGGATCACCATAGTCTGGTTAGAATGAGGCAGCGAGGAGTGACGAGGGGATCTGGCCGACGCTCGACGCTCAGAGGAAAGGCGAGACGGACATATAATCAGATTGCTACTGGAACTATTAGTGTTGGAACTCTTCGCTGGTTGCTGAGGATGGGGACGGAGCGCTTATGGGAATGTCCCGAATGCTGTGATGTCGGCTCCTAGATCAATCAATCAATTAATCAAACATGATCATGTTATAGTCATGTTATAAGTACTGACCAATGAATAAAAGAGCACGTGCTTATCGTCCCATGATGCATAAGTTCTGTTTCTGACCGTTAAGAAAATGACCGGATTGATCCAAAATCCGCCCAAAGAAGCTAAAAGAGCAGTGATTCAGTTTCTTTCATTTGAAGGATGTCGACCAGTGGACATTCATCGAAGGATGCGGGCAGCGTACGGTAACAAATGTGTGTCGAAGACAACAGTGACAGGCTGGGCACGAATGTTTCGGAAAGGACGTCAGTTCACGACAGATCTTCGACGGCCGGGTCAAGCGCATATTATTGCAACAGAAAAAAACCATCGACAAAATTGATGCAGCAGTGCAGATGAACCGTTGTCGAAGCATACGTTAGCTAGCGAAAGAATTTGATGTGTCAATTGGGACAATTCAAAAGGACGTTCGTAAGAAACTGCAATATCGGAAGGTGTGTTCACAGTGGGTACCACGGATGTTGACCGACCACCAAAAAAGAGGAACGTATGGGATGGTGTTTGAACCACTTGCTTTGTTATAGAGTGGAGGGTGATGCAGTTATCTTCCGCATAGTGGAGGCGATGAATCACGGTGTCACCACTTTGAACCGAGCAGCAAGAGAGAGAGAGAGAGTATGCAATGGAAGCATGCTGGATCACCAAAAGCCAAAAAAAAATTTCAAGTTACAGGTTTCCGCTGGTAAGGATATGCTGAGCGCATGTGTGTGTGTGTGTGTGTGTGTGTGTGTGTGTGTGTGTGTGTGTGTGTGTGTGTGTGTGTGTGTGTGTGACCATGAAGGGCTGTTGATGGCCGACTTTAAAGAACCTGGTGTCACCATCAACTCTGCCCACTACTTGCAAACACTAGACAAGCTGCAAAAAGCCATCAAGAATAAACGACCCGGCTTGCTTTCTCGCGGTGTGATTTTGTTGCACGATAATGCTCGTCCGCATGTCGCAAAGATTGTGCAGGAAGCATTAGCAAGGAAGAAGTGGGAAATTCTGCAACATCCAACCTATAGTCCTGATTTGTCACCATGTGATTTTCATTTGTTCGGACCTCTAAAAAAAAAGCTCTCAATGGGCCACGATTTCACACAGATGCAGACGTAATGAACGTGGTAAACACTTGGTTCAGTGAGCAACCACAATCTTTTTTTCCTGACGGTATTCGCTGCCTACCTAAGCAATGGGATGCTTGCCTGAATGCCTACGGCGTCTTTTTCTGACTAACCCATGGTGCATAATTCATTCAAAATAAATGCTTTGTTTAATTCTACCACACCTGTTAATGTTTCTTTCATGCGTTTGTAATAAAGCTAATGGAATTGGTTTCAAAATGAACGTCCCTAATAATATGTTATTATCCAGAGGTGTGACACAGAGTTTCACTAATAATACTCTGAGATTGTCCAACATCCTTTAACCGTCCTAGCACTCATTTGATCCAAAATTATGCCAACTCTCCTATTGTAGTCCTTCCCTCCTGAGTAAATAATTATATACTTATATAAGTGCTATAGGTTGACTATAGGTTGGATGTTGCAGAATTTCCCACTTCTTCCTTGCTAATGCTTCCTGCACAATCTTTGCGACATGCGGACGAGCATTATCGTGAGTAAGGTCTTAGTCAGATATGACTGAGCTACCGTATAACAGTAGACAGTACTACCTGGTTTCTGTTAGCGCCGAACGATGGGCGGCGCTTACCAAACCCGACACCCCACATTGTGCCAACGGCTTCGGGCGGAAGAGCGCAATTGGGAGGGTACAAGCCTTACCCTGGTGCGAGGAAATGCAAGCTAAAGACAAAATTGTCATGGCAGGGCAGACCAGGCCCTAAGCCTTGGTTGGCGACTGGTCTAGGATCGAAGCCCCGACAGGCGGACAGTTAGAGCATTGCTTTGCTGATCCGGCAGCTTCTGCAGCTTGTCTTGTTCCAGATGTAGGGGTGTTACCTTTCCTCTGGAGTGAACTAGGCAGGCCGAGAGAGGGATCATGCTGCATGGGCAACACAGGATCTCTATATTTTAGCCCAGGCTTTGTGCTATGGAGAGGCAATAACTCCATCCCTGGTCTTAACTGGTCTCGGAATCAAAGCGAGAAGCAACTGTTACGGGTTATAAGTCCTTGTCAGTTGGCGCAGACATGGGGCGCCACGCGTTGCCTCTGACGGTGGGAGATACCTATAGGTGTCACTGATCAGCTACCGCCCGCCTCAAGCTGGGCAGCCCCCAGCCAATTGGGTGCTGATCCGCCACAGCCTGCCTGCTTCAATGGGTGCTTGGGGCTAGGACAAAATCTGAATCGCAGGCTGTAAAACCAATGCACCAGGTACAAACAAAAATATAAATAGAAACCTCAAGCTACGGCTTGCAACCTGGAACGTGAGAACCATGTGTCCAGGATTTTCCACTGACTTGACCAATATTGACGATGTGAGAAAAACGGCTGTGATTGATGCCGAACTCAATCGTCTTAACATTGATATTGCTGGCCTGCAGGAGACTCGCCTCGCTGAGGAAGGGTCACTCAGGGAAAACAACTACACCTTTTTCTGGAAGGGTAAAGGGCAGGCAGAAAAAAGGCAACACGGTGTGGGCTTTGCAGTGAAGAATTCGCTACTGGGAATGATTGAAATTCCAGCAGGAGGAAATGAAAGACTATTATCCCTGCGCTTGGCAACCTCTTGTGGGTTTGCCACCATTATTACTGCATATGCACCGACACTCGATTCCTCTGATGATGTGAAGGATTTGTTCTATGAGGAGTTAGACTCTGTGATCAAGGCAGTTCCAAAATCCGACTACATTTATATGCTCGGTGATTTCAATGCTCGTGTGGGCAAGGACTCGAGTTCATGGCTAGTGTGCCTTGGAAAATACAACATCGGTCGCATGAATGAAAATGGGCAAAGGCTGCTGGAGCATTGCACCAGTAATGACCTATGTATTACAAACTCTTTTTTTAAAACAAAAGAGATGCATAAGGTCACATGGAAACATCCAAGATCCGGCCTTTGGCACCAGCTGGACTTCATCATCACACGGAGACAACATCTGAACCATATATCATTGACTCGTAGTTACCACAGTGCTGACTGTAATACGGATCATTCTTTGGTTGTTGCAAGGGTTAGACTGAGACCAAAGAGAATCTACACAGCTAAACACAAATCTAGCCCCAGGATTAATATTATTAACACTCATGATCCTGAAAAGTGCTTTCAGTTTCAACAGCAACTTGAAGACGCTTTCACTGATACACCAGAAAATTGTACAGTAAATGAAACGTGGGGTCAAATTAAGGAAACTCTTTGTAAAACTGCCGTAAGGGTTTACGGCACTGTGGATCATAAGAGGCAGGACTGGTTTGCGGCCAACAGCGAGACTCTGCAGCCCTTGATTGATAAGAAGAAGAAAGCTCTCTTAAGAAACAAGGAAAGAATAACGCGTAACACTCTGAGTGAGCTAAGGCAAGCTAGGAAGGATGTGCAAAAGGCTGCCAGGCAGTGTGCAAATGATTATTGGATCAAGTTATGTGAGTCCATTCAAATCGCAAGTGATAAGGGAGACATAAGAAGCATGTATGAAGGAATAAAGAAAGCCTGTGGTCCAGTGATCAAAAGAAGTGCACCATTGAAAACCTTGACTGGAGAAGTCATCACTGATAAGAAACAGCAGATGGACAGATGGGTAGAGCACTATTTGGAGCTTTACTCAAGTGAGACCAAACTAGCGGATAATGCCCTCAACGCCATAGAGGCTCTACCAACTCTTGACCACCTGGACACACTTCCCACCATAACAGAAGTTAAGTGTGCTATAAATGAACTTGCATCTGGCAAGGCTCCAGGTAAGGATGGGATTCCAATAGAGGTTATCAGGAGTGGGCAAGACACACTCACTATACAGATCCACCAGCTAATAGAGCTATGCTGGCGTGAAGGACAAGTCCCACAGGATTTCAAAGATTCAAGCATCATAACACTGTACAAGAACAAGGGCGATCGGAGCGACTGCAACAACTATAGGGGTATCTCACTTCTGTGTATTGTTGGAAAAGTATTTGCCAGAATTGTTCTGCGCAGACTTCAAGTCCTAGGAGATCAAGTCTACCCCGAATCACAGTGTGGCTTTCGACAGAACCGGTCTATCACTGATATGATATTCTCATTGCGACAAATGCAAGAAAAATGCCGTGAACAGAATCAACCACTGTTTATTGCCTTCATCGACCTCACAAAGGCATTTGATTTGGTCAGTCGTGAGGGTCTGTTCAAGGCACTAAAGAAGATTGGCTGCCCACCAACTCTTCTGTCCATTGTGGAATCGTTCCACACAGGCATGAAGGGTATAATCAAGTTTGATGGTGCAACTTCTGATGAATTTGAAATCAAGAGTGGAGTTAAGCAAGGTTGTGTACTAGCTCCCACCCTCTTTGGAATATACTTTTCACTTCTACTGAAATATGCATTTCGTGATCAGGATGGTGGTATATACATTCACGCACGCTCAGATGGCGGCCTCTACAATGCTCAGAGATTGAAGGCTAAGACCAAAATTAGGAGGGTACTGATCAGAGAGTTGCTTTTTGCAGATGATGCTGCAGTTACGACCCACTCTGAGGAAGAATTGCAATGTCTACTATCTGCATTCTCCAATGCTTGTTCTGAATTTGGTTTAACAATTAGCAAAAAGAAGACACAGATTATGTCACAAGGTGCACATTGGGTACCATCAATCTTTATTGACGACGCCGAACTAGAGATAGTAGGCCATTTTACATATCTAGGATCAGTGGTAAATAGCAAATTATCCCTAGATCAGGAAATCAACATCCGGATTGGTAAGGCAGCAACAACAATGAACAGGTTAAGAAAAAGAGTCTGGGAGAACAGGTAGCTTACTGCCAAAACAAAAGTCCTTGTCTATCAAGCCTGTGTCCTTAGTACTCTTCTCTATGGCAGTGAAACCTGGATAACTTACTCACACCAAGAGAACAATTTAAACAGCTTTCATATGCGGTGTCTGCGAAGAATTCTTGGTATTAAGTGGCAAGACAAAATCACAAATACTGAAGTATTGGAAAGATCAGGTTGTGTGACAGTTTATTCCATGCTCAGTCTTCGTAGACTTAGATGGATAGGACATCTTAGGAGGATGGATGATGGTAGAATACCAAAGGATATCTTTTTTGGTGAATTACAGATGGGTAAGAGATCTCAGGGTCGGCCTCTACTACGATACAAAGATGTGTGTAAGCGGGACATGATTGATACAGGCATTGATAATGCACATTGGGAGCAAGTCGCAGCTGAACGTGTTGCATGGAGGGCAAATATCAGAAATGGAATAAAGTCAAAGGAGAAAATTATTGCAGAAAAGTCACACACCAAGCGTTTGAGACGTAAGATGGTGCATGATGGTGGAAATGACCACGTGTTCACATGCACCCACTGTGAACGGACATTTACAGCGCAAATTGGCCTTATCAGTCACACTCGCTACCGCCATAGTTAAAAGTTATTATGCCTTTTTAAAGCACAAACTATCGTCTGTCAAGACGGCAAGGTGCCAATGACTTATATAAATACCCCCCCCCCCCCCTTGTACATGGCCATTGCATTTCACACACACCTAGTATATTCATTTAAATATCTTTCCATTTCCTTCTTGATGTTTCGAACTTGTTATTCTGGCTAAGTGTTTTAACATTCCATGTGCCAACATTTAATGTGTTTTAAACTTTTAATTTGCATACAGTTGCTTGATGACGATCGGGTATCACCTGTAGCACATGATGCTCCCTACCGGATGAAGATACTCCACAGGAATCCCTATTAACGTCGGTATCTTTATCAATTTTGTTTACAGGCATGCTTTTTTTCCCCGCGTTTTCATCCTGTTTCAGGATATTGCGGTCAACATCAGCATCTTTCAGCTGTATGTTGATTCCTAGGCTAGTTTACGCTCATCAGCACGCCACGACTTTCTGAGCGACCGGCTCCATACTCAAGTCACTGGCGCGACTCGAACCGCTTCCAATTCTCGTGCGCTCACGTCAACCACGAGAGTATTCGGGTTTGCGGAGAAAGCTTGCTACACTCTCGGCCAGATAGACCGGCACAGGCATGATTGTCTTGGGAAAATATCGCAGTGGTTTCCCTTTGCCTTTCGAATGTTTGTGTATGGTCGGCTCCACAAACCTTTGTCTAAAAGACATACCCTGCAAGGGGGAAGGAGGTTATAAACGGTGCCTCTTACCCGGCGAAGGCCACGCCACTGAGTTTTGATGTATTTTATAGAGATAGCTGCCCCACGAACTAACTCTCCTACTTTCAGTGACCACCGCCTGTGTTGGTCCACAGCTGCTTATTCAGATATTCAACATATTCACAGCTAACCTCTAGACCAGTAGTTCTCAACCGGTGGGGAATTTTAGGATATCCGGGAGGCGGGGAAGGGGGGGGGGGGATTAATATTACTTCAAGATCATGATAATACAAGAACCGATAACTTGATATTGTGTTCCCTCCATATTTGATGGTTCTGTATTTCTCGCCCTTCTGAAATTCGTTTTATAACGTAAGTAGACCCGGAAATCACGTTTTATGTAGACGTTTAGACTTGTTCTAGTATGTGTTATGAAATTCAGCTTCCATTTTTACGTATACTGTATAGGGGCGGGGGGGGGGGGGATTTATAGGAAGGAAATACGAAGGGAACATATGGAGAAGGAGTGCATAGGCCAAAAAAGGTTGAGAACCACTACTCTAGACAATTATCTAGAGCAGGGATGTCAAACTCAATCGCTCAGCGGGCCAAACCTCAAATCACATGTAAGGTTGCGGGCCGGACAGGATAAGCATTCAATGAGGCGAAAATTAAACCTTTTTGTAAACATTAATATAAATTAAAACATAAAAAGGCGTTAATAATAAAACATCTTTGGTATACTCATTTTCACTCTTATGTCAATTTGTCAGAGCACGATGTTTGGCATATTCTCTTGGCTACAAGTTCGTTTGTGTTGGGAGTAATGTTTTGTGTCATTGAGATTCTCATGATGGACTGCAAGGGTTCATCAGTGAGACGACTCCTGTGTGATGTTTTGTTAATCTTCATCACAGAAAACAGCTGCTCACACAGATATGTGCTACCAAACATGCTCAAGGTTCGAGCCGCATGTAGACGAAGCCGGGACATCTCTTCAGGAATGAAACGAGTGAACTGTGCAAGCCCCACAGTGTCGTACTTTGCCTTTAGTGTCCTATTACACTGCAGCTTTATTAACTCCATCTGCAAATTTACAGGTGCAGTTTCCACATCTATGACAAATTGATTACGAAACAGCTCGAAATTACTTTTATGTGCTTCAAAGTCACTAAAGCGCCGTGCAAACTCGGCGCGAAGTAAGCTAAGTTTTTTCAGCAAAGTGTGCATTGGGAAACACCATAGAGTTGACTTGGTTTAACATTGTCTGACAACAAGAAAATTGAGACAGGTTGCATTGGTACATTTGTGTCTCCCATAAGCGCAGCTTCACTTGAAATGCCTTCATTGCATCATGCAGATCAGTGATAATGTGATCCCGTCCCTGGAGCTGCAGGTTCAAGTCGTTGAGATGAATGGTTATATCAGACAGTAACGCCAACAAACATTTCCACTTTTTATACCGAAAAACTGTGGAATCTTTTCCTTTACTGTCCATGAATTGACAGATTTCCTCGATCAGCTGGGAAAAAATCTACTGAGAACTTTCCCCCGACTTAGCCACAGCACCTCTGTATGATAGGCATGTCACTGAACGCCGACTCTATTTCCTGCAAAAAAGACTGAAATTTGCGGTGATTTAAACCATTGGCTCTGATAAAGTTGACGGTTTGTGTTATAATGCTCATTACATCTTCCATGTTGAGGACTTTACCACACAGCGATCCTTGGTATATGATGCAGTGATATGCTACCAATTCACCAGTATAGTTCTCCTGCATCTTTAACCACATCCTTCCAATTAGTCCGCTTTTTTCGCCACAAATCGCCGGTGCTCCATCTGTAGTCAGTCCAACGAGTTTGTCCCAAGGCAGGTTGATGTTGGTTAAACTTTGGCATACGTTGTCAAAAATGTCTTTTCCTGCCATTTTCCCATGCATGGATTTCATGTCCAATATTTCTTCTCTAACATTCAAACTGGAGTCCACTCCACGGATGAAGATGGCGAGCTGTGCCGTGTCAGTCGTGTCATTACTTTCATCAACAGCAAGGGAGAATGCAACAAAGTCTTTGCCTTTTTCGATCAGCTGTGTTTTCACATCAATGGCCATCTCACAAACCCGATCAACAACCGTATTTCTGCTAAGGCTTACTTTTGCAAACATCTTTTTTTTTCTGACGTCACACACTTTCATCATGCAGCGCTTCAGAAACTCTCCTTCTGTAAATAGTCGGCCTGATTTTGCGATCACCTCTGACACAATAAAACTTGCTTTGATTGCAGCATCAGTTTGTGATTTTGCTTTGGTGAAAAACATCTGCTGTGATGTTAGATGCCTCTTCAATTCTTCTACATTCTGTAGCTTCTGCTCTGCATTCATGCTGTTTAACTTGTCTTGATGTTTAGTCTCATAGTGTCATCTCAGATTATATTCTTTGATCACAGCCACATTATCTCCACAAATTAGACACACAGGTTTACCGCCAATATCAGTAAACATTTATTCAGCCTCCGGCGTTGAAAGGCTCTGTTTTCAGAATCAACTTTTCTCTTGGCCATTTTAAAGGCTAGCTTTGATTTTAAAAGATTGTGCGTCTACCGACAGACGCTTTATTGATATCAGGTTATCCGTAGTGGGAAAAGGTGATGTAATATCCGAGCATTACACTACTTTCATTTTTTTATGCGCCAATCCAAAACGAGCATCTGAACGTTGCTAGGTAACTATAACGACGAACACTAAATCACTACACACTTTTATTTTCGCTTATCTGATCGAAGCGATAAAGCTCGCAAGTAGCCTATCATTCGGAAGGCTGCTAATTAGGAAATTTGATTTGCACTTTATATCGTGATCATAAAAAATATATTGTTGCCTAAAATTCTCTCTTGGGCCGAATATATTTGTACGTCGGTTGAGACCTCTCAGGCCTGATATGATTGCACGGCGGGCCGGATGTGGCCCGCGGGCCTTGAGTTTGACACATGTGATCTAGAGGCTACTCCACCATCCGCTACCCGGTAGGCGCGCCTAGTAGTGTAGTAGTAGGTCGGGTTCCTACCCGCAGGACATCTTCTTCGTTGGTCCTGCAAAGGATGCTTATTAGGTTGCACCCATTTACATTTAGCAATGTAAATAATTAATTTTCTGGCACTTGTTTTTACAACTCGAAAGATTTATGGAAAGAACGATAGAGAAAGGCATTGAAAGAAATATGTTACCAATCTTTTGTAATGGCCTGGAAAGGTGTTAGCACACACAGTTGGTACGTGCTTGTGGATATCGCTAGGCGCGGGGAAGCTTAATCGCCCAGGCCATTCAACAGGCACTTGATAAATAAATTTCAGCAAAACTGCAATATTTGCGCATATCTGTCGAAATATTCAACTAAGACAATGCTATGGTGGGTTGACAGCATCAAGAGACCGTTGACAGAAGCTTATAAAATACGAAAACATCATGAAGATACATGATGCTGAAGAATCATTACACTCGAGCTTCAGTGCCGAAATGACAATTGCATGATGATTGATTGATTGATTGATTGATTGATTTTTGTTTTGGATAGGATATGTCGCCTCTCCTGTTCATGTTAAAGTTTGTTGCATATCCTTTATAGGACGTCGCAGCTATCCCCATCATTTATTGGCTGTTTGTGATCTTTTGGCAAGTTTACGTTCAGTAGTTTGCCATAGCTTTCTGAAAAGACCGGCACCCAAAACATTTTATAAAACCCAACGCAAGGCGGTCTGCGGGATTACGAACTGCGTCCGTAACCCGTTCGAAACGTAACCCCACGGTACAGTATAAATATCGCGTCTTTTCTGTTTTGCAAGGTTATCTACACGGAACGTTGCCCAGATATATTTAATGTCCACACGGGACCTCTTAATTTTAATTCTAGTCAGAGGAAGATACGCTTCCGAGATATGGGTCATCAGAAAATCAATTTTCCCTGGACAAAGTGTTTTGATACTATTGTCCCCAGATGTTCTTGAAATTGTCACTTTTCGAGTTACATTTGGATTCAAATTACTGTTATAGCAAGAACGCAGAGTAGAGTGTGGGGGACAACCTTGAAAGATATCCCAATGCGAGCTCATGGGAGCTCTGTTTCTGCTACTTCTGATGGAGATTCAGCTCGTGCTAATCCAATGGAAGCATTTCAGTTGCGGCTCTTCTGCAGCCATATCTGGCTAATCCAGTTGTGTATATGCTCCTGGAAACTTTGTTTCTGTTAATTCTGATTGAGTTTCAGATCGTGCTGATCGAGTCAATCTGTTGGTGCCTCTAATTAGTCTTCTTATGCCTTTTCTGGCTGATCTAATTGCGTATTTTCTCTTGGTTGCTCTGTTTCTATTAGTTCTCATGGAGTTTCAGTTTCAGCTCGTTCTGATCCAGTGGAAGTATCTTCAGTTGCTACCTCTCTGTAACTTCTGCAGCGTTTTCTGGCAGATCCAGTTGTGTATCTGCTTCTGGCAACTCTGTTTCTGCTAGTTCTGATCTACTTTCAGCTCTATCTGATTCTGTGGAAGGATATTCTATCTGTTCATCTTCTGCAGCATTTTCTGGCTGAACGGCTCTGTGGCAAAGGGGTTAAGAATACAGCTCGTAATCCCGCATACCGCGTTCGAAGCACAATTGCGGGAGATTTGAAAGCAAACCGCATTGCTTTGGTTTTCCATACAATAGTATGAGTCAACACTAGAAAGCAATTGCAAACTTTATGGCAAGAAATCACAAACAGCTAGAGAACGCTGGGGTTGATTACCACATCCTGTAAAGGATAAGAAACTTTTTCTGACTGAAACATGTTGCGTAACTGCTTTTGTAAGCTCTGTGTCTTCAAGTTCTGATGGCATTTCAGCTCATGCTGATCCAGTGGAAGCATTTTCTGATGGTGCTTTTTCTGAATATTCTGCAGCCTGTTCTGGCTGATCCGTTGCGTAACTGCTCTTAGCAGCTGTGTTTCTGGTAGTTCTGATGGAGTTTCAGCTCGTGCTGATCCAGTGTATCTTCTCTTGTTGCCTCTTTTGCATCTTGAACAGCCTTTTCTTTCTTATCCAGTTGTGTAATTGCTACTGGCAGCTTTGTTTATGCTATTTCGGATGGAACTTCAGCAGCAGTAAGTAAGGGGGTTTATCCACCCCAAAATGAGGAGTCAAGAAGGGGAGTTCCCCGAGTATTTTCTTATATAGCTATATGTGACTTCATCCGACTCCCCCTAAAACCGGCTCCCCATTGAGAATGGGAAGTCATAGGAATATAACTCATGAATAACAAAACGACTGGTGTGGCAACATTTTTTTTCCCGTATATCCTTCACAGGACATCGCTGTCAACATAAGCATCTTTCAGCTGATTGTTAATTTCTTGGCAAGATTACGCTCAGTGGTTTGTCATTGCTTTCTAAGTGACCGGCTCACATACCCCTAAGTTACCAACGCGGCGAGAACCGCTACCGATTCTCGTGCAGGTTACGTTCCTCACGTGGATATACGGGATTACGAAGAAAGACGTTAACCCATAGGCCAAAGAGATCGGCGTTGCAATATTACACCCCTTTAATAATCGTAAAATCAGGTCGGCGATGTGCGTGGGGCGTGCACGCGCGAGGTTGAGCAAGCGTGTGAGCGGGTGTGTTAGGGTTACCGTGCTCGTCCTCAGGGTGGGAGTGGGTGTGGAGTGGATGTAAGACGGGTTTTCGTTGTTAAGGAGGCGGTTATATGGTCTGTAGAGGATATTAGTGGCTTATACACTATCACCATACGGGTTACAGCTCTTCAAATGAAAACCGTAATAACGTAAAGATGATGGATGATAGTGGGTGTAGTGTTCGGGATGTGTGCATATGCAATATGCGATACTACATGTAATAATTATACAAATAATGATAAATATATGTAATAGGGTTACAATACTCTTCCTCTGCATGAAGAAGTGGCTGTGGAATGGGTGTAAGACTGGTTTTCGTTGTTAAGGAGGTGTGCGGGTCGTGGAGTGGCTGAGGGTAAAGTTAAGGTGGAAAAGTGGCTAGCGAGAAGGCTGGCGCGGCAGATGGTATGACCCGGATGGGCCCGAAGAGGGGATTCCAGTGGTCGATATGGCAGAGGGTATGGCACAGTGGTCGCCGTGGCTGAGGGTATGACAAAGTGGTCGCCATGGCTGAGTGTATGACCCAGATGTCGGGGTGACAGAAAGTGTGACACAGAGGTCGCCGAGGCTGAGGGTGTGATGCACTGGTCGCCGTGACTGAGGGTATGACACAGTGCTCGCCGTGGCTGAGTGTATGACACAGTGGTCGCCTTGGCTGCGTGTATAATCCAAAAATTAAAGAATTTAAAATTCAAAAAGTTTAAAAAAATTTTAAATTTCAAAATTTTTTTAAAGTTTCAAAGGTTAAGGTTAAAAAAGTAATACTTTTAAAAAAGTTTTAAAAATTAAAGATTTTAAGAACTTGTAAAAAAAATTTTAAAATTATAAACCTTTCAAAATTTTGGGCGATCTATTGTTTGTGTCTTCTCTGCTCAAGTTTACAACAGTAATTTCCCAAGAACAATTTTACTGGCAGTCTCTAAGCTGCATTAATGTGGAAAGACATGTTTAAACAAAACCTCATATTAGACCTTGGTCTGAAAACCAGTCAAAGTATTACAATAACCAGTCTGGAGGAGAATGAGCACGGTTCGAAAATCACTCAACATTAACCAGGTAAGTTCTGCAGTAGACTAGCCAGTCTGCTGGGCAGTTTTCATGGCTTTGACCATGTGTCTTATTCTCGAATGCCATACTTGTATACTAACAAGATACCTTACAGAACGGGACAAGCAGCTATTGGAATCTTGGAGAATGGTGCTGCAAATTTTATTTTAAGTTATAAAACATTCAGAAAGTTAACGTTAAACAAGTAATAAGTGTAAAATGTTTTAAAATTTTAAAAAAATTTAAAATTTCACATTTCAAATTGTTTAAAAAGTTTACAACATTCAAAAAGTTAAAATTTAAAAAGTTAAAATTTATAAACAGGTAAAAGTTCAGAAATTCAAAAAGTTTAAATTTAAAAAAAGTTAAAATTCAAAGATTTAAAAAGGTAAAAACGTGTAAAGATTCAAAAAGTTAAAATTTAAAGTTACAACGAGAATGAGTTACAATTCGGCTCCCGCGCCCCCCCCCCCCCCCCCCATGTTGTGTTCTGCAGTCGACGGGTTTCACCTCCAATACTTTGAGGTCAGATTGGTTGTATAACCTGAAATGTGTCTAGTCAGCAGACCCGACATAATTAACCACTATTTCACACTATCCCTTTATGGCCGTCAGAGAACTCGGATTGAATGTCTCAAATGTCCTAGTGTGTGTAGCGGTCACCAGACAGACCACTGGCCTTGTATCTTTATTTTAGGGTTATATTCCCCAAAATCTATTCACTACTTGCTGTTACAAACGTGAGCTTTTTCTTCAGTTTTCTTCTTCTGCTGCGTTCATCTGGAGTTTTTTTCTTCGGACGTGATTGCGTTGTGCCTGTTTACAGCAGAGCTGCATTCTTGCGCCGTTAGGCCGAGACATCCGACTTCTGCGGGCATTTGTTGGCCGGGTTAACCTTCCCGGGGTTTCTTCTGTTCAAGGAGGCGTCAATGCTAAGAGCGCAATCCTTGGGATTGCTTCATGGTCTTTGCTGAACATATTTTAGACTATCTCTGAACAAACTGTAAATATGTTATGTAATGTCAACGATGTTATATCCCCCAAAGGTGCTTCTATTCATATCTTCTACTTTTCTGAAAATGTGATCAGTGTATAAGGAGCTGGAAACCTTTCAGCCACGGTGAACTCTATAGTGTCGCTTAATAAGTTAAATAACACGCTGAAGATGAAATGTTTAATTGGTATCTGACACATATGGTTTTCTGCTGACTTATCAACTTATTGGTATGAAAGAACCAATTAAAAACTATTTAGGCATCGGCGATGTGATTTCTAAGGCGAATATTGTGAATTCCTTGGACTGCCATTCTCGAACATGCCATGCGACCAAGTCATCAAGATATTTTACTGATATCCACCTCAAACTAACTAGTTGTCACCAAGGTCTCCAGTTTAATTCTTCTCATCGACGTCTATTTTTGCTAAGTAATCATCTACAGTTTCAGGTATTTTTTTCTGTCTGCCCATGGTAATTTTTATGTTTTCTCCAGAAAACACGTATCCACTGCCATTATATGTTTCCCAAACTGTCTGCTCATTGCCACGTTTTATATCCAGTCACAATTACAGGTTCTATGTAACACTTCAACATTCAAAGTAAGAAACATTTGGTAGCCAAATTATTAAAAATGTTGGCCAGATACAGAAATATCTCGACCAACTTTAAAAAAGAAAAGTAGGAAAAAATCAACTAAAATGTTCACCATACTTTTAAATATCTCGTCAAAACGTATAACAAGTAGGGAACTGTGTTAACCAATTGGGGAAAATATTGGCCAAGTAAACACATATTTTAACTAAACTTATAAATATCTCATCCAAACTTATACAAAGTAGGAACATGTGTTAGCTAAACTAATAAAAATGTTGGCCAAATTCCGAAATAGCTCGTCCAAATTTATAAAATGTAGGAAAATATGTTAGACAAATTATTCAAAATGTTGGCCAAATATAGAAATATCTCGACTCAATTTATACAAAGAAGCAAAACTTTTGACCAAGTTACGAAATTTCTCAACGAAACTTGTAAAAAGTAGTGAAAAATGTTAGCCAAACTTATATATATCTCGTCTAAACTTACGAAAAGTGGGAAATTTTATTAACCAAATGGGAAAAAAATATTGGCCAAGTAAAAAGATATTTCAACCAAACTCATAAATGATCGTCCAAACTTATAAAAAGTAGGAAAATTTGTTAACCAAAGAAGAAAACAACTGGCCAAGTAAAAACATATTTCAACCAAACTTATAAATATCTAATCCAAAGAAAGAAACCAAGAGTGTAGAGAGATGATTGAGTAGTCTGTAGAAGTGCTTCTTAAGCAGATACGCAGGACTGGTAAACTGAAGCTTTCGGTAATGTAAAATATATAAAGGGGGGGGGGAGTGGTGACGCTGGTAATTATGTATTGTGAAATGTCCTTTCAGATACAAGTTCAAGACACTCTTGACATACCCACAATAGATACATAACGGGTCTCTAAGTGGCTGTATGGAAGTTATGGTTGAAGGATTTGACGCTGGTGACAGCTGATGAAACATAATTAGGAGAACTGACGATATGTGCAATACAAAGTGAAATAATGACCTCGATGAGATTGAATATTGGCGAGAATCTAATTGATGGCAGGTAGGTCAATGAAGCAATATGGAATTGAAACTTCATGAGACCAGTGAAGGTTATGTAGTAAATAGAGTATGTTGAACGGAGAATTGTATCTGGTAATGTGATACGGGGTTATGTTAAGAAGAAAGATGACCCTTGAAAATAATATCATGTTGATGAAAACCTCTTCAATAGAAATACATTTACTGTTCCCAGAAAGGATATATTTAATGAAGATAGTGTGATGTGGAGAACTGAAGATGGTGGTAGTAACATATTTAATTGATGCCTTATTAGTGTACTTATTATATCAATGATAATATGTTATCTGACTTTCTCTTATCTATTTCACCTTGTTTGTCATAACAAAGTAAATCGTAACAGTGTACCCAGTGTATGTAATCAGGTCAGGTCTTGTTCAGATATGACTGAGCTACCGTATGACAGTAGACGGTACTACCTGCTTTCTGTCAGCGCCGAATGTTGGGCGGCGCTTACCAAACCCGACATCCCACATTGTGCCAACGGCTTCGGGCGGAAGAGCGCAATTGGGAGGGTACTAGCCTTATTCTGGTGCGAGGAAATGCAACCCAAAGACAAAATAAGTCATGGCAGGGCAGACCAGGCCCTAAGCCTTGGTTGGCAGCTGGTCTAGGATCAAAGCTCCGACAGGCGGACAGTTAGAGCATTGCTTTGCTGATCCGGCAGCTTCTGCAGCTTGTCTTGTTCCAGATTATAGGTGTCAACTTTCCTCTGGAGTGAACTAGGCAGGCCGAGAGAGGGATCACGCTGCATGGGCAACACATGGTTTCTTTATTTTAGCCCAGGCTTTGTGCTATTGAGAGGCAATAACTCCATCCCTGGTCTTAACCGGTCTCGGAATCAGAGCGAGAGGCAACTGTTACGGGTTATAAGTCCTTGTCAGATGGCATAGACATGGGGCGCCACGCGTTGCCTCTGACGGGGGGAGACACCTACAGGTGTCACTGATCAGCTACCGCCCGCCTCAAGCTGGGCAGCCCACAGCCAATTGGGTGCTGATCCGCCACAGCCTGCCTGCTTCAATGGGTGCTTGGGGCTAGGACAAAATCTGAATCGCAGGCTGTAAAACCAATGCACCAGGTACTAATAAAAAGAATAGAAACCTCAAGCTACGGCTTGCAACCTGGAACGTGAGAACCATGTGTCCAGGATTTTCCACTGACTTGACAAATATTGACGGTGTGAGAAAAACGGCTGTGATTGATGCTGAACTCAATCGTCTTAACATTGATATTGCTGGCCTGTAGGAGACTCGCCTCGCTGAGGAAGGGTCACTCAGGGAAAACAATTACACATTTTTTTGGAAGGGAAGAGGGCAGACAGAAAAAAGGCAACATGGTGTGGGCTTTGCAGTGAAGAATTCGCTACTTGGAATGATTGATATCCCACCTGGAGGTCATGAAAGATTATTATCACTGCGCTTGGCAACCTCTTGTAGATTTGCCACCATTCTCACTGTATATGCACCGACACTCGCTTCCCCTGATGATGTGAAGGATACGTTCTATGAGCAGCTAGACTCTGCGATCAAGGCAGTTCCAAAATCCGACTACATTTATATGCTCGGTGATTTCAATGCTCGTGTGGGCAAGGACTCGAGTTCATGGCCAGTGTGCCTTGGAAAATACAACATCGGTCGCATGAATGATAATGGGTAAAGGCTGCTGGAGCATTGCACTAGAAATGACCTATGTATTACAAACTCCTTTTTTAAAACAAAAGAGATGCATAAGGTCACATGGAAACATCCAAGATCCAGCCATTGGCATCAGCTGGACTTCATTATCACACGGTGACAACATCTGAACCATACATCATTAACTCGAAGTTACCACAGTGCTGACTGTGATACAGATCATTCTTTGGTTGTTGCAAGGGTTAGACTGAGACCAAAGAGAATCTACACAGCTAAACACAAGTCTAGCCCCAGGATTAATATTACTAACACTCACGATCTTGGATAGTGCTTTGAATTTCTACAGCAACTTGAAGACGCTTTCAATGATACATCAGAAAATTGTATAGTAAATGATAAATGGACTAAATTTAAGGAAACTATTTATAAAACAGCTGTAGGGGTTTACGGCACTGTGGATCATAAGAGGCAGGACTGGTTTGCGGCAAACAGCCAGATACTGCAGTCCTTGATTAATAAAAAGAAGATAGCTCTCTTAAGAAACAAGGAAAGACCAACGCGTAACACTCTGAGTGAGCTGAAGCAAGCGAGGAAGGATGTACAAAAGGCTGCCTGGCAGTGTGCGAATGACTATTGGATCAAGTTATGTGAGTCCATTCAAATCGCAAGTGATAAGGGAAACATCAGAAGCATGTATGAAGGGATAAAGAAAGCCTGTGGTCCAATGATCAAAAGAAGTGCACCGCTGAAAACCTTGACTGGAGAAATCATCACTGATAAGAAACAGCAGATGGATAGATGGGTCGAGCACTATTTAGAGCTTTACTCAAGTGAGACCAAGCTAGCGGATGATGCCCTCAACGCCATACAGGCCCTGCCAACTCTTGACCACCTGGACACACTTCCCACTATAACAGAAGTTAAGTGTGCTATAAATGAGCTTGCATCTAGCAAGGCTCCAGGTAAGGATGGGATTCCAATAGAGGTGATCAGGAGTGGGCAAGACGCACTCGCTCTACAGATCCACCAGCTAATAGAGCTATGCTGGCGAGAAGGACAAGTCCCACAGGATTTCAAAGATTCAAACATCATAACGCTGTACAAGAACAAGGGAGATCGGAGCGACTGTAACAACTATAGGGGTATCTCACTTCTGTGTATTGTTGGGAAAGTATTTGCCAGAATTGTCCTGCACAGACTTCAAGTCCTGGGAGATCAAGTCTACCCCGAATCACAGTGCGGCTTCCGTCAGAACCGGTCTACCATTGATATGATATTCTCATTGCGACAGATGCAAGAAAAATGCCGGGAGCAAAATCAGCCACTGTTTATTGCCTTCATCGACCTCAGAAAGGCATTCGATTTGGTCAGTCGTGAGGGTCTGTTCAAAGCACTAAAGAAGATTGGCTGCCCACCAACTCTTCTGTCCATTGTGGAATCGTTCCACACAGGCATGAAGGGTATAATCAAGTTTGATGGCTCAACTTCTGAAGAGCTTGAAATCAAGAGTGGCGTTAAGCAAGGTTGTGTACTAACCCCCACCCTCTTTGGGATATACTTTTCACTTCTACTGAAATATGCCTTTCGTGATCAGGATGACGGTGTATATACATTCACTCACGCTCAGATGGTGGCCTCTATAATGCTCAGAGATTGAAGGCCAAGACCAAAATTAGCAGGGTACTAATCAGAGAGTTGCTTTTTGCGGATGATGCTGCGATTACGACCCACTCTGAGGAAGAATTACAACATCTACTATCTGCATTCTCCAATGCTTGTTCTGAATTTGGTTTAACAATTAACAAAAAGAAGACACAGATTATGTCACAAGGTGCACATGGTGTACCATCAATCTTTATTGACGACGCTGAACTGGAGATAGACCATTTTACATATCTAGGATCAGAGGTAAATAGCAAATTAGCCCTCGATCAGGAAATCAACATCAGGATTGGCAAGGCAGCAACAACAATGAGCATGTTAGCAAAAAGAGTCTGGGAGAACAGGAAGCGTACTGCCAAAACAAAAGTCCTCGTCTACCAAGCCTGCGTCCTTAGTACTCTTCTTTATGGCAGTGAAACCTGGACAACTTATTCACGCCAAGAGAAACGTTTAAACAGCTTTCATATGCGGTGTCTGCGAAGAATACTTGGTATTAAGTGGCAAGACAAAAGCACAAATACTGAAGTATTGGAAAGATCAGGTTGTGTGACGGTGTATTCCATGCTCAGTCTTCGTAGACTTAGATGGATAGGACACGTTAGGAGGATGGATGATGGTAGAATACCAAAGGACATCTTTTTTGGTGAATTACGTACGGGTAGGAGATCTCAGAGTCGGCCTCTACTACGATACAAAGATGTGTGTAAGCGGGACATGATTGATACAGGCATTGATAATGCACATTGGGAGCATGTCGCCACTGAACGTGTTGCATGGAGGGCAACTATCAGAAATGGAATAAAGACAAAGGAGAAAATGATTGCAGATAAAGCACACACAGAGCGTGAGAGACGTAAGATGGTGCAAAATGGCGGAAATGACCATGTTTTCACATGCACCTACTGTGGGCAAACATTTGCAGCAAGAATTGGCCTTACCAGCCACACTCACCACCGCCATGGATCGTAGTTATTAAGCCTTTTTAAAGCAAAATGTACCAAACTATCGTCTGTCAAGGCGGAAAGGTGCCAATGAGTGTATGTAACTATTAATTCATGTTGATATAATGACAAGAAGAAATGCATTGATGCTGGATATGTTAAACATTAGTGGAAAAGATCTGAAGTGTTTTCAAACATGGGTGTCATTGATCTATGAGAGACGCTGATATGCGGATGTAACATTTGGCTAACACATTTACTTACTTTGGTCGATATATATATATATATATATATATATATATATATATATATATATATATATATATATATATATATATATATATATATATATATATATATATATATATCTTGATTTGGTCATTATATTTCTATCTTTGTTTAATAGGTTTCTTCATTTGGTGATTTTTTGTTTATTCAGTTGGCTAACATATTTTTTTTTTAATTTTTACCATTATTTTTTCAAGTTTAGGTAACACATTTTCTTATTTCAGTTGACATATTTATAAGTCTAGTTGAGATATTTCTTGATTTTGCCTATATGTTTCCTCACTTGGCTAACATATTTTCTTACTTCGGTCGACATATTTCTTGATCTGGCATACATTTTTTCTCATTTGGCTTACACATTATATAACTGGCATACATTTTTTCTCATTTGGCTTACACATTATATAACTTTTAAAAGACTGTTCGAGATAGTTCTTAAATTGACCAACATTTTTATTAATTTGCTACACATACTTCTAAGTTTTCTTGACATTTTTCTTACTATACCCTACATATTGTCACTTTGGTTAATATTTTTTTTCTTCAATTAGCTAAAAAATTTCTTAATTTGACCAACTTTATTCTTACTTTAGTATACATATTTCTTAATTTTGGTTGACATTTGTCCCACTTTGATTAATACTTTTCTTACCTTGGCTAACACATTTTCGTACTTTGACTAGCTTAATTCCTACTTTAGTGGATATATTTATAAGTTTGGTTTAGATATTTCTTAAATTGATCAACATTTGTTAAAATAATTTGGCTAACTTATTTTCTTAATTCGGTGGACATATTTCTTGATTTTGTATACATATTTCTTAGTTCGACATAAGTTTTTTCTTAATTTGGTCATTATTTTTTTCTACTTTGGCTAATAATTTTCTACATTTGGCTGACAAATTTTCTTATTTCGGTCGACATATTTATAATTTTGGTTGAGATATTTCTGAATTTGGCCAACATTTTTATTACTTTGGCTAACATATGGTGGACATATTTATAAGTTATGAATGCGAAAATTTTCGTACAATTATCCTCATAAATTATGTCACTAAGCTTCTATTCAGAATTATAATGAGAAGAATTAGAAAGAAAATAAAAATGTAAATTGATGAAGAACAGTGTGAATTTGTGGAAGAAAAAGGCACAAACAATGCAATATATACATTACAGACACTATTAGAAAGATCAACAGAGACAAAGAAAGACATATTTGTGCTTCATAGATTATACTAAGGCATTTGATAAAGTAAAACATGATGAAGTGATTAAAATGTTGGAAGATATTAATATTGATGGGAAGAATCTCAGAATAATAATTTAAAAAAAAAACATTTACTAGAACCAAATAGCAGCAATTAAAATGGAAAATAAAGAATGAAATTATGAACACATAAAGCTGGGAGTAAGACAGGGATGTGTTTGGTCACCGGATCTCTTCTCCCTCTATAGCGAAGTAATAATGAGAGAGATCAATGAAAAGCCAGGAATAATATTCGGAGGTTATAATATAAAAAATATACGCCATACAGATGACACAGAATTGATGGCGGATAATGCAAAAGATCTACAACACATGTTAGACATTGTAGTAACAGAAAGTGCAAAGAAAGGATTCTCCTTGAATATCAAGAAAATAGTAACAATGTTGATGTCTAAGAAACCGGTAACACCCAAATGTGAAATAGAGATAGAAGGGAAAACTCTTCACCAAGTGGATAGATGTAAATATCTAGGGACATTTATAACATCAGATGGAAGATGCACAACAGAGATTAAGAGCAGAATAGGGCAAGCAAAGACCCCTTTTCAGAAATGACGAATATCTTATGCAATAAGTCAATATCATTGAATGTAAGAAAGAGAGTGCAAAGGTGCTATATAGAACCTGTTTCCCCCTAACGTGTCTCCACCTTGCCGTGGTAGGAGGGGGCTTGCGTGTCCCAGTGACCCCAAGAGCTTTGTCGACGGAAGCACAACTACATGTTGGACAGCCCTTGGGTTAGGGACCAGACCAAGAGAGTCACAACCTGCTGCTCCGCAGGTGGACTGAGGATAGCAATCGAAAAGTCAAATCAGGCGCATGAAGCCACTAATTCGTGGTCCGGACACATACTCTAAGACTCCCAGCTGAGGGATATGGCTGAACGCCTATAAGCCATAAACCCTTGGATGTGAGAGCCGGGCCTATACGCACCTACTGCAAAATCGGAGGTGAGATGCTGATCACACTACATGCGTAGCTCAGATACTTGCTCGAAGGCTCTCAGCTGGGGGATATGAGGGATTTCCGGATGAGAGGCCTGGCCATTACTCTCTCACTGTCGCACGGAGGTAAGGTGCTGAGCCGGCAGCGCATGTAGCCTACCTTGTGAGCGGGTACTAAAGGTGGAAAAAAGCCCCAGTCGTACGAAATGGTTACGATGAAAGTCTGTTTCGATACTCATAGAATAGCTCTGACTATCTAGTCTTCCGAATGTCCTTCGTGTTCTGAACAGTTCTGACTAGCTAGAGTTCCGATTGTCCGTCGTGCCCGGAACAGCTCTAACTATTTCGTTTTCCGGGCACAGCGACTAGCACATGTTCGAATCGAAAGCTCGCTGAGTGGTTACCGTCTGCAGTCCGACCGTCCCAGGTTTGTGCGGGGAGCGGCACGTAGCGAACGAAAGGCCCAGTATATTGAAGTAAGGAATTACAAGTAAAACAACCATGAGCAGGACGTGGCGATTCCCTCGGTGAGCCCAGCACCAGAGCGCATCTTGTCGGCTCTGCATCTATGGAAGTCACCCTGGATGGCACATAATGCCATGGACTGTCCCTGCCTTCCCTTGAGAGCTGATCGTGAAGTATTCGACCGTTCTAACTTGACCAGAATGTGGACGGCACCACAACAGTGAGAGTCCCCCAGGAATGCTAAACTGGTCAAAAATGCACGCTAAAGTCGGATGTGTTGGCCTAAAGGTTTTGGCCCAAGGGTGTCTAACCAGACACACCGCAACTACATTTGAAAAAAAAAAAAAACACTCCGGATTAACGCAGAAGAAGAAGAACCTGTTTTGTTGTATGGCTGTGAATCTTGGAATGTAAATGAACAAATTAGGAAGAGATTGGAAGCAACGGAGATGTGGTTCCTGAGACGAATTTTGCGAATTCCTTGGACTGCCGAAGTAACTAACAATGAATGCCCAAAAGAGGCTAATGAAACTAGAACATTATATACAACAATAAGAAAGAGGCAAACAACTTTTTTTGGCCATGGGATGAGAAGAGAGGCATTGGAAAACATCATGACAACTGGAAAGATCGAGGGGAAGAGAGGCAGAGGCAGACCAAGAGAAATGATGCTGGATGGATTGCGACGGTGGCATGTAGGGATATCAGCGGTAGAGTTGATCAAGAAAACCAAAGACCGAGATCTGTGGAGGGTCATGAACGCCTACGCCAGACGGCACGGCACTTGATGATGATGAATTAATCCAGAACACAAAGGACCTGCGTCAACTGGAAATGCACATGATGACGATAATAATAATAATAATAATAATAATAATTAATAGCGATAATGGCCATAACTGAAACCATAACACCTTTTCAGACCCGCTCAGTACAGAACCCACACTTGTCAACGACGCGTGCCAAGTCTACTCCACCTTTACGCTTGCTGCCCAAAGTTCACTTCCTCAAAAGGTAAGACTCAACAGCGCACGCTGGATGTTTTGTTGTTGTTAAACATTCGATATCGGACTGCCCTATCAGTCAGTGTGTTGATCATTGCTCATTTCTGGTGGTAAACAGCCTTGGACTATATCTTCTGAAGCGTATTGCTAGTACACAATCTATTTGTTTCTTCAGTCCTGGGAGTTGTACGTGGGTAGGTGCATGCGTCAGTGTTTGTGTTATATGTGTTATTCTGTGCTGCGCTGATTCTAATATTTGGAGTGTTAATTATCAACATGCAGTATGTTTCAGTGGTTAAAATGTCGCGTGAAAATAATTATTAACCCATCATCATCATCATGTGCCGTGCCGATAAGCATGGGCAGTCATGTTTTGCCATCTCACTCGATCACCGGAGATTGGAAAGTTCAGTGTTCTTGTCTCGACCATACAACGTGGTCAAGCCATCCAAGTATTCACGTCTCTGCCCTCCCCTCGTTCTCTTCCCCCTATCTTGCCAGTTGTCACCAAGTTCTTCAATTAATTTCTTCTCATAACATGTCCAAAAAAAATGTAGACTCTACGTGTAATTTCTCTAATTAGTTTACGGTTTTCATTTGTTCCTTGTACTAGAGCGAGTCAATAAGTAAGTCACACAGTTCTGTGGGATGGCAGATAAATGTAGTTGGTATTTTCTACAGGTGCTATTGGGTAACAGCAGCATCAAACTTTATATTCCCGTTCGTCAGGTGGCGCTAGGTGTCTCATGCGCATGCGCAGCGCATAAACAAAAGGGCGACTGTACTTACCGAGTGTACACAGAGCAACGTGCTTTTGTGCGTTTTTGTGTGCGCAAAAGGACTGCCCGCAAAGGACATTCATAAGAAAATGCTTCCTGTTTATGCTGACAAATATTTGTCTGGTAAAGCGGTGCATAGCTGGGTAGTACAATTTTCTCAAGGACGCTCTAAAATTGTTGATGAAATCCGATCTGGTCGTCCTCTTGAGATTGCAACAGAAGCATCCGTGCAGCGGGCGGAGGAGATGATTAGAGGTGACAGGCGAGTAACGATAGACTCTGTAGCATCTGCAATAGGGTGCTCACATGGTTCAGCATACACAATGGTGCAAGATCGATTGAAATTTAAGAAAGTGTGCTCAAGATGGATACGCAGACAATGCCAGACCACATATGACTTGATTAACTCAGGAAAAAAATTAACCAACTAAAGTAGGAAGTTCTGGAACACCCACCTTACAGCCTCGACTTAGCCCCTAGCGAATTCCATCTTTTTGGTCCACTGAAAGCCCACTTTGGCGGGAGACATTTTGCGAATGACGCCGAAGTTGAATGTGAAGTGAAAACGTGGTTTAGAAAACACAGCACGCAGTTCTATGCAGCCTGTTTGGGAGGTCTGATAAAACGATGGGATAGGTGCATCAATGTTGGTGGAAATTATATTGAGAAATAAAGGGACAATGTATGTATAAAAATAGACTGTTTTCAAGTTGTTATCATATTTAGTTATTTATTTGTTACTTATTGACTTTCATTCGTATACTTGGTCATTGGTTTTTATGTCTGTTCATTGTAGTCTTTGCATTTTCCTCAGAAACCAAATTTCCACAGCCATCAAATGTTTTTCAGCTTGTCTGCTCTTTGTCCACGCTTCACATACAAACAAAAGCACACGTTCTGTGTATCACCTTAACACTCTTTTTTCTCGTTGCAAATGACATATTTTTAGTGGTAAGTATGTTTTTCATTTGTTAAAAAGGCTTCCTTCACCATGGCTATTCTTGTCATAATCTCTGCAAGGAATCACCCGTCTGATATTATGACTGTTTGGAGATAATTGTACCGATTCACTTGTTTGATAATATTCCCATTTTCTTGTATATTACATTGTGATATTTCCTTATTCTTAGTGGCGACCATAATCTGTGTCTTCTTACAATTTAATTCTAACGCAAGTTGTTCACTGTGTGGAAACAATCGCATCTACAAAATGTTGCAGATAATGCTCATTGTCTGTGATCAATACTGTATCATCCGCATATCTAATGTTACTGATGTTATGTCCCCAAATGATGATTCCTTTCATATCGTTAACATTTCTGAAAATACTTTTACTGTACAGGGAAAAAGATTTGGAGACATTACACATCCCTGTCTCATACCTCTATTAACAGGCTAATGTTGGCCTACTTCATTATCAATCTTTATGGCAGCTTATTGTTTCCAACATATGTTTTTTATGGGTCTAAGGTCTTTCCATCAATTTGCAGATCTGCAAGCATCTCCATCATGTTGACATGTCTTACTTTATCGAAAGCCTTTGTGTAGTCAATACAGTAGAAATGTAAGTCTTTGTTTACTTCTTTAGTGTCGAGGGTGCTAGGCTGTGAGAAGTTGAGTACAGCAGTGTAGCGTACTTCAAATTACTATTAAACTATGCCTGCTGTTGTTACAACTTATACGCGTTTGTTATACTCAGCTTCATATTCCTACAATTTACCTGATAATTTTGAGTATGTTTTTTTTTTTGGAGCATGCTCGCTTTGAACTCAAGCGTAGTCCATACACCATTTATAGTAGTGATGGCCTGAATTTTGCGTGTGGATTAGCTTTCCTTATTAACAGTGTCCCTCGCCATCAGTCGAACCCACTCCGACTTCAGAGGTACTTTTAATTAACGTCCCCAAGTCAAGAACGTCAGGTCAAAATTTTAGTCCAGCTGTCCGGTGTAGGGGTTGAACCGCTTACCTCAGCATCAGCACACCGGATGTTTAAGAACATATGTTTTTATCCATTCGGCCATGCTGACCTGAATTTTGAGTGTTACCTTTGAGGGACGGAAGCTGATCACCTCGCTTAATTATTACTTAAATTGGTCACCTGACCAAATACTGCCATGGGTTAATATGTATGACACACTAGCATCTACATCAGTTAGAAATTCATTAGTAGAGATGTAAATTATCAGTCTTGTATTCTTAGAATGATCCAAAAGACTTGAAAGAAAACAAATTACATTACTAATACGCGCTGCTATTTATCTGTCTGGTATGTCATTTATCTGCGAGATGGATCTTGTTGGGCCCAAAGATGGAGGCATGGAATATAAGTTATTGTTGTTTGAGAATCATTTTTTTAAAGCCACTTTTTGTTGGAGAATTTCTGTTGCAGCCATCATCATCATTATGCGCCATGCCACGTGGCACTGTGGTCATGTACCTTCACAAGCAAATGTCCTCTCTGTTATTGTTAAATTCAGCTATTACTCATCTTCCGTGTCACACTGTTCACCCATTCTAGATTTGTTCCAGAAAGTCGTTGGTCTTAGCCATCCATTGGATCCTTAGCATTCTACATAAATACTACATCTCTGCTATTGCCTCCACTTTCTTTCTACTAATAATTCAGCATCCACGATTCAGATGTATGCATAAATTTGGGCAATGCATAACATCCTGAAACTCGTGATCTAACTTCCACGGACACGGACACGGAGTGTGTTATGTTTTATGTAGCAGCGTTGGAGTTGAAAATATCATAAGCTGAACAATGTACAAAAGTTCTCTTGTCTTATATTTCCACTGAAAGGGCAGCGATTCGAGGATTCCGAGGACATTATCATCAATGTGGCAATGCAACAAAGAAATGTTTCAAAGAATGGGTGTCAGGAATGTGTTCAACATCTGTATGATCGTTTGCAAATAATGTGTAGCTAGTGACAGAAAATATATTGAAAAGAATGTTGTATCGTTACTAATGGTCAGCCAGCAAATTATGGAAATGTTTTGAAGCTACATCTAAAACAAAGAAAGAA
This sequence comes from Cepaea hortensis, assembly GCA_963921405.1. NCBI lineage: Eukaryota > Metazoa > Mollusca > Gastropoda > Stylommatophora > Helicidae > Cepaea > Cepaea hortensis. The sequence goes on from OY992876.1 coordinate 405,982,911, forward strand.
CGCCAAACACAAACAGCTGCTGAGTTCAGCAAGTTTTAGCAATATACATTAGGGGTCGCTAACTTCCCAATAACTGCCTCAACACAGAAGAACATTAAGCTCATGTAATATTACATTGTTCCTATGCTGAATAGGACAACAGCTTGTGCTATAAATACGCGAAGCTCCCCCCTTTTCTGTGTTACATGGATGATTTATGAGGTTGGTGGGGCGGTGATGTGTGCTGAATGAATCGAATCTTGTGTGTTCTAGTGTGTAAATGTATTGGATGTATTGATTTTCACATTATTGTGAGGTTGGAGAACAAACATCGGAGGTTAATGTTGGAAATACTGACAGAAGCAGTATTGTCAGCAAACATATTTTAAGAAAGGTTTAAATCGTTATTGGATTTGTTTTTATAAGTTTAATGTTGATTTCCTCCTTCATTGTGACACTGATTACATTGTACCATTGTTTTGTTATTGACCTATACTATAATTACGTGCGAGTTATTATTATTATTATTATTATTATTATTATTATTATTATTATTATTATTATTATTAGTGTACAGCTGCGCATCCTCTCATCTCCTTCTGCTGCTGCTTCCCAATGGAGCATGGGTCTTTAACAGGTACAGGCTATGCCCTGCTATCTTTTTGCTATCGCCTGCAACTACTTACATTTCCTCCCCATTTTATTATCTCTGTCTCTAATGCTCTTCTCTGTGTGCTTTTAAGCATCACCCTTCTCTGTGGGTTCCAGAGGAAGAACTTTCTAGTTATACTATGTAAGATTTTTACAATGCGTGTCCCATCTAGTATCACAATCTTCTTCCACTTTTGCCATTAAGCGCCACAGGGAGGGATAGTTGATGTTCTAGCGTCCCATGGGTGGCACAGGACATTGTCATACGGTGTGATTGTACAATGTCTTTGATGTTGTCAATTTACTTTCTTCTCTAGCACCCTCTGTCCTATTTAACGCACTCTTTAATATCTGGCGCCGGCGCATTTCCCTCTCCTCTTTTTTTATGTTGCATATCCCTTACAGGACGTTGCAGTCAACACCAGCATTTTACGTTCAGTAGTTTGCCATTGCTTTCTGAACGACCGGCTCCCATACCAACACGTTATAACACAACGCGACACGGTCAGCTGCACAAATCGGTCGCAGCTGAGTTTCGAACGCCTGGTAAGCGGCTCACGAACCGCGTTGGCAAGCCTTTGAATGAATGTTTACAATGTATGATTAGTTGCTGTAGTCGTTCTTCGTGTTTCTGCTTCTCACGGCAGTACTGTTTTGACGTTAGAATTACATTTTCAAATTGTTGTACTAGATTTAAGATCTGTTACCTGAAACAAATACCCAAGTGCCAACTCTGTGGAGTGAGTCAATCATCATAAGCGACAAATGTAACTGGTCCGCTTGAAAGAACACAATTCTTCTTCTTCTTCTTCAGCTTTCCGAGCCATTGAGGTTCTTTGCTGCAAATACAATCCGTCTCTATTCGTCTCTCTGGTGGACCTTCTGTTGCCAGTCGTTGATTCCAAGTGCTTGTAGGTCTGTACATGTATTATCTCTCCACCGTCTTCTTGGTCTACCTCGGGGTCTACGGTCATTTATTTCCTGAGTGTAAGCGAGTTTTGTTTCCCTATTATCTTCCATTCTTTCTATATGCCCCAGCCATTGTAGTCTATTAGCCTTCATGATACCAGTGATTAGCGGGGACTTAAACACAATTACAATGGTTAAAAAGCCCTTGTCCGCCCACACAAACCTACAGACACTGATAACTACATTAAATTAAAATAAAAACCCAATAAAACTTACGTACTCTGTAGATTAACTGACCTGAAGGCAAAAATGTTGGGATAATCGGGAGGAAAGTCAGTAGTACATTGACAAAAATTAAAAAAAAGAAAAATTATTAAAAAAAACAAACAAACGAGTGGGTTGGGCACAGACCAAGGAAATTTGAGCAGTGGCAATAACAGATAAGTGAGGGTTATATATATATATATATTGTTGTTTTCTTGGCAAAATTACGCTCAGTAGTTTGCCATTGCTTTCTGAGCGTCCGGCTCACAAACCCCTAAGTTACCGACGCGGAGAGAACCGCTACCGATTCTCGCGCACGTCACTCACGAAAGTATACGGGATTTCGGAGATAGTCGTGTAACCTCTAGACCAGGGAGGGCGGCATATATATATATATATATATATATATATATATATATATATATATATATATATATATATATATATATATATATATATATATATATATATATATATATATATATATATATATATATATATATATATATATATATATATATATATATATATATATATATATATATATACCCATACCATTTCATAAAAAAACCAACGTAAGGCGGTCTGCTGCCAAATTGCCTACGGCTGTGTTTAGAACGCGGGTACGCGAGATTACGAACTGCATCCGTAACCGAATCACCATGGAGTCGGTAGGACGAGAGTAGTCCTGAATTAATTATAGATATTCTACTTCCGTAGCTGCTGATGGCCACTCCCTACACTCATGTCCCAATGTGATTATAACTCCACACAAATCTGAATTTCTACTCGGCATCTTGACCCACTCCTTGTCTCTGCCAGTCTTCTCAAGTTTCCGCACTTCCCTGATGGCAACTTTTGCCTGAGCCATCCATGATCTTCCTCTTAACAGCCTGTTATCTTTGACTGTGTCCAGGGAATCATGCAGGAGGTGTTCACTGTCCGCAACTACTTTGGGGTGTAACCTTGCCTGCAACACCTTGAGTCGGTCTGCAATGGTCAGTAGCGCCAGGATGTATCGCATACACACTATTGGGGTGTCCCTTGCACACCCCAGAATCACCTGCATGATTTCATTCTGCATGCGCTGTAGTTATACTATCTGACTTTTTGAGACGGTGAGCATTCCTAGTCCATACTCGACCACTGACACGATGATATTAATGTTACTTTGCTTTACACAGCCTTTCTTGCAGTGAATATAAAACTGTCTTATGAGACTGACTTTTTATCAGAGATTGGCCGGTAGGTTGCATTGAATATTAATTGATCCACTATTATTCGTCACCAGGCGATGTAATAAACACGGATGGTGCTGTACTAAGAGGAAAAAGAAGTGCCTGCGGTTTCGTAGAGAAGGTTGGTGGATGGTGTCTGAGAATGGCTGTCACTGTGACGTTCCGCTAGCTGGAGGACAAACAGCACACGCATGTTGTGATTATGACGGACACAAAGTATGATGAGAAAGATGAAGACAGGCATGCTTCGGGCAGAGTGGCACGCTTCACTTTAATAATCAAAAATAGAGAGCATATGTTAGATTTTCAACCCAGGACTTATTGGTGTGGTGGGAAACGAGGAGGCGGACTTTTTGGCTTTGTCTGTCCCAACTGGTGGTGTATTGGTGCATAAGGCAGATGTGATCGTCCCTTTGGAATCGTGTGTATAGTGCAGAAGAACAGATAGATTATCACGGTTTAGAGAGAATGGTGCTGCAGGGAGTGACCAGAGGATCTGGCTGACACTCAGGACTCAGAGGAAAGGCCAGACGGACACATAAATAAAGGGCTACTGGTATATTTGGTACAGGGACTCTTCGCTGGCTGTTGCAGATGAGGACTGATCACGTTAATGGGAGTGTCGTGAGTGCTGTGATATCGGTTTTTGACTCTCCACCCATCCATCATGTGCCATGCCGATAAGCGTGAGCGGTCATGTTCTGCCATCTCACTCGATCACCAGAGTCGGGGATCAGCTCCGTGTTCCTGTCTCGACCATGCCACGTGGCCAAGTCATCCAGGTATTTATTTCTCGGTCTTACCCTTGGTCTCTTCCCTTCGATCTTGCCAGTTGTCACCAAGTTCTCCAATTCATTTCTTCTCATAACATGCCCAAACAATTTTGACTGTCTACGTCTAATTTCTCTAATCAGTTTACGATCTTCATTTGTTTCTTGAAGGACTTGTTTATTGATTTTTCTGTCTGTCCAAGGCATTCTTTACATTTCCCTCAGAAACCACATTTCCACAGCCATCAGATATTTTTCAGCTTGACTGCTAATTGTCCACGCTTCACATACATACACATGTACAGATTCTCTGTATCACTTCAACACTCTTTTTCTCGTTTCAGTTGATATCTTTTTATTGGTCAGTATGTTTTTCATCTTGCAAAAGGCCACCTTCCCAATGGCAATTCTTGTTGTAATCTCTTCAAGGCATCTACCATAAGATGTTATGACTGTTCCTAGATAACTGTACCGATTTACTTTTTAAGAATATGTCCATCTACTCGTATATCACATTATGGTATTTCCTTATTCCCAGTGACGACCATAATCTGTGTCTTCTTACTATTCAGTTCTAACCCTAGTTGCTCACTGTGTGCAACAACTGCATCTACTAAATGTTGCATGTTCATTGTCTGCCACTGTCAACAACTCAACTGACAGGCATCATCGGGTACTTCTCACACACCCATACAAGACAACTTGCAAGTCGTGTGGGAGGCAAAATGCATGGTCCATTTTATTGCCGTTGGCTCGCTTACAAGCGGTAAACAGTCGCTGATGCAATACACAATATACAGCCACAGAATTATCTAACACAAACTGCTAACCCTATGCTAGTTCTGTCTATTAGTGAACACAAAACTCCTAACGCTATTCTAAACGATGCGAACGCCTCAAGTCCAGTCTCCCGTCTGACCAACTTCTGTCCCATCGCCACACACCACGCGGCGTGACCTTCACCTTGGTGCGTGTTACCTCACATCGCACGCCGTTGGCAACCGTGGCTTGTTGAGTGCATACTCAACTGTGCTGTGGCTACACGAGGTGTGATGTTATCGTGATGAGAGTGCTAACTCTCTGAACAACGCCTGCGTGTCTCATGAGGGAGTGGCTAACCTTCTCCTATTACCTCATCTCCTCTGCCCTTGCCTCGGGCCCCGTATCTCCTCCTGGTCTCTTCAGGATTGACCGCTCTCCCTGGCGGAGGGGATGCGGTCGAGTCTTTGACACACACCCACCCCTCTTGTGTTGCGTCATCAACTTTCACTCATTGGTTGTGACGCAAGAGGTTCCTAAACAAAAAATTAGTGTCTCTAATTTTTGTCAAAGACTCTAGATAACCTGGCTTTGGGCATTCCAATAGACTATTAATAACTATTGTCACAATGTAGCAAAGCCTTACTTGGCTACTGGCAATCGCCACAAACTTGACTGGTTGGCGTGAGCCCTCTTCTCACATGCTATATTATATTTATCAGAGGTATGTCTGAACCGGACCGTTGTCTTATAAGACCTGCCCTCACATAGTAAATTAACTTACTACCCATACAAAGTTGACTTTCTTAGGGTCAACACATGAACTGCTTCATGTCCCCCATATAATATTTAACAACCATTCTACAAGAGTGTGTGCGACAGGCTTTACCTCCTTCGCTTCCGCGCGTAAGACTTTATTTCACTGTTAATTTAGTTCTTCGTTGTCTATTATGTCCCCTGGCCCCAAAGTTATCTGCCTTTGATTTACAAATAGTGTATGCAATTTATATGTTTGTTTTTCTGGTTGTTTGCGTGTTTGGATGTAATAAATCTACTAATCTAAGTTCTACTCTATATTTCTAACTTATCTGTGTATGTATGTTAGTTTTTTGAGTGTCATAATTTTGTTCAATGTGGCCACAAGCAGGTATATAACACTGATTCGTGACTACATTCCATTGTTATGAAACCCAAAATACTGTAATCTAAGTTCTAAACCATATTACAGACAACACATTCACACTAGCACATTTTTACTAACGAAAACCAACATTAACACAGAGAAATACTAAAATTTGCGCCAGGCAGCAGAAGAATTCGCTGACTGATTTCACTCTCTCTCATGTATTTTACATTCGCTCTCACTTCCACATTTCTGTCACACTCCTTTCACCCTTAATTCTGTCACACATCTTTTATCCTTCCACACTAATCCTTCCGATTATTTAAAAACCTTGGAGTGAGACTGTACAGGTTTGGCTCAGTTTGAGATAAGTGAGCCCAATGACTGTGCGAAAGTCGTTGCACGAGTCATGTATATACAATATATTTACATGGATGAGCAAGGGTTGATGGTTTGTTCCCTTGATCTTATCATACTATATTACACTAAAATAAAAATTCTATATTCTACCCTACTAATACTAATTCTATAACTATGTGTTAACTACTTTATTAACTTTGTTATGTTAATTATATGATATGGTTATATTAATTCTTATCTTTATCTAATCTAAGGGATGTGATATAACTAACTAAATGTCATAGATGTGATGTGAGTTATGTACCTTAATTAAATGGATGATATGAATAGCAATTATCTATTTTTCTCAATACTAAGCTAAATAATGTTTTTAATAGCTGAAAGAAATTACATGAGTGATGTTGTTAATCTAAATGTTGTAAAAGATGTATGTTCACTTATATAATGTTTTTATTCTATTATGGTGTGACTGGATGATACTAATACATGGTAATGTTAGTTGGATGGTATGGTTTTATTAAGATGGGGTAAGCTAAACTAAGCTATAGCTAAATGAAGTGTAACCCTCTAAATGGTACTATTCCTAACATAAATTTAATTTTAAGTATTTCTCTGTCTACACTAATATTTTAATATTTAAGCTAAGTAAATTTTAAATACTGTATTAACTATTCTATTAAACTAAATGAGAACTATTATCTTTCCCTAACCTACATCTACCTGATCGTTATCTTAAAATAATTTTTACATATCACAATAAGTTTATATACATGGTCTTCAGTTTCCACAGGTTAGTAGTTGCCTTAACGTTTGTACATTTGTTGTATAGGCATAATATATCTACACACTTTGCCTGGGTATCTGAAATACATCACATAGTCATCTTAATGTTCTCTCGGTAGTGCACGTGTAGAGTTAACTGGTGTTGTAGTTCAGCCTTTTTGTGTCTGAAATTAAGCACTGTTCTGACACTGTTTTCTGCGTTTAACACACATGATACACCGGAATGGAGCTTAGTTGGAAATGAGCTGTCCTTGTTCACACGGTGGTATCTAAGTATAGCAGCACAGTTCTTAATCTGATGTCTACGGACATATGATAGTTCAGTGTTTTGGTACATGATTACGCCAATAATGTGGATATGTATGTAAGCTATTTTACATCTTATATTATCAAATATTCATGTACTAACTATCACTCTACAACTATATGTGGACTTTCAGGTATTTCTACCCCAGATGGTAGAATTAGTGACCACCTGTATATCCGGTCATTTTAATGCATAACGCTATGAATGACCGCACTCGGGGAGTTGTCAGTCTGGACATTGCAGCGCACCTCCGTCAGAACTCGCTGGAGCTTTGCTACCGCATAGATGACCCATAGTGCTGCACCTGTGATATATAATCTCTGGACTCAGCAGGTGTGATCTTACGGCTCACGTAGCAGCTCGGGTGGGAGATGCCCTCACCAAATTGGCCTAGTACTGCTGGCATCTGTCCTAAAATAATAAACGAGCCTCGGATTAGGCAAGCGGAGGATTGGAATATTACAAAGAGAATTTTCAATTTTGACAATGCAGAAATTAATAATGCATCTTTCACATTTCATTTTACAAATACTTATAAAACATTGGAATATTGAATTTCTGAGTAATTCACTAATTCCAGAAGGCTTCTGACCTGATTCTTTCTGGTAGACATGGTCAGATTCATTCTTTTGGTATTAATTTTCTGGTCAGTCTTTAGTTGATCTTGAAAAATGACATGACCCAAGATGAATTTCTTTTAGGCCTAATTCGATTTTTCTCGGTTTGACAGTGAGACCGAAGAGTCGCAACCTATTAAAGACGTGTCTGAGCTACAGTCAGTGTTTTGTCCAGTCATCAGTCTTCTGATATATTCATGTGTATTCTATACGTTCACTATATGTATGTACATTGTCGGATTTGCCAGTCTCGCTAACTAGTGTAGTTGCGTTGTGTATGTCTGTCGTCTTATTATTAGGTGTTGGTGCACTCTGTTCGTCTGTCACTACTTCTGTCTCTTGTCTTGAAAAGTGAGGTTTCCGCATGTTGACATGGAATATCTCTAAGTGTCTGTTTATCGATATTTCATAGTCAACATGTACCATGGTTATGTGCCACTTTGAATGGTCCTTGCCATTTCGTTTGTACGGAAGCAGCCTAAATCTGTCTTGATCAAGTTCCAGATTACTTGTTTTCGCACCTTTGTTTGTGTGCTTGTGGTAGAACTGACCCTTCCTCTATCAAATGGCTTGGGTGCCAGTGTAGAGGGTTGTACTTCAGCTGTAGGATGTTTACCCTTCAACTTTTGTACCAATTGATGACAGCCATTACAAGCAAATAGATTATGACAAAATAATTTTATGTTATTGAAAACACTTGGCCTGGCATTGCTGTATGCAAGATGACCCGCACATGGTGTTTTGTGTGCATTGTTTAGCACACCTAACTGATGTTGTTCAAGTAATACCTGTTCATGGTTACTAGTAATATGACATGTAGTTGAAATGCCATTATTACGTCTAACGAACCAAGATGCATTCTTGGTCAATTTGGCTTTGCCTTTTGACAATTTTAAGTATGGAGACACATTAAGATCAGATTTCTGCTGGTGTATAAGTTTTTGTGTGTTGTTGTCATCTGTGCTGGTTGGAAAAAGCATTAGTTGTGTCTCATTTTGTAATGGGTCATGATGTTTTGAAGTGTCAACTCTTGTTGTTGCCTTAGCTGCATTTAATTTCTCCCATGTAACTATTTCTTCACTAGTACATTGTTTCAGTTGAGGTAAGCACCCCAAAATTAAATCTGTACAAGGGTTGTTAAGTATTGCACAAGTAAAGGTACCGGAAAGAAAAGGAGACTCAATACGGGCTTTTGCCAAAGGGTAAATTTCAACGTTACCCGAAAAGGTTCGGCATTTCACAGTGTCACCTGTGTAATCACCCGGACTCACTAGTTCTTTTCGAAGACCAATAAGGGTGCTGCCGCTATCCAGCAAACATTGGCATGGTACATCATTGATCATTGCATTGTGGAACACTAACTTGCCTCTGGAGGCTAATGCTGCATTCACACTCTCAGATGAGCATGGTACTGTATGTCCACATTCTAGTCTTCCGTCTGCATGGAATTGGTGACATCGTTCACAGCTGTCAAAGCTTAATATATCGTTAGCAGCACACACATCCTCTGCTTGGTTAGTTGGTAAGTCACTTTCACCCTCACACTCATTCTCACTACCACTATCTGAAGAGGTGTCAATCAACATAGCGTTGTTAGCTTTCAAACGTTGGCGGCCAAGGCACTTATTAGAATAATGGCCATAAGAGGAACAAAAAAAACATTTGATTGCACGCCTGTATGCAGACCGTTTGCTTTGCTGCTTCTTGATCACATTTTCAAGATGCGCCGGATAATTCGGCGATTTGTCGCACATAGCATAAGTGTCGTGCATTAGTTGACAGTACATGCATTTGGAAACTTTTCTGTCTTTCTTATCATATTTCTGAAAAGGTTTTCTGTTACCTTGATAATTTTTTGATTGGTCTTTGACAAAGGAAACTATCTCAGAGTCACTTGAGGTCTTAAAAATCTCTCTGTTGGAAGAAAAATATGCTGAGCCTTTTTTTTTCGAACTGCTCGATGTTCTCAATGTCTGACTGCTGCAAAAACTTAGCAAAATGAGAAGGTATAGTAGATATACACTTGTCCATAGCTATTAGGTTTTTTAATCTATCAAAGTCTTTTCCTATGTTAGCTGCTTTAAGCCACCTGTTTAGTACACTCTGCACATTTGAAAAATAATCTATAAAAGTTTCACTAGGTTTAGGTTTTAAATTTGAGAATTGAACCTGATACCCAGGGGCATCAAGTAAAAAGTGCTGCATAATCCTATCATGGATGTATTGATAGCTAGATCTAAGTTCCATAGGAATAGACTCTATTACTTTCAGGGGCTCACCACTTAGATTCTTCATGTAAATCGGAGCCCACATATCTAAAGGAACTTGGTGATATTTAAATTGATACTCTACATTCTCTGTCCAGGCTGATATGGAGTCATCTTTACAATATGGTTTGATAATATTCTTGTATTTGTTGAACTTATTTTCCTCTTGTTGATTTCTTAGTTTAGTGGCAGAGATCTCTGCGTGTGACTCTACGTCCATGCTTTTCATTTTCAACTGTGTCTCTGATTCTACTTGAATCTGTTTTTCCTTTAGATCTAACTCTCTTTGTTTTAATTCTATTTCTTTCTGTTTTATCTCCTTCTCATGTTCTAACTGCTGTTGTTTAATCTCTTTATCATGTTCTCTTTCTCGTGCGCGTTCGTCCCTCTCCGCATTCTCTTTTTGTGTTTGTTCCTCTTTTGTTTCTTTAAATTTCTGATCAGCATATTGTTGTAGTTCTTTTCCTGTTAATTCTAGTTCTTTGCCTGCTTTTATGAAATCTGATAAAGTTGCCATCTTACTTTAGTACTTGGCTAACAGTGATAGGCAATGATGACTTTAATCAGTTATTTATCTTTGATATGTTATGTTTGTTCTTATCTGATCACTATCAGTTCTGCTTTCTGTTTATACCCTGCCCAGATTTATCTTGCAGAAAAACAGAGTATACAAATATGTCAACGCGTTACAAGCTGAAAAAGAGATGCACTATTAATCAAATTGCATGACAAAATATATAAGTGTACTCAGCTTAATGTGGGAACGAAGCTCCTTTGACACAGGTCACCTTGTTTGGTACACTGGGGTGGCGACACGTTTCGTACGTAGCACACGGTATTTGGCCTACAGGTGTATGTGCACAGCTGTTGTTTGCCCTCTGATATGTAGGGCAGCAGTAAATACGCCTCCTTAACGATATGATTTACCCGACAACTAAGGACAATGACTTAGACAATGACAGACTTACGAACAACTAGAACATGTATTAAATACATTAAATGTCAATGTCCTGTCTTGGTTCTATCCGTTATTGCCTTATGTTACTACTCTATTTAATTTCTGTGAGTGTTGTGCAGGCAAGTATCATCTGCCTGGCCAGAAAATAGTTCTATCGTGACGGTAAACACAGGGAAAATATGACCGAAAATATGCATATCTGATTTTAAAGAAATAAAAATAACATCATAATGTTTAAATAAATAAATATATTCCTTTAGTAGTTGAAATAAATAAATAATAAATGATATAACGTACCGATTCAGGCGGGCAGCCGTCTAGCAATTCTCTACACACTCGATTGCTGTATGCTAATGAGCCCAGACGACTGTTTGTCAATCATCTGACGTCACAGCACAGCGCGATGACAAATCGATATTGTCGGCTGGCTTTGTATCGCTCCGCCGTGAATCATTTTTGGTACTCATTTCTCAACAAAAAGGTAAATATATAAATAAATATGAGAAAACAAGAATATTAATACTTACAGCTTTGCTGAATACATACCTTGACTAAATAAATATTTCATAAATACAATTAAACAGTTTAATATGTCACGATAGGCACATTTCTAGCTCGCACAATTTTTCTCGTCTGCACAAATCACCGTCACTACACAAATTAAACCCAAGTCTAGAGCCTCGTGGACGAGTGGAGTAGCTTGAATATTACATTCAAGCTTCACTTCTGACAACCACAATTACCTTTTACTGTGGGTATTAGCTTGGCGCTTTCGTCCAAGCACCACTTTCTGACACCACAATTACCTTTTACTGTGGGTATTAGCTTGGCGCTTTCGTCCAAGCACCACTTTCTGACACAACACTTACCCTGGCCTGTCAACAACTCAACTGACAGGCATCATCGGGTACTTCTCACACACCCATACAAGACAACTTGCAAGTCGTGTGGGAGGCAAAATGCATGGTCCATTTTATTGCCGTTGGCTCGCTTACAAGCGGTAAACAGTCGCTGATGCAATACACAATATACAGCCACAGAATTATCTAACACAAACTGCTAACCCTATGCTAGTTCTGTCTATTAGTGAACACAAAACTCCTAACGCTATTCTAAACGATGCGAACGCCTCAAGTCCAGTCTCCCGTCTGACCAACTTCTGTCCCATCGCCACACACCACGCGGCGTGACCTTCACCTTGGTGCGTGTTACCTCACATCGCACGCCGTTGGCAACCGTGGCTTGTTGAGTGCATACTCAACTGTGCTGTGGCTACACGAGGTGTGATGTTATCGTGATGAGAGTGCTAACTCTCTGAACAACGCCTGCGTGTCTCATGAGGGAGTGGCTAACCTTCTCCTATTACCTCATCTCCTCTGCCCTTGCCTCGGGCCCCGTATCTCCTCCTGGTCTCTTCAGGATTGACCGCTCTCCCTGGCGGAGGGGATGCGGTCGAGTCTTTGACAGCCACCAAGACTGTATCATCTGTATATCTAATGTTATTGATGTATCGTCCCCACAATGTTAATTCCTTCCATATCTTCTATATTTCTGAAAATATTTAGAAAAACTCCCCCGATGGTGTTTCCACCTTGTCGTGGTGGGGGAGCTTGAGTTTCTCAATGACCCTGAGAGCTATGCCGGCGGTAGCGTAGCTACCAGCAGGGCCTCCCAAGCCGGACAGGTCAAAGGGTAGAGAACAGACAAAGAGAAACACCCTGGTCCTCCAGGTTGGGGGTTGAAGCGTGGGGTTAACATCCCCACCTTTGTAAAAACCTTTCTTTGTTACGAAACAAATACATGAGCCTCGATATCGGACTGACTTATCTGGACAACGACCTTGGAACGTTAAAGGACTTTTGAGATTTGGAACATGGAATGTACGGACACTATATCGAGCTGGAGCGGCCGAAGAACTAACCCGGGAGCTGATTGAATATCAAATGGATATAACAGCAATTCAAGAAATAAGGTGGCCAGGAGAGGGTACTTTAGAGCAAAATGGAATGATTATAATATATGGAGGAAACACCCAAAATAAACATGAATTAGGAACAGGATTTGTCATCAAAAAAGAGTTATGGGGGAACGTTTTAAACTTTAAAGCTTTTAATGACAGGATTAGTAAATTACGAATAAAAGGTAAATGGAAAAATATAACGACGATTAATGTACATGCACCTACTGAAGAGAAAGAAGATGATATTAAAGAAGACTTTTATAATGATCTGGAAGATGTCATAGAAGAAACCCCCAAACAGGACATCCTGATTGTACTGGGAGACTTCAATGCAAAAATAGGTAGAGAGCAAACTAATAAAAAAGTGGCCGGTATGGAAAGCCTACATACAACTTCAAATGATAATGGATGGAGAGTCATCAACCTGGCAGAAGCCAAAGGACTGCAGATTAGCAGTACCAGACTACAAAGAAAGGATATACACAAACAAACTTGGAAATCATGTGACAAGAGAACCTATAATCAAATAGATCACATTTTAATTAACAACAGAAATGCATCAAAGCTACAGCAAGTCAGAAGTTATAGAGGAGCTGAGTGCAACAGTGATCACTTCCTCGTTGGAGCAAAATTTAAAATAAAACTTAAGAGAGCTTTCTATACTAAATTACAAAGATTACACCCAACATATAACAGAGAAAAACTGCAAGACATTACAGTCAAAGAGAAATTTACAGATGAAATAAAATGTAAACTTGAAACTCTGCAAAACCCTTTGGAGGAAAGCATTGACCAAACTTGGTTGAACATCAAGAATACAATTCAGTCTACCGCAGAAGAATGTCTCGGTGTGTTAACCACGCATAGAAAGAACAGATGGTTCAATCAAAAATGTGAAGAAGCAGTCATTAGGAAGAAGAATGCCAGACATGTATGGTTAAATGACATCAATAACATCCAAAAGGAAGAGCATTATAGAAATGAATGTAAAGAGGCTACAAAAATAGTCAGACAGCAGAAGCGAGAATATATGAGTAATATAATCAAAGATATAGAAACTAATCACCAGAAAAATGAATCCAGAAAATTTTTTAAAGAACTGAAGTCAATGAAACGAGGGCACCAACAAAACACATATGGTTTAAAAGACAAAAATGGGAATATGATAAATACCAATGAGGAAATGTGCAACACGTGGAAAGAATATTTTATTGAATTACTAAATTGTGAAGCTCCAAGTAACATTTTCTCACAGGAAGAGGTTCTAACGTGCGAACCACAAATTGAAGAACCTACATTTAAAGAAATCCTATATGTAATCACACGACTTAAAAACAATAAGGCAACTGGGACTGATGGAATTGCTGCTGAATTTATAAAGGCAGGTGGCCATGCATTACATCTAAAGCTATACGAACTAATAATAAAAATCTGGAGGACAGAAGAATTACCCCATGACTGGAAAGAGTCATTATTGATACCTATCTTTAAGAAAGGAGACAAGTTCCAATGTGGAAATTATAGAGGAATATCACTACTGTCCACAAGCTAAAAGATACTATCCGCAGTATTACTAAATAGACTAAAACCATATTCAGAAGACATATTAGGTGACTACCAGGCGGGTTTTAGACAAAACAGATCAACAATAGATCAGATATTTATCTTACGACAAATAGCCGAGAAACATTGGGAATATAAAAGAGATCTCCATAACATTTTTGTGGATTTTAAAAAGGCTTATGATAGTGTCCATAGGAATAGTCTATGGAATGCTATGCAGGAATTTGGAATACCAAGGAAGTTAATCAACATGACCAGACTATGCATGGAAGATACTTATAATATAGTAACATATAAAGGCAGGAAATCAGACCCCTTCCAAATAACATCTGGCTTGAAACAGGGTGATGCACTATCGCCGCTACTCTTCAATCTGGCTCTAGAGAAAGTTGTAAGTAAGGTAAAGGAGGAATGTGATATTGGAGGAACATCCAAGCTGCTTGGTTATGCAGATGATATAGATATTATAGGGCAAAGTGAACAAAAGACATTGGAAATATTGACTCACTTAAAGGAAAAAGCCCAACAGATGGGGCTGGTTATCAACCAAGATAAGACAGAATATATGATAATTTCAAGAGACGGAATGGCTAGAAACTCTGGCCACATACAAATAGATAATATGACCATTAAAAGAACGGAAACATACAAATACCTGGGTACGATCTTCAACTGCTCCAACATCATAAGGGAAGAAATACAAACTAGAATCAACTCTGGAAATAAGATATACTATGCACTACAACATCTACTAAAATCAAAGGCGCTATCTCGTAACACCAAAATCACAATATACAAAACACTGATCAGACCAGTTGTGCTGTATGGCTCTGAAACATGGAGTACAACGAAAGGAGACGAAGCCTTGTTACAAACCTTTGAGAACAAAATTTTAAGACGCATCTTTGGACCCATTAGGGATACACAAAGTGGAGAGTGGAAAAGAAGAAGTAACAAAGACATTTATGATCTGTTTAAGTCCCCACTAATCACTGGTATCATGAAGGCTAATAGACTACAATGGCTGGGGCATATAGAAAGAATGGAAGATAATAGGGAAACAAAACTCGCTTACACTCAGGAAATAAATGACCGTAGACCCCGAGGTAGACCAAGAAGGCGGTGGAGAGATAATACATGTACAGACCTACAAGCACTTGGAATCAACGACTGGCAAGAGAAGGTCCACCAGAGAGACGAATGGAGACGGATTGTATTTGCAGCAAAGAACCTCAATGGCTCGGAACGCTGAAGAAGAAGAAGAAGAGAAGAAGAAGTACATAGAAAAAAGATCTGGCGACATTACACATCCCTGTCTCACACATCTTTTAATAGGCTGAGATTGACCTATATCGTTATCAATTCTGACGGCAGTTTGTTGTTTCCAATATATGTTATATACAAGTCTAAGATCTTCAAGCATCCTTATCATGTCGACATGTCTCACTTTATCGAAAGCCTTTGTGTAGTCAATAAAGCAAATATATAGATCTTTGTTTACTTCTATAGAACGTTCAATTACTGTTCTCAGTATATACACAGCATTTACTGTACCCTTGACTTCTACAAACTCACATTGTTCTTCTCCTATTTCGGGTTGTATTTTCTACCCAACTCCTTGCATGATAATTCTCAAAAAATCTTATTTCTTCTTATTTCCATGAGTTTTAAGATGTCTTCCACCATCCATTTCTTGCGTTCTGTTATCTTTATTTTTGTGATGGTTGTTTCTGCAGCTTGGTTGATTGAGTTCTTTAATATTTCCCATTGGTTACTGACGTCTTGAAATATTATTTCCAATACATCGAATCTGTTCTTTACCTCTACGTTGAATTTATCTTTTATTTCTTCATTCTCCAGTGCCTGTAGATCAAATTTTGTGTTTCTATGTGAATATTTAATTTTCCTTAATTTTATATGCAAATTGCTTAAGATTAATCATGGTCGCTGTAGCAGTCTGCGCTTGGTATGGTTTTTGCGACTTTTAAGGTGTTTCGAAATCTTCTGTTGATGAGAATGTAATCTGAATAACGAAGACACAAACAATAGATTGCACGATTTATTGCCTGGCATATTTCGCTGCATCTCGTCAGGTACATACTGCAGAAATCACACAATTTACGTGAATTAATTAGATAAATCCTTCAAACTGAAATATACACATGTTCGCACAGTAATGTCGATTGTCTACCACGGTAATTTTAAACTGACTAACATGTCTTTCTGCTTGCACAAGGACGGCTTACGAAGGTTGATTATTATAGCTTCAGCAAACTTTAACAATCGACTACTTTGTGTGTTGAACAACACCCGGAAGGCACTGTCTCTTTCAACCACGTGACCGCTCTCGAGCACTTGTCTCCCGACCGATGAAGCCGGACTGTTCCGGTGTGTCGGCCTGTTTGATTTCTGATCTTATGATCAGGACGACTCCATTTCCATACCTCTACTCAACTCATTCTGCAGCGTGTATGTTTATGCAGCTGTCAGACATTCACTCATTAAGAAATCCAAAAGACAAGGGTTAGCTACTGTTAAGTTGATAATGGTGTTTTTCCCATTCGTCGAGTTTTCTAGACACATTTAGTGCTTTTATTCGGATTTTCTCAGTGTACGTATTTATGTTGCCGTGAAGTAGGAACCTCGACTAACTAAATAACTAACTAATTTATGTTACTTTCTTGTATATCGATTTTGGTTGCAGTTTTTTTATGTAACATTGAGGTATACAGACTTGTATTTCATAGTGTCTGCTTATGTAACGTTCCCTCACACGGTCTTTGGTGGCAATGTGTATGTTTGTGAAATGCTCCAGACTTTCTTTCAACGTGTGTGTATGTAACTTTCCCGTAAACTAATATTCAAGCAATGTGTGTATTAAGTAACGTTCTCTTACATGGACTTTTATTGTCAGTTGTGTGTTTATATAACTTTTTCTCACACGGCCTTTGATGGCAATATAAATGTTTATTTAACTTATCCTTACACAAACTGACTTTCAATCTGCGTGTTCATGTAACATATCTGTACCAGGATATTCAGGCAGTGTATATTTAAGTCGTTTTCTATTACATTGCCTTATAGTGGAACCTGTGTGTTAATGGAAATTACATTTGGAGTCTTTGATTACCATGTGTATGTTTATGTAACTTTTCCTCACAGGTCTCTGATGGCAATGTGTATGTTTATGTAACTTTCTCTCACATGGTCTTTGTTGACAGTTGGCATGTTTATGTAACTTTCTCTCACATGGTCTTTGTTGACAGCTAGCATGTTTATGTAACTTTCTCTCACATGGTCTTTGTTGACAGTTAGCATGTTTATGTAACTTTCTCCACACACGGTCTTTTATGGCAAATAGCATGTTTATGTAACTTTCTCTTACATGGTCTTTGTTGACAGTTAGCATGTTTATGTAACTTTCTCTCACATGGTCTTTGTTGACAGTTAGCATGTTTATGTAACTTTCTCTCACATGGTCTTTGTTGACAGTTAGCATGTTTATGTAACTTTCTCCACACACGGTCTTTTATGGCAAATAGCATGTTTATGTAACTTTCTCTTACATGGTCTTTGTTGACAGTTAGCATGTTTATGTAACTTTCTCTCACATGGTCTTTGTTGACAGTTAGCATGTTTATGTAACTTTCTCTCACATGGTCTTTGTTGACAGTTAGCATGTTTATGTAACTTTCTCCACACACGGTCTTTTATGGCAAATAGCATGTTTATGTAACTTTCTCTTACATGGTCTTTGTTGACAGTTAGCATGTTTATGTAACTTTCTCTCACATGGTCTTTGTTGACAGTTAGCATGTTTATGTAACTTTCTCTCACATGGTCTTTGTTGACAGTTAGCATGTTTATGTAACTTTCTCCACACACGGTCTTTTATGGCAAATAGCATGTTTATGTAACTTTCTCCTACACGGTCTTTGTTGACAGTTAGCATGTTAATGTAACTTTCTCTCACATGGTCTTTGTTGACAGTTAGCATGTTTATGTAACTTTCTCTCACATGGTCTTTGTTGACAGTTAGCATGTTTATGTAACTTTCTCTTACATGGTCTTTGTTGACAGTTAGCATGTTTATGTAACTTTCTCTCACACGGTCTTTGTTGACAGTTAGCATGTTTATGTAACTTTCTCTCACATGGTATTTGTTGACAGTTAGCATGTTTATGTAACTTTCTCTCACATGGTCCTTGTTGACAGTTAGCATGTTTATGTAACTTTCTCTCACATGGTCTTTGTTGACAGTTAGCATGTTTATGTAACTTTCTCTCACATGGTCTTTGTTGACAGTTAGCATGTTTATGTAACTTTCTCTCACATGGTCTTTGTTGACAGTTAGCATGTTTATGTAACTTTCTCTCACATGGTCTTTGTTGACAGTTAGCATGTTTATGTAACTTTCTCCACACACGGTCTTTTATGGCAAATAGCATGTTTATGTAACTTTCTCTTACACGGTCTTTGTTGACAGTTAGCATGTTTATGTAACTTTCTCTCACATGGTCTTTGTTGACAGTTAGCATGTTTATGTAACTTTCTCTTACATGGTCTTTGTTGACAGTTAGCATGTTTATGTAACTTTCTCACACGGTCTTTGATGGCAGATAGCATGTTTATGTAACTTTCTCTCAACGGTCTTTGATGGCAGATAGCATGTTTATGTAACTTTCTCTTACATGGTCTTTGTTGACAGTTAGCATGTTTATGTAACTTTCTCACACGGTCTTTGATGGCAAATAGCATGTTTATGTAACTTTCTCTCAACGGTCTTTGATGGCAGATAGCATGTTTATGTAACTTTCTCTTACATGGTCTTTGTTGACAGTTAGCATGTTTATGTAACTTTCTCACACGGTCTTTGATGGCAAATAGCATGTTTATGTAACTTTCTCTCAACGGTCTTTGATGGCAGATAGCATGTTTATGTAACTTTCTCTCAACGGTCTTTGATGGCAGATAGCATGTTTATGTAACTTTCTCTCAACGGTCTTTGATGGCAGATAGCATGTTTATGTAACTTTCTCTCAACGGTCTTTGATGGCAGATAGCATGTTTATGTAACTTTCTCTCACACGGTCTTTGATGGCAAATAGCATGTTTATGTAACTTTCTCCCACACGGTCTTTGATGGCAGATAGCATGTTTATGTAACTTTCTCCCACACGGTCTTTGATGGCAGTGTGCATGTTTATGGAACTTTCTCCTACACGGTCTTTGATGGCAGTGTCTATGTTTATGGAACTTTCTCCCACACGGTCTTTGATGGCAGTGTGCATGTTTATGTAACTTTCTCACACGGTCTTTGATGGCAAATAGCATGTTTGTGTAACTTTCTCTCACACGGTCTTTGATGGCAGATAGCATGTTTATGTAACTTTCTCCCACACGGTCTTTGATGGCAGATAGCATGTTTATGTAACTTTCTCCCACACGGTCTTGGATGGCAGTTAGCATGTTTGTGTAACTTTCTCTCACACAGTCTTTGATGGCAGTGTGCATGTTTATGGAACTTTCTCCCACACGGTCTTTGATGGCAAATAGAATGTTTATGTAACTTTCTCGCACACGGTCTTTGATGGCAGTGTGCATGTTTATGGAACTTTCCCTATGGAACCACACGGTCTTTGATGGCAGTGTGCATGTTTATGGAACTTTCTCCCACACGGTCTTTGATGGCAAATAGAATGTTTATGTAACTTTCTCGCACACGGTCTTTGATGGCAGTGTGCATGTTTATGGAACTTTCCCTATGGAACCACACGGTCTTTGATGGCAGTCAGTATGTTTATGTAATTTTCCCTAACACAATTTTTTTTAATAATGGCAATGTGTATGTTTATGTAACTTTCCTTTGTGTTTATTTAGCCCCTCCTTACCCCGAACTTGTCCTCGTGTGTAAGGGGTAATGAAACTGTCACTAGATGTTGTTTCTGACTGCTTATATTTAGATTACCTTTGTGCAGCCTACCGTTATATTCCAACTGTATTCACATGATGCCATGACAAGAAAGGCACCTGATGTTCAGATGCCCCGTTTGATGCTTCAATAAATCCATCCCAACTCTGACAAAGTTCTCTAAACGTCGGTCACACTGTGCATCCCAGAGACGTATATTAACTTGAAATTGTATAATTGGCAATAATTGTGGCCGCGACTATATAGAGATTGAGGTCTATTGATTGTCAGCTCAGAACAATCGCGAGTTTCTGTGCTTCTGATCATGGGATTTTTGAGAAGCCGTTTCTGTAATTATCACATGCAAGTCCACACGGCTATATACTCTGTCACACACACACAGACACACACACGTGTGCGCGCGCGCGCACACGCGCGCACACACATACATACACACAAACACACATGCATACACGCACACACATACACACACACAAACACGACCATTCAACAAGCTGTCACCAGACTGGAGCGCCAAAACTATACACTGGTGCCGGCTTCATTAATGGAATAGGTCAGGACATCCGAATAATCATGTACAATTCTGTGTATAGTAGTTAGTAGACACACAGTTGTTGGGAAATAGTTTCCTGCCATGGGTCTGTGGTGTGGTAGCGCCTTCACATGTAGGTGGAGAGCAAGGAGGAACAGGTGGCCAGTCTTTCCCTCGCTGTTGCCAGCGACAAGACCAGGCCTCGAACCCGAGCCCCACCGTGTTCATGGCATTACCAGCCTAGTTGGCTATACACGTCGCTAATTAAACCTTTCGTTAATCCTGTTCGGTATTTGTAATTCTGTGTAATTCTGGTATGCACACATTTGAATCCTCGTCGTGGCAACGGAGTTCGAGCACTGTTTTGGCACTCTCCTGGTGTGACATGTATAAGCAAATTGGAGTGCGTATGGCGATATCATTGTATAAACTGCCTTTAAACAAAATAAAACCAAACTTTCTATCCAATGGTAACCAATATTTTCTGTATTCTTATATATATATATATAGGTTAGACTGAGACTAGTCAGGTCTTAGTCAGATATAACTGAGCTACCGTATAACAGCAGACGGTACTACCTGGTTTCTGTTAGCGCCGAACGTTGGGCGGCGCTTACCAAACCCGACACCCCACATTGTGCCAACGGCTTCGGGCGGAAGAGCGCAATTGGGAGGGTACAAGCCTTACCCTGGTGCGAGGAAATGCAAGCTAAAGACAAAATTGTCATGGCAGGGCAGACCAGGCCCTAAGCCTTGGTTGGCGACTGGTCTAGGATCGAAGCTCCGACAGGCGGACAGTTAGAGCATTGCTTTGCTGATCCGGCAGCTTCTGCAGCTTGTCTTGTTCCAGATGTAGGGGTGTTACCTTTCCTCTGGAGTGAACTAGGCAGGCCGAGAGAGGGATCATGCTGCATGGGCAACACATGATCTCTATATTTTAGCCCAGGCTTTGTGCTATGGAGACATCATTGACTCGTAGTTACCACAGTGCTGACTGTGATACGGATCATTCTTTGGTTGTTGCAAGGGTTAGACTGAGACCAAAGAGAATCTACACAGCTAAACACAAATCTAGCCCCAGGATTAATATTATTAACACTCATGATCCTGAAAAGTGCTTTCAGTTTCAACAGCAACTTGAAGACGCTTTCACTGATACACCAGAAAATTGTACAGTAAATGAAAAGTGGGGTCAAATTAAGGAAACTCTTTATAAAACTGCCGTAGGAGTTTACGGCACTGTGGATCATAAGAGGCAGGACTGGTTTGCGGCCAACAGCGAGACTCTGCAGCCCTTGATTGATAAGAAGAAGAAAGCTCTCTTAAGAAACAAGGAAAGACCAACGCGTAACACTCTGAGTGAGCTAAGGCAAGCTAGGTAGGATGTGCAAAAGGCTGCCAGGCAGTGTGCAAATGATTATTGGATCAAGTTATGTGAGTCCATTCAAATCGCAAGTGATAAGGGAGACATAAGAAGCATGTATGAAGGAATAAAGAAAGCCTGTGGTCCAGTGATCAAAAGAAGTGCACCATTGAAAACCTTGACTGGAGAAATCATCACTGACAAGAAACGGCAGATGGACAGATGGGTAGAGCACTATTTGGAGCTTTACTCAAGTGAGACCAAACTAGCGGATGATGCTCTCAACGCCATAGAGGCTCTACCAACTCTTGACCACCTGGACACACTTCCCACCATAACAGAAGTTAAGTGTGCTATAAATGAACTTGCATCTTGCAAGGCTCCAGGTAAGGATGGGATTCCAATATAGGTTATCAGGAGTGGGCAAGACACACTCACTATACAGATCCACCAGCTAATAGAGCTATGCTGGCGTGAAGGACAAGTGCCACAGGATTTCAAAGATTCAAGCATCATAACACTGTACAAGAACAAGGGCGATCGGAGCGACTGCAACAACTATAGGGGTATCTCACTTCTGTGTATTGTTGGAAAAGTATTTGCCAGAATTGTTCTGCGCAGACTTCAAGTCCTAGGAGATCAAGTCTACCCCGAATCACAATGTGGCTTTCGACAGAACCGGTCTACCACTGATATGATATTCTCATTGCGACAAATGCAAGAAAAATGCCGTGAACAGAATCAACCACTGTTTATTGCCTTCATCGACCTCACAAAGGCATTTGATTTGGTCAGTCGTGAGGGTCTGTTCAAGGCACTAAAGAAGATTGGCTGCCCACCAACTCTTCTGTCCATTGTGGAATCGTTCCACACAGGCATGAGGGGTATAATCAAGTTTGATGGTGCAACTTCTGAAGAATTTGAAATCAAGAGTGGAGTTAAGCAAGGTTGTGTACTAGCTCCCACCCTCTTTGGAATATACTTTTCACTTCTACTGAAATATGCATTTCGTGATCAGGATGGTGGTATATACATTCACTCACGCTCAGATGGCGGCCTCTACAATGCTCAGAGATTGAAGGCTAAGACCAAAATTAGGAGGGTACTGATCAGAGAGTTGCTTTTTGCAGATGATGCTGCAGTTACGACCCACTCTGAGGAAGAATTGCAATGTCTACTATCTGCATTCTCCAATGCTTGTTCTGAATTTGGTTTAACAATTAGCAAAAAGAAGACACCGATTATGTCACAAGGTGCACATGGGGTACCATCAATCTTTATTGACGACGCCGAACTAGAGATAGTAGACCATTTTACATATCTAGGATCAGTGGTAAATAGCAAATTATCCCTAGATCAGGAAATCAACATCCGGATTGGTAAGGCAGCAACAACAATGAACAGGTTAAGAAAAAGAGTCTGGGAGAACAGGAAGCTTACTGCCAAAACAAAAGTCATTGTCTATCAAGCCTGTGTCCTTAGTACTCTTCTCTATGGCAGTGAAACCTGGACAACTTACTCACACCAAGAGAACAATTTAAACAGCTTTCATATGCGGTGTCTGCGAAGAATTCTTGGTATTAAGTGGCAAGACAAAATCACAAATACTGAAGTATTGGAAAGATCAGGTTGTGTGACAGTTTATTCCATGCTCAGTCTTCGTAGACTTAGATGGATAGGACATCTTAGGAGGATGGATGATGGTAGAATACCAAAGGATATCTTTTTTGGTGAATTACAGATGGGTAAGAGATCTCAGGGTCGGCCTCTACTACGATACAAAGATGTGTGTAAGCGGGACATGATTGATACAGGCATTGATAATGCACATTGGGAGCAAGTCGCCGCTGAACGTGTTGCATGGAGGGCAAATATCAGAAATGGAATAAAGTCAAAGGAGAAAATTATTGCAGAAAAGTCACACACCAAGCGTTTGAGACGTAAGATGGTGCATGATGGTGGAAATGACCACGTGTTCAGATGCACCCACTGTGAACGGACATTTACAGCGCAAATTGGCCTTATCAGTCACACTCGCTACCGCCATAGTTAAAAGTTATTATGCCTTTTTAAAGCACAAACTATCGTCTGTCAAGACGGCAAGGTGCCAATGATGATATATATATATATATATATATATATATATATATATATATATATATATATATATATATATATATATAGTCCTTACACATGCAACAACAGGACTTATTTTTGTCTGTGGATTAGCTTTCGACAATACCAGTGTCCCTTGCCATCAGGCGAACCCACCCGGACGTCTGAGGTAGTTGTAATTTATGCCTCCATTTCAAGGACGAGAAGTCAACATTTTAGTCCAACTGACCAGTGTAAGGATTGAACCCGCTACCTCGATATCAGCATAAGGATGTTTAAGAACGAGCGCTCTTATCCATTCGGCTATGCTGACCTGATTGTCCATGCTGTGCACGGCGTGTAACACGGTTGCTACTTGCCCTCTGAACTTACCCTTATATGGATGCGTGTGTTGCCCATTGATCGCCGTTGAGGCTAACTGAGAGCACGTTATCTCCTGACATTACTTCTGTGCTTACTACTTATGTACACACAGTCCGACTGAGGGAGATAACAGATGGAGGAGATTCCTTCAAGCAAGAGTTACCACAACATACCTAGGTCTGTCAGTAAGATGGCAGTCGATACTCCCTGTAGCAAGTCCAATTACGTGAGCTGAAAATAGACAATTTAATTAGTAGCAGGCGTCTGGGAAGGAAGCACTATTAGTGCCACAATATTTACCTCTACATGAATGATTGTGGCAGTAGTTAATATATTCCACTTACAAATCATCCATTCAGAGACGTCACTAGGGTTACCCAGTAAATTATGGTGTCACACACGGCAACTTAAGCTGTCAATCCGTGAGGTAACATAATTCGGTAATTGATGGTATCAACCAGTGCGGTGACTTATGGTATCACATTGTGCAGTAACTTATGATACCAGCCTGTAATGTAATTTATAATGTCAATCAATGTGGTAACGTGTGGTACCACCCTGTGCTATAATTTATGGTATAGCCCAGTGCGGTAACTTATGGTGTCACACTGTGAGGTGACGTATAGTTCGGTATATACGGTATCTCTCAGTGTAGTCACTCATAGTATAACCAAGTACAATAACTCAGTGTCATGCAGTGCGGTAATTTATTGTGTCACTCTCGTGATGACGTCTCTGACTAATAGTATCTATCTATCTATCTCTCTGGGTCGGCCTCTACTAGAATACAAAGATGTGTGTAAGCGGGACATGATTGATACAGGCATTGATATTGCACATTGGGGGCAAGTCCCGCTGAAAGTGTTGCATGGAAGGCAAAGATCATATGTAGAATAATGACGAAGGCGAAAATGATTACAGATAGGTTACACACCGAGCGTGTGAGACGTAAGATGGTGCGTGATGTTGGAAACGACCATATGTTCACATGCAACCATTGTGGACGAACATTTACAGCGCGAATTGGCCTGATCAGACACATTCGCTACCGCCATCCATGTGTTGTAGTTATTATGCCTTTTTGAAGCACAATGTAATTAACTATCATCTGTCAAGGCGGCAAGGTGCCAATAATCTTGTAATTGGAAGTCATTGTCATGGTCCAGCTCTCTATAACATCATCATAATCATCACCATCATCACAATCATTATCAAGTCCCTTGCGTAGGTGATCATGCTTCTCCACATCTTGTGATCTTCAACAGCTTGTATGAATTTGTGCACTGACACCCATCCGTGACATGACAGAAGATTCTCAAGAATTTTCTCTAGCTGTCTTCTGCTCTCTCTCTCTCTCTCTCTCTCTCTCTCTCTCTCTCTCTCTCTCTCTCTCTCTCTCTCTCTCTCTCTCTCTCATCTCTCTCTTTCTCTCTCTCTCTCTCTCTCTCTCTCTCTCACTCTCTCTCTCTCTCTCTCTCTCTCTCTCTCTCTCTCTCTCTTTCTCTCTCCAACAACAGCGTTCATAATATTGATTAAAACCGTTGCTATAATTCTGTGTCTTCATCGCATCATCACGTATATATACGCTATCTGTACTTGCTCTATTTTCTAATCTATCAAGCCCCTCTTCAACCAATCCCTCATGAGGATGGAATGCCCTGTCACTGTACCTTACCCTGGAAGTGGATTTATCGAAAAGGTCAGCAATTTCCCCCCCCCCCCCCATTCACAATTTACCACACTTGTCGCCTAAGATTACTACACTGTGTTGCATTCTGAGTTTGTGCACATGAATGCTTCTATGGTGCGTACTCCACCGTTGCGATTATAATTCATGAATACAATGAGTGTAACTGCGGTAAAGCTGTGGAAATGTAACAAAAAATATTCGAGAACAGGAATTAATATGCCTATACAGAACACAATTACGGAAAAAATAAAGGACGTTGCGGTACTAGCCTTCACCAGCAAACAAATACAATGTGAAACATGAAAAAAATAGAACTGAAATATCACAGTCACAAACACATCCGCCCAGTTAAGAACTGTGTGTGACCTGTATGGGTGCGAATGCAGGACCATGAGTAATGAAACTGTGGAAGCTGGAGGAGGTGGAGATGATGATAGAGAATGTCAGAGAAGAAAACATACAATGAGGCAGACCTGCAGACGTCACTTGATCGCTCGCAAAACAAGTTAGAGAGTATACGTATATATATGTGCATTGTGTTCACAGAGGATGGAAGACTAAATTGCTAAATAGAAACGAGAATACAGAAAGCAAACAACATCAAATAGAACCTATTCTAAAACAACCAAATCAATATGCATTCAAACAAAACAAAAAAGGCTGACATACGCTTTATTCGTCCCAATGCCATACACGGACAGTTCAAGAAACACCATATATCCCATTATATGCTCACCGAATAAAGGGGGAGGGGTGGGGGAAATCAGGGGGCCATACACATTCTTCTTGTCTGATAAGCAAGGGATTTTTCTAAATTGTTGTTGGTTCTTATAGCTGATGTTTGCTTCTAATATATGTTTTTAATTATTCGCAAATATTTGTCATCAATGCTTAATTCTTCTAAATGTTTATTTATTTTCTCATGTTTCACACTGTCAAACACTTGTGTGGAATCTGTGAAGCATAAGGACAGATCTGTTTGTGTTTCTATAGCTAGTGTCCTCAGAATGGATATGACAATGTTTGTGTCCTTTTCCTGAACAAATCCACGGGGTCTCCGTGGCGAAGTCGTCAAGCTGCCTGCCTGACACATCGGGAGACTTCCGTCATTACGGTCACCAAGGCAATTTTATTTTTACGAGACTCCAGAGTGGTGTAGCTGAAGTAACAAAGTTAGTCCTCTTTGCGATGCTTGTGGCAGGTGGGGGGGGGGGGGGGGGGCACAAGGTCTATTCAGTATAGGATATAGAAGTGATAGGGGAGATAAACTAATGGAAGTTTGTCTAGAAAACGATCTGTTAATTACAAACAACCTATTTGGATATCATCCAAGAAGGCTCTATATACACTTGGATTTCACACGATAGTACCCGCATATAACAGACTGATTAGATCTCAGCAAAATAAAAATGGAGGACATGCATAACATTCACAAAGACGGAGCCGGAACAACACAGATCATGACTGACTTGTGGCAGATTGAAAGTTAAAGCTGAAACATCCTAAAAGAGGCACGATTAGTACGGTTCAATGTAAGAGATATACACATTTTATTGACGTAAAGGAAACAAGTTCGAGGTGCTAATGACATTACTAGAAGACATGATACCCGATGAGATTTCCACACAAGCGAGAAACATCACCATCTCATCAGCATAAAACATGGGTGGATTTGTGTAGAAAAGATGGAGACTTGGTCAAAGAAACCTGACCATTGACATGCCACTCCAGACTATCATCACACTTAATAAATAATATGAATGATATTGCTTTAACTGAAGCAAACATATAGTAGAGAGATAGAACATTGTCTGAAACCCACAAGGCAAACAGTATAGGATATAGAAGTGATAGGGGAGATAAACTAATGGAAGTTTGTCTAGAAAACGATCTGTTAATTACAAACAACCTATTTGGATATCATCCAAGAAGGCTCTATATACACTTGGATTTCACACGATAGTACCCGCATATAACAGACTGATTAGATCTCAGCAAAATAAAAATGGAGGACATGCATAACATTCACAAAGACGGAGCCGGAACAACACAGATCATGACTGACTTGTGGCAGATTGAAAGTTAAAGCTGAAACATGCTAAAAGAGGCACGATTAGTACGGTTCAATGTAAGAGATATACACATTTTATTGACGTAAAGGAAACAAGTTCGAGGTGCTAATGACATTACTAGAAGACATGATACCCGATGAGATTTCCACACAAGCGAGAAACATCACCATCTCATCAGCATAAAACATGGGTGGATTTGTGTAGAAAAGATGGAGACTTGGTCAAAGAAACCTGACCATTGACATGCCACTCCAGACTATCATCACACTTAATAAATAATATGAATGATATTGCTTTAACTGAAGCAAACATATAGTAGAGAGATAGAACATTGTCTGAAACCCACAAGGCAAACAAAAATAGTAAGATACCTAAACCACACGGAGAAAAGAATTAAAGAGCACAATTAAGAATATGAGAACATGGACGCTACAGTAGAAAGAAAAATGTTGGTATCATCCTATGGAAGATAAAGAAAAAGAAGAAAGAATAAGAAACATAGATGTACTCTGAAGATATCTATAAGTGTATGTCAAGTAATCCAGCTGATATACCCGAACGAGAAGAGAAAGAACTAGAACATTTATTAAAGGAAGTACGATCAGCATTTCAAAGTCTGAATAAAGGCCATGACGATATAACAACGGAACTAATCCTGGCAGGAATAAATTCCACCGTCCGTATCTATTACACACTGTATGTAAATATGTGCAACAGTGCTTGTTAGCCTAAAACATGGAAAAGCACGATCTACGCCCCCTTCCAAAGAAATGTAATTTAAAACTGCACCAACTATGTTACTGTCGCACTAATAAGTCGTGTTTGTAAAATCATACCGTGAAGCATCATTATGAAGACTGAACGTCAGTTAGTCTATGCATTGTAGAAAGTACAGGTAGGTTTCAAACAGGGTAGAGGTACCAGTGACCATGTGTTCACACGAGGACCACCTTTGAGAAATGCAGGGAGCTGCGTAGATCTTCATACTTGTTTTGTAAACTAAAGTAAGGTCTTCAACTCTGTTCAACAGAAAAGTCACGGAAAGTCACGTATGACTATTAATCACCCCATTGCACTCAATCAGTTAATACACCGAATTCAATCATTGAAAAAATTAGCTGTCAGAGTAGCCGGTGAACTATCAAACTGGTTTGTTGTACCTCGGGAACAAATATAGGGCCGCACGGGAAGAACCCCACACCTGTTCAACATAAATGCAGAACATGTAAAGAGACACGTCACACACACATCATGACGAGAAAGTGACACATGTTTCTCTTCTTCTGCAATGTATCCCCGATAGAGCATAGGCCCCGACAATATCGTGCCATGTCGTTTAATCTTTTGCTATTTCTAGTAGCTCTCTCCATGTCATACCCCATATTATTGTGTCTATAATTCTCTTCTCCGTTTATTTTCATGTCTCCCCCTATTTCGTTTCCCATGTGGCTTGCAGAGAAAGTACTCTTTAGTTATAATTTTAAGGTCTCTCAATGTAAGTCCTATCAAAGGCAGGAGTCTCCCTTTCCTCTTGATACACTGGAATCTGTTTAGTGTTGTTAGTTAGTTTGTCGCGGTTCCAACTTCACGCCAAAGTGCCCCCCCCCCCTTCCTCCCCCATTATTCTCCGTTTCTATGCCAGTGAATATCACACAAAATGCTCCTCACTCCATCCATCATGTGCCATGCCGATGAACGTGGATGGTCATGTTTAGAGATCTCAATCGATCATCAGAGTCGTGGATCAGCTCAATGTTTCTGTCTCGACCATGCCACATGGCCAAGCCATCCGGGTATTTACTCTTCGGTCTTCCCCTTGATCTCTTCCCTTCGATCTTGCCAATTGTCACCAAGTTCTCCAAGTAATTTCTTCTCATAACATGGCCAAAATTTTTTGACTGTCTACGTTTAATATCTGTAATCAGTTTACGATCTTCATTTGTTTCTTGAAGGACTTGTTCATTGGTTTTTCTGTCTGTCCATGATATTCTTTGCATTTTCCTCAGAAACCACATTTCCACAGCCATCAGATGTTTTTCAGCTTGAGTGCTTATTGTCCACGCTTCACTTCCACACAGAAATACAGGTTATATGTAGCACCTCAACACTCTTTTTATCGTTTTAATTTATATCTTTTTATTGGTCAGTATGTTTTTCATCTTGCAAAAGGCTGCCTTCGACATAGCGATTCTTGTTCTAATCTCTTCAAGGCATTTCCATCAGAATTTATGAATGTTCCGAGATAACTGTACTGATTCACTTGTTCAACATTATTCCCATTTACTTGTAAATTATATTGTGATATTTCCTTCTTCTTAGTGACGACCATAATCTGTGTCTTCTTACAATTTAATTCTAACCCAAGTTGTTCACTGTACAACAATCGCATCTGATAAATATTGCAGATCCTGCTCAGTACTGTATCATCCGCATATCTAATGTTATTGATGTTATGTCCCCCATTGATGATTCCAATTCCAGTCATATTGTCAACATTTCTGAAAATACTTTCACTGTACAGGGAAAACAGATCTGGAGATATTACACATCCCTGTCTCACACCTCTCTTAATAGGCTGATATTGATCTACTTCATTATCAGTCTTTATGGCAGCTTGTTGTTTCTAATATATGTTTTTATGAGTCTGGTCTTTCCCATCAATTTGCAAATCTGCAAGCATCTCCACCATGTTCACATGTCTTACTTTATCGAAAGCCCCTGTGTAGTCAATAAAGCAATGATGTAGGCCCTTGTTTACTTCTATAGAACGTTCAATTAATGTTCTAAGCATATACACGGCATTTACTGCACCCTTGCCTTCTACAAGCCCACATTGTTCTTCCCCTATTTTGGGTTGTATTTTCTTCCTAACTCTTTGTATGATGATTCTTAGCAAAATCTTTGTGATGTGGCTCATTATACTAATTGTTCGATATTGGTCATATATCTCGGGATTTCATCCCGATTTCTTCGGGAATTCAATAAAAATAGAATTACATAATTCAGGAGGTATATATCCAGTGCCGGTCTCTCTGGCTGTGGGGTTACAACACTTTCTCTCTGTAATCCCGTTTATCACGCAGAGTCTCGCAGCGGAGCGAGAACTGAGGTGGTTCGACCCCCGCTCGTGACTTGCGGATACTGAGCCGGCCGCTCAGAAAGCAATGGCAAACTACTGAGCGTAATCTTGCCAAGAGATCAACAGACAGCTGAAAGATGCTGCTGTTGACAGCTAAGTCCTGTAAAAGGATACGCAAAACATATATCCAGTATCATATATTGTGATTAGCAGTCTGGTGACTTTATTCCATATTCTTCTACGGTAGTGATAATTTCTGTTGAGATGTCTGGACCTGGGGTCTTGCCAGATTTCATATGGTTAAGAGCATTCTGAACTTCTATCTTCAGAATTGATGGTCCTTCATTATTACTCAGAATATCATAATGTTCTTCTCTTGTATCATCATCAAGGTTTTACACATAATCTGACCATGTATGTAAAATATCATGTTTTTCTATTATGATTTTTCCATTTATTTTTGTTTTCAGGCAGCCTGTTGATGTAGATGTTCTTTTATTAGTAAGGTCCTGAATTCTTTTGTGCATTAATTTGGTATTTTTACTGGTTTTTTTTTCCAATTTCTATGCAATTATTTTCAAGCCATGCTTCTTTTGCTTCTTTACATAATTTTCTGAATTTCCTCTTCATTTTTGTCAGGGTTATTTTTGTTGTGTCTTCTTGTTTCCATTAGTCTTGAAATTTCTTCAGTCATCCATTTCTTACGGCCTACTTTCTTTAATTTTCGGATAGTTATTTCTGCAGCCAAATCGACTGAATTCTTCAACGTTTCCCATTGATTATCCACACACTGAAATGAGATCTCTAAATCAGACAATACATCACATCTGTTCTTTACTTCTATGTTAAAATAGTCTTGTATTTCCTTGTCATATTTTAATGCACACCGATCATATTTAGTGTTTCCTGGTGTATACTTGACTTTCTTTAACTTTACCTTCAATGTGCCTATAATCAGTTTGTATTCACTGTAACAGTCTGCATTTGAAACTGTTTTTGCGACTGTAATCGTATTTCGAAACCTGTTAATCAGGATGTAATAGATCTGGTTTCTAATCCTGCTGTCAGGATTTCTCATATCCATAATCTTCTGTGATGTTGCGTAAACCAGGTGTTTCCGACAATCAGTTCATGTTTTTTTGCCCATTCTACAAGTCTGTATCCTCTCTAGTTTCGACTGGTAATCATCCCTGAAGGAAACAACACCATAAGACGGGGCGGGTACACAATTACGCCAGGCCTTAACAAGTGTGCGACTCTGTTCAGACATGTAAAACCACAAGGATGAAACGAACACAGTTACAGCCATTCAAATATTTACAAGGAAGCAGATATAAACAGCTACATTTACGAAAGAAGAAGAACGAGATACAACATATACGTATACACGCTTTTGATACATGGTCAAGGGCCCCGACAATAACGAAATCGATGCAGTCGATGGTTGAACGGAGCCATTCATCTTAAAGAACTGGAACTGTAACAGGGACCAGGATCTGTGGAGATGTGAGAATGCCTTTTCCAGTTGGCAAGACACATGATGATTATGAAGATAATCGAAAATTATGTCACCTTATCTTTGATAATCATTCCTTCTGAGTAGATATTTCTGTGTTGACCTAAATATCTTTCTCCCACACCTGGTCATCGCATTTCACAAATATCTAATGTACTGACATTCATTCTATTCATTTCATTGCTAGCTTTATATTTCGTATAGGTGTTTTGATATTTAATGTAACAATTTGTAGGCTATTTTAGATTACCATTATCAAACACGATCTATTTATTTTTATGTTACACACAAGTAAATCCCACAGACACGCAGCTATCCACAGATTTCTGTGCCTTGACAGTTGTGTATGTTATCTATATCTTCTTCTTCTACTTTCGTTTGCTTGAAATAAGTCTATAACTGCAATGTTGTCTCTTGAATTTAACTGTCTTTTTTCAGTTCACACAGTGGTCCATAGAGTTTATCTTCCACTGTCGTCTCTCTACTCCAGAAGGTTTGCCTAGGTATGTTGTATTTTGGGTAGTCTTGGAGTATGTGCTCTGCTGTCTGCGACGCCAATCCACATGTGCACATGGCTGTTTCACCAATCTTGAATTTCGTATACATGTGGTTGCGTAATCTATTGTGTCCTGTTCTGAGGCGCAGAATAATGACTTGTTCTGGTGTGTCCATAATGTGGTAGTCATCTTGAGCAGGTTTTGGTCGATTTCTGATTGATCTGATCATTCTTTTCTTTTTGTGGTATGTAACGGGCACATCAGGCTGTTTTTCTTTGGCTCCTTCCTTAGCCAATTGATCAGCTCTTTCGTTTCCGGATACTCCACAGTGGGATGGTATCCACTGTATGGTGACCTTGTGCTGACTGCTAAGTTCAGAAATTAGTGTCCTTAGTACTGGCGATTTCCCAGACAGGAGCGCCTTGAGTACTGATTTTGCATCTGTCAATAGCACCACAGGTTGTGTACCATTGCTGGTATTTAGTAATTTCTCTGTTGCTATCTTGATTGCCTCAATTTCAGCATCATAGTTATGGCAGTATTTTCCTGTCTGTACTCTGGCTGTGTCACTAGTATTATTTGGGTATTCTATATACACTCCCGCTCCTCCATTTTGAACAGCATTTTGTGCTGACCCATCTGTGTAGACTCGGATCCAAAGGTCCAGTGGGTATTCTTCATCAAGGAAGCTGAGAGTGGCTGTTCTGCGCTGCACACTGTTCTGTTCTTCCTTGTCAAATAATCCTCTCACTTTTGTCTGGATTTGTAAAGATAGTCTGTGTTCATCTTTCCATGTAGTTCGCTCTGGAATAGTTGTTAGGAGGATACCAACTATGGGAAGATCGGTGGTTTCTCTGCAGAGTCGTTTGGCCTGGTGGATAAAACTACTTCTTTTCAACCGCCCCATAGCTAGGTTTTCAAATCTGTTCTTCATAGGGTGTCCTGGCAAGCTGAGGAACTTTTCTGCTTGTATTAGCGTTTTCGTATCTCTGCACTCTCTCAGTGCTTGTGTCCTTCCCATCTTCTCCATTTCCACTATAGGATCTGATCTCATCCCTCCTGTGGTGACTCTAAGTGTTTGATTTTGCACTACTCTTGTAGTGTGGTTTTTAATGCCGAACACCACGCAGTTGACCCGTTTTCCAGGTGTGGTCGTATGCTCTGTTGATAAACTTTGCTAAGTATTTTCCCACTGGCTCCCCATGTGGTTCCACTTAGTTTTCTCAGGATGGCTACTGCTTTGTTGATGGCGTTCTCCATGTCAGCCTGCCATCAAATGTTACTCCAAGGTATGTTGGTTCTCTATCTTCTCTTAGGGGTGTTCCATTTATCTGGATGATCCCTGCCTTTTGTTTTGGAGAGAGGGTAAATAGAGTGGTGCTGCACTTGTCAGTGTTTATGCTGACACATAATCTATTTGCCCATGCAACAAATGTATCTACAGCTCTTTGTAGCAGTCTGGTGGCCACTGATGCATGTTCATTTGTGCTCCATAGAACCAGGTCATCGGCGTTCATTTCCGCTTTAATTTCATGCGGTAGATTAGCAACAAGATCATTGATAAAGATTAGAAAAAGTGTGGGGGACAAGATTCCGCCGTGGGGAACTCTGTGACGCAGTAGTACTTTCTTGCTCTTGAGTCCGTCTATCTGTACTCGGGCTCTTCTGTTGTGCAAGTATGCTTTCACCCATCTGTACATTCTTCCATTGACTTTGCAGTTTCTCAGTTTCTTCATCAAACCTTCTTTCCAGACTTTGTCAAAGGCTTTCTTCAGATCTATCCATGCCGCAAGCACCAGCTTCTTCTCTTGGAATTCATCCTAAATTTCTTGAGAGAGGTAGGTTGTCTCATCTTCCGTAGAGTTGCATTGCCTAAAGCCAGCCTACTGTGTCACAAGGATGTTTTTACTTTCAATGTACCACTGCAGTCTGTGATTGATGATGCGCTCCAGTGTCATCCAGTGTTATCTATATAATTGTCAGCAAATTTGAAAATAAATGACTGTTAACCTTTAACTGTATATGAAACGACCACAGGATAAAATCTTTATCGTAAACATGGAGACATAATTCTATACAAACTGAGGACGCGAAAATGTTTCAAACCCTGGCACAGGATTGTTCTCTCTTTCTTTGAGTGTTAGTATAATGTTAAAGTATAGAAGTAAGTTACTTCAATGTTAAAGTATAGAAGTAAGTTACTTCAAGCTGTTATCAAAGCTACATGACCCTATTTATGTTTATAAGATACTATTGAACAAATACCCTAATACTAAAACAAAAGTCAAAACTAGTTTAGTATTGTTGAAGAGAACGTGGTAAACGCAACCAGCAACGAATATTGGCTTCCCAAGACGGATGCTTGGAAACATCGGCTCTAATATTGACTTCCCGTCTTGTAAGAGTTAAACACCATCACGTATAAACTGTACACAGCCTTATTCTGAAGCAAACACAAACAGCACCTGTGTTTTATGGTATAAATGGTTGTGGAGTCACAGATGTTAGTTTTGACCTGTATAACGTTATCCGCGAACCGTGTGATGTCTCACGTGATTCTCTATCATAATAATAATTGTATGTTGACTGCATGAAGAAACGTTAAGCATTAAGTTTCGGGACTTGTGGTAACAGCTGCTTGGAAAGTAGTAAGTAAAGGTTATAATTAGTGCCGTCATGATCTTTTGTAGTTAGCAGCCACTCGCTATCGACCATGGGAGCTGAATGTAGTAGTTAGCAACGCCCTCAGTCTCGACAGTGGGAACTAAATGTGGTAGTTAGCAGCGCCCTCGGTCTCGACAGTGGGAACCAAATGTGGTATTTAGTAGCGCCCTCATTCTCGACAGTGGAAACCAAATGTGGTAGTTAGCAGCGCCCTCGGTCTCGACAGTGGGAACCAAATGTGGTATTTAGCAGCGCCCTCAGTCTCGACAGTGGAAACCAAATGTGGTAGTTAGCAGCGCCCTCAGTCTCGACAGTGGAAACCAAATGTGGCAGTTAGCAGCGCCCTCAGTCTCGACAGTGGGAACCAAATGTGGTAGTTAGCAGTGCCCTCAGTCTCGACAACGGGAACCACAAATTGGTTAGTGACACCCTCAATCGCGACAGATGAAATTTAAGATCTTATGTTTTTTTTTTTTTTTTTTTTTCACAATCAGTCTCAACAATGGGAACTAATGTTATTGACACCATCAGTCTCCATAGTTTTGAACCAAATCTTGCAGTTATATGTTATTAATAGTGGATATCTCAGTCTTGAGTCCGGATATTAAGCGTCATGGCTGGAGACTGTCTCAGCCTTGAGTGTGAGAACTAAATATTTTTGTTAATGACTGTCTTAGTCTTGAGGGTGGGAACTAATTGTTATAGTTATAGACTGTCTAAACATTGATTACGGTAACTACATGTTAAAGTTTAAGACTTCGAAGCCTTGATTACGTTAACTACATGCTAAAGTTTAAGACATCTAAGCCTTGAATATGAGAACTAAATGTTATCGTTAGTGACTTTCTCATTCTCCAGCATTGGGTACTAGGCGTTAAAGCTATAGACTTTACCAGTGGTGATTATGGAAATTAAATGTTATTGTTAGTGACTGTCTCAGTCTTGAGAGTGGAAACTTTGTATAGTTGGAGACTGTCACAGCCTTCATCTGGGAACTAAATGCTATTGTTAGTGGTTGCCTGAACCTTAAAATACCTACGGTTAGATTTGGAAGTTAAGGGGAAACCGCGTCATTATGTTACCACATTTGTTTGCATCAAAGCAGATCCGAGTAAATGAGTGACGTTGATGTATGTTTTAGGACATCCTCGGCCGGTAGACACGGAGCTACCAGATCCAACATGTAATACCAGACCGTTATCGTGCTACTGATATCATAATAGGCACTTGGAATGTCAGGATATTAGAAGAGATAGGGAAGTTGGATAACTGCCCTAAAAGTAGACAAGAAATTCAAATAGTAATGTTTGAAGAAATACAGAATGAAGATAGAGCTGAAACGAAGAAGGACAGAAAACCTGATAGATAGACAACCTATGAAGGCGGTAGTTGGAAAGAAAGAAGAAAGACAGCAGAGAAACAATGAGAGAAGCCAACAAAAGGAAAGAAAGAGCAATAAAAGGAAGAAAGATCAGAAATGAAACACACGCACGCACGCACTCACACACACACACACACACACACAGACAGAGAGAGAGAGACAGAGAGAGAGAGAGAGAGAGAGAGAGACAGAGAGAGAGAGAGAGACATATATTAATGTGTGTG
Source organism: Cepaea hortensis (assembly GCA_963921405.1). NCBI lineage: Eukaryota > Metazoa > Mollusca > Gastropoda > Stylommatophora > Helicidae > Cepaea > Cepaea hortensis. The sequence goes on from OY992876.1 coordinate 406,020,847, forward strand.
TGTAGAAAGAAAGAAAGAAAGAAAGAAAGAAAGAAAGAAAGAAAGAAAGAAAGAAAGAAAGAAAGAAAGAAAGAAAGAAGGAACTATGGAATATATTTACAAATTAATCACTGAATGGATGCCACTGGGTGATAGATCGATTTCCGGTGTGATATCTGAAGTCTGAGTCATGCATGTTGACAGACCTACAACCTCGGTGATGTCAGCACTGAGCCTGCATCTATGTGCTGCTTGCCTTGTGTTGTCCGCGGGTACACAGGCAAACTGTGTCATCTATTTGTTGTGCCGCGCTATCTCCAGGCAGTCTGACACTAGAATTGGCCACATTCAAGACAGCTGATATCTAATCGACACCGGATGTAAAGGTGATCCTTCATAAACAAACCAAACCAACAGAATGCTATTTCAGTGCACATATTCACAGTTGTGACTTCAGATGGATGATGGACCTGGCTAATGAAGACACCTGTTACGGTTGTTTAATTAGCTGTACGTCGAAGTATACTTGTTTCTATAGCGAGGCGCTGTCGTCATCTGGAAGCGATAGGTTCAATTTCGGGTGTGATTACTAAAGCTGTTTATCTTGTCCAGTGTGCCCTCTAGCCGGCTCTGTGGTGAAGGAGTTACGGGCGCAATTCGTAATTCCTCATACCGCGTTCGAAGCACAACTGCAGACGATTTGAAAGCAGACCGCCGTATACTGGTTTCATATAGGTATGAGTGCCAGTCGTTCAGAAATAATGGCAAACTACTGAACGTAAAATTGCCAAGAAATCACAAACAGCCAACACATGCTGGGTTTGACTGCGACGTTCTGTACAGGATCTGCAACTAATCTCTACTTCCGTCCTCTATTTCTACAAGTGTCGATCAATCCTTGTGAATTGTGCTCATTCTATTCAATAGCGCCATTGATCCCCAACTGATATTTTTTGTGTATTACGTATAACACAAAAGAAGTAACCAATCATGCCCCTTCTTTAAACGTTCGATATATACTCGACCCGGCATTACGATCTTATGTATTCGTGTGTTTATTGTTTGACTTATGCTTGGTTAACATATCTTTCTGAAACGTGAGTTGCTATTTCTATGATTGGATATGGCGTCTCGCAGTGTTCCACTGTTGTGGCCTCAGGTAGATGATAGAATTGGCTAATGGACTTGTTTCATCGGTGTCTACTTGGTGGTACGTAAAAGTACAAGTGTTCCTTCAGCCAGTAGCCTTCCTGTAGACTGTAGAGTAAATAATATAAAATAACACAAAGTAATGCAGCTTTACAGAAAATAATTACGAAACATACAGGGCGTTGCGGCGACTAGCGTTCATCAGCAAATACATACACAAAACACAACATATAATCACGGAGAAGACCCTCCACTGACTACATCAAGGCATAAGAACAGGATGGGAAGAATGAAAAGATAAAAAAAAATGTGAACAAAGAAGAGAAAATGAAGATATGAAAAAATTTTGCTCCTTATCTCAAAATTCCAGGCTGTTATACTAACAAGATTATCCAGGTAACGTTCATGTTAATATAACAGCCTGGAATTCTGAGATAAGTATCAACATGTTTTTCATATCTTAATTTTCTCTTCATTGTTCACATATTTTCATCTTCCCATCCTGTTCCTATACCCTGTTGTAGTCAATGGAGGGTCTTCTCCGTGGCTATATGTTGTGTTTTGTGTATGTATCTGTTTGCTGTTGAAGGCTAGTCGTCGCAACGTCCTGTATGTTTCGTAATTATGTTCTGTAAAACTACATTTCTTGTGTTATTTTATATTGTTTACATTTCCACAGCTATACCACAGTTCCACTAATTTTAGTCTGGCGACGGCAGGTTGGTATACTGATATTTTCGGGTGTCCTCTTATCCCTAATTCTTTCCTCAACTTCTACGAGTGCCTATCACTACATGTGAATGTATTTATCGTGTTATTTAAAAGGTCTCTAGAGTTCACCTGCAATTGGCAATTTCCGACAATAAATTCGAACAGAGTTCCTGTAGCGTCATGCCTCTCCACAAATTACAATCTCCGACGTCATGGATCAATTCGTGTGTTGATTCCCTTCCATGCTATGACACAAGACTCAAGAATCTTCTCACGCTGTATTTCTCTATCTCTCTTTCCGCATATTTTTTCGGTTGAGGTTTTGTCTTCTCATAACGTGACCCCCCCCCCCCCTCCTTCCACACCCCCCCCCCCCAAAAAAAAAAAAACTATGACGTCTCTTTGTGATGTTTTGTTTGCGACTCAGCTTCCCTTAAAACGTCCTATTATCTAGTATGTCGTCAACAATCTTCAATTGTGCTTTTTCCCTTCTATAAATGTCAGTAAATACAAGTAAGTTCATAATAAGAGACATAAGATATTCTCTATGACTTAGGTTTTCTACAGCCGTGCAGCGTAATTCAGTCGTAGGTATGCCACCTCCCTTTTTTTCTTCTTCAACAACACACCCGCCCCTTCGCCAGGGTCGTGAAAACAATTATTACCACTGTTGTAATTATTATTATAGATGCGTCGGCACCTGGGCTTGCGGCCTTCCGTCCAGTGCAGTTAGTGATGTATGTGTGTTCATCAGCTGTTGTGGTTTTCTATATAAAGTGTTCCATTTATCTGACTCAGTTGAAAGTTAACAATTGTCAGATATCTGTACGAACTGGACACTCAAAGACGGTTGAGTCTGTACGGATATATACAAAGCAGACACTCCGGAGTGAGTAGAGGTTTCTGTCTGTGCAAGCTGACGGTAAGTGATATTCGATTTGTGATTAGTGAGGTTTGTTATCTTCACACACAGTGCAGTTCCAAATGTCTCGATCTCCTTAACATCACCGACAGCGAACAGCAGCTTCTCGCACCAGTTCTGTGTTGGTTAATCCAGTGTTTGGTGCTCTTGTCAAATATTGTTGTCTGTTGTCGCCCCGTCTCAATCCCATCTCTTCACTCTGGACAAGAATGGAATCAAATACTGTTGGGACATTTTGAAAAAAAAAAAGACGTTGCGTATCCCTTACGGGACGTTGCAGTCAACACCAGCATTTTTCAGCTGCTGTTGATGTACTAAGCAAGTGTTACGTTCAGTAGTTTGCCATTGCATTCTGAACGACCGGCTCCCATACCAGCACGTTATAACACTACGCGACACGGTCTGCACGGTCTGTTGGGACATACCAGATTATAAAAACTTACAACTTTGTAACAGGACGGGGTGGGTTCATCGTCACCTGCCGTTATTTCTGGGTTCTAGAGTAATGTACTTTCGTCCCACTTTTTGACGAGACAATGGACAAAAGACTACAGACTTAAGATATTGTTTCTAATCTACGTCTGACACATTCAAGGAACTGGCCCAACGAAGAAACAACTAATAATTTTATTTATAGAAATTTTCCCCAAAGACAATGTGGTTGAAGGCGACTGTTAAACATGTCCCAGGCTCCTCTAATTATAAGCGATATAAAATAACACAAAGTAATGCTGCAACTTCACTGATACTGTGTGAGTAGCGTTGAGTTGTAGCTTTCATCTTGATGGAGGCTTCTGAGATTTCAGGATGTCTCCACTTGCGGATTCAAAACCTCGCCTTCAGGTTGCCTTCTGATATTCTGGACACCTGACTTACTTCGAAGAGACCTTCAATCGGGACTATGGCTCAGATTCCAGCATTCGAGTTCTTTTAAGTGTTGACAGGGCAACGCAGAATGGGTGTCGAAAGAAATCTGTGCTGGAAGAAATAATAGTGACATGTGATACTGGTTTAGTTCGAAAACCAGTGTGTTCTATTTCACAAGTTATTTTCAAGGTCTAGCAAGAGATGGCATAAGGGTGTCAGTGCAAGTGGTAGCTATACTGTAAAGGAATAAGTACTACAAAGAATTGCAGTTTTCTATATCATGCCCTTCATAGACAGAGTAAAGACTCATCTTCCCAGCTTCTTGTAACCTAATCTTGTGGCAGTTCGAACAGGCTAGTTACAATGTCCAAGTCTGGCTGTGTATTTGCTAACAGATGGCTAAGCTCTGTAACCACAAGGTGAATGGAGCGTGGATAACCCAGTGCACACGGCTTTTTTAAAGGAAATGTCTGCATCAAGGTTGGATTGAATCAAAGGGAAGTACGCCAGTGTACCGCATACCTCCCGGCCCCATTTACTCGAATCTCCATCGAGGTGGATGTTTTTAACTTGATCCGAGCTTCCGGGTCGGCCCAGCCTAAAATGCGTATCAAAAGATGTCCTGTACAGTGAAGGCTGCGCGGTCTCGAGGTAAAGTGTCCGTTTCGAGTGCTGCAGGTACCGGGTTCAAGCCCCGGTGAGGGCTAGAATTTGGACGTCTAGTAACAAGATTTCTCCTGGTCTCTGGGTAGTGAGATCGGACGCCCGTGTGTATTGTTGCGCACGTAAAAAATCCCTTGGCAGTTGGAAATCGGAAAAAGAGTAGCCTAACGGCACTGCCCGGGCAAAATTTCGAGTTAATAATCTACCTGAAGTATTTTCAGGATCCTAGCCGGTGCTACGGAGTTTGTGCACTGAGATGAGTTTCTCCGGACTCAGGCTTGAGTTACGAGTAGAACGGAGCACTTATGGGTTACACCGGTGTGCCGTGATGTTGATCCGTCGACTAGACTAAACTAAAGTGAGGCGAACTTCTATTCGAGTGCCCGTGGGTCTGTACAAATATGGGGCTAACGTCATATGCGTTTCACAGCGTGTGAAAGGGACTTTACTCACACCATTGATGACTGGAGCAGCGGTAGCACAGTGGCTAGAGCTCTTGTTGCCGGCCGGAAAGTCATGTATTCGAATCCTCATGAACGCTGATTTTTATTTTAAATTAACACGCACTCCCAGGTCGACCCAACCGAAATTGGGTGCCAGAAAATATTCGAAGTAAAGGTGTTCAGTGTGCTATTGACAAGATCACCCATACAAATGACATTCGAACATTTAAAAAAAATATGTGGCTAGCACCGTGTAGCCAGTCTCCCTCCAGGCATATACAAGCGTTTTTTACTTTTCTGTTTCAACCAGTGGTTCTCAAACTTTTTTGTGGCCCGTGCACCTCTTCACTATATTTTCAGAACGTCACCCCCCCCCCTTCCTTTTCGTATTTCATCCCTATAAATCCCCCCCCCCCCCCTTTAAAAACACAGAGTATATGTAAAAATGGAAGCTAAATTTAATAACACATACTAGAACAAGTCTAGTCGCCTACATAAAACGTGATTTGCTGGTCTGCTCACGTTATAAAATGAAATTCAGAAGGGGGAGAAGTACAAAACTGTCAAGTATGGAGGGAAAAACAATATCAGGTAATCTGTTCTTGTATTAACGCGATCTTGTAATAATCTTAATCCCCCCCCCCCCTCCCCGGAAACCTTAAAATTCCCTCGGATGGGGGTGGACAATGATAGGGAGAATTCCCCACCGGTTGAGAACCACTGGTTTAAACCTTGGAGTCACACATGGCTGATCACTGGACTGAAACCGGATTCAGTGTCTGCATAATGTTTGATCGCTGACATTACACGGCTGATTCATGACCTGGCTTCCTTCGGCGGGCCACGGATGTAACCCATCTTGTGTAATCCACGTTCGCACGATGTGTATGTAAATGTTTTGTATATGTGTGTTTGTTTGGGAGTCGAGGTAGTGCTAGCACTAGCATTGGCTAGCACACACTTCAGCCCCGATCTGGGGGTAATGTGTTTGAAAATCCTTCGAGGTGGGATTTTTATTGACTGGCCTGGCCTTCCAGGACTATCTAGACTAAAATGAGCACCAGAAAATTTCCCGAGAAGTCAAGTCGGACTATATTATATTGACCACTTTATCCACCGAGTGCCGATGTGTCTAAATTATGGGGCTAGCCACATATATCTAATGCGCCACATGCACTGCAAAGGGGTCCTTGACCTTTGCCTTGTGTGTATGTTTGCGACACCCACAAATGTTGTCAGGTCTATGGAACTATGCTATCCTGTGGCTATCTCTGAGAATATTTTGTGGCATTGTATGCTCTCCTGTATCTCCCATTCATGTTATTATATAATGAAACATAAAGCTGTCCTATTACTGTTACCCATTACAAGTGGAACAATATGCTACCACGTGATAACATGGATCTTAGTAATGTCTAGCACACTTTTACACACCTCAAGTTGCATTGCGAATATAGTACTAGGCCCATAATTTTAGACAAATTAGCACTCGGTGGGTTTTAGTTGGATGCTAGTTCATGAAATTATCTTGTCATATGTCTGTCAATCATGATAGCTTAAACCATATGATTTCCAATGACATGTTGGGGAAGTATTAAATTAAACGTTTTCCTTTAACTGTTATTTATATTAGTCGGTGAAACTTCTTCTTCTGCGTTCATCCGGAAATGTTTTTTTTTTTTTTTGTTCAGACGCAATTCTGGTGTGTCTCGTTATGCACCCTTGGACCAAAACCCTTAGGCCAAGACATCGGACTTTATCGGGCATTTTTTTAAACCAGGTTGGCCGTTCTGGGGAAATCGGTGAAACAGTTTACTATCTCGCGTGCGAAACTGAGGTTGTAACGATTTTGAAACTACATGCTGTGCCGCGACTGACACTGACCATAATAGGTGAAACTATATGTTATCCTGTAACTGTCATAGATTTGAGTCAGTTAAACTATATACTGTCATGTAACTGTCACTGACGTTAGTCAGAGAAACTATGCTTTCCTTTGACTGTCATTGATGATAATCGTTGAAACTATATCTCTTATAACTGTCATTGATGTTAGTCGGCGAAACTATATTCTATCATTGGTGTTAGTCGGTGAAACTATATATTTTCATTGGTGTTGGTCGGTGAAATTATAGCACGGTTTAGACGGTATTTAGTTTTTAGTTTTAGTTGTAGTCTGCGGTCAACATCACAGCACACAGGTGTAACCCACAAGTGCTCCGTTCTACTCCTAACTCAAGGCTGAGTCCGGAGAATCTTAGCTCAGTGCACGAACTCCGTAGCACCGGCGAGGATCCTGAAATACTTTAGGTAGATTTTTAATTCTTCGGCACTTGAAATTTTACCCGGGCAGCGCCGTTAGGCTACTCTTTTCCGATTTCCAACTGCCAAAGGATTTTTTACGTGCGCAACAATACACACGGGCGTCCGATCCCACTCTCCAGAGACCAGGGGAAATTTTGTTACTAGACGTCCAGGTGAAAACATCCCGGCCCTCACCGGGGCTTGAACCCGGGACCTCCAGCACTCGAGGCGGACACCATACCTGGAGACCACTCAGCCCCCTAGATGGTATTTGATTATGCTCTCCTATTCGAAACTGGAAGATTTGATTTTTTTTTTTCTGCTAAGGTTATTAATGTTGTCACTGGTTTTTGATTGGGAAATTTAATTAGCAAATGTTCGGCCGTTATTCACTTTACCCAGTCTTTTGTTGTGTTGATTCTTAGAATCCTTGGACTGTTCTCATACTGCAAGATTTCTACGACTTCAGAGATACTTGTAATTTACGTCCCCAAGTAAAGGACCAGAAGTCAACATGTAAATGCAACTGGCAGGTGTGAACTCGCTACACCACGGTCACTTGAGACCACTCCATTATATTTGTTATACATAACTAACGGGCTTAACTCGTTATGATTTAACATCGTATCTGCCTATTCCCTCTATGTTTACAAAGCTACTGAAATAACAATGACAATATTCATAGATGAGAAGGTATTTTAACAAATAATATAAAGCAGTCAGTCACTTATCACAGACACGACAGTCTATTATTAGAAAGTATGACGCCTTGTCTGACTTGGATACGATGACACGTCGCGTCAGTTTATAACCATCCGTCACCAATTAAAATTAAAATGTATTGCTATATCGTGTGGGGTTGTATGGTCAGTACCCTTCATCATCACCTTGTCTTCCCAGACAATTCTCATACATTTCTGACTGTTGTCTGGTACACATTTTTATGAGGCGGGATCGACCCCGCCGTACTGGTTGGATAAAATAATCCTACCTGTGTTGGGGATTGGGAGTTAAGAAACGTATAATTTTTGTGGAAATGTGGTTTCTGAGGAAAATGCAAAGAATACCATGGACGGACGGGAAAACGAATGAGAAAGCCCTGCAAGAAATGAATGAAAACCGTCAGTTGATTAGAGAGACGCGTAGGCAGTCGAGATGTTTTGGGCACAGTATGGGAGAAATAAAATTGAAAACATAAGGACACCATGCAAACTTGATGGAAAAGAGCAAGGAGAAGACAAAAAGATAAATATCTGGATGGCTTGGCCACATGACATAAGTGAATCCTATCATAAACCTGATCCAAGCCTGGTGATTGTGTGAGATGGCAAACAATAACTGCCTAAGCTTATCGACATGGCATGATGATGATGAGGATTGAATCCTGTCCATTGTCTTGGCAAGCAAGGCTACTAAGACTGTCATCGCTGTCCTTCAGATGCATACTACACAAATATACACAACATAGTACAGTGAAGCGAGCAAATGAATCTATTTAGCTGAAATGCACGCACTGATAGGAACTTTTTTTTTAAAATTCGCATATCCTTTACAGGACATCGCTGTCAACAGCAGCATCTTTCAGCTGTCTGTTGATTTCTTGGCAAGATTACGCTCAGTAGTTTGCCATTGCTTTCTGAGCGGCCGGCTCAGTTATCCCGCAAGTCACCAGCGGGGGTCGAACCGCCTCCAGCTCTCACCCGCTTCGAGACTCTGCGTGATAAACGGGATTTCGGAGAAAGTGTTGTAACCCCTCGGCCAGAGAGACCGGCCTGATAGGAACTTTTTTTTTTTTTTTTTTTTTTTTTTTTTTTTTTTGCGTATCCTTTTACAGGACTTAGCTGTCAACAGCAGCATCTTTCAGCTGTCTGTTGATCTCTTGGCAAGATTACGCTCAGTAGTTTGCCATTGCTTTCTGAGCGGCCGGCTCAGTATCCGCAAGTCACGAGCGGGGGTCGAACCACCTCAGTTCTCGCTCCGCTGCGAGACTCTGCGTGATAAACGGGATTACAGAGAGAAAGTGTTGTAACCCCACAGCCAGAGAGACCGGCTGATAGGAACTAGCAGTCGGATATTAGTCACCGTTTGTGTTACCATATTAGTCACCGTTTGTGTTACCATAGTGCCCACAAGCTGAAGACCTTGCCTTTTTGCTTACACAGGGAAGGCGGTCAAAGGCGTAGAGCTGCTTCATCGACATTGATCAGGCTTTTGATAGAGTTATCACCACAAACAAAGTAAATGCCTTGTTGAAATAGATAAATCTAATAACAAACAGAAACCGAGAATAAAATACATGAACATGAAAAACAAGAACGTGCTTATCACATTTTATCGACGTAAAGAGTCGTATGATACAATGGCGGTTATTCTTCCTTTGTCTAATCAATATTAACACAGAGATTATATTCAAACAGATGGAGAGCAGACCAGTACTCAACATTGAAGGGAAATCGATAACTAGTGTAAGATACGCAGATAATACTTTCGTTAGCTGAAAGAGAGCAGGGTTTCCGAAAATTAGTAAATGTAACACAAAAACTAAGCAATCAAAGTGGCATATACATTAAATATTAATGAAACAAAAACTATGATTATCAACAAAGATAGTGACAGACCAATGATGAAACTTGCCGAGAATGGGGAGACACTTTAACAAGACAGTAGTTGTTCTTACCTAGGACGATTAATAACCCATAATGGCTGGTGTGAGGGAGAAACAGAAGACATAATAGAAATGCCCAATATAACAATCAACAAACTGAAATACAATAGAGCAGCTATATTACGAACGAAAAGTGAAAGTGATCAAGTGCAGCATGCATTCATAGTATGTATAGTACAGAAACAATGGAAACATGGCAACTGTCCACATGTGGTAGTATAGACGTATATTATGAATGTCATGACTAGAGAAGAAAGCAAAGAAGTGAAACACTGGGATGGATGAGAACATTATTGAATGTCACAGTCAGAAAATTAATTTTTCTTTCAAGGATCACACAATTTCTCTATAAGTGCTTCAGTCACCTACCAAAGATCACACACATATGTCACCATAAGTTGATTTTCACCAGTTTAGCAGATTATTATAGCTTTTCACTTCATGCTATCCATGAATCCAATCCATACTCGTTTACAAGTTTAACACGTTCATGTTAATCTTATTCAGTTTCTGTGAGCACAGCTGAACAACGCGGCTTATTAATAGATTTTCCGTAATTATTTCCCGCTTGTGTCATGACCATGACATATCGATTCTAAAAATATCTAGCCATAGAATCTGTATTTTGAATAGAAACCGTCATGTGGATAAGGCCTTCAAATCGAAGTATGTATTTGACTTGTAGATAGAGGACCAGTCGTCATATCATTAGAATATGTATTGTGAATAGAAACTGCCACGTGTATATGATAATGCTAGCCTATTCAGTCGCTGAATAAGGTAAGATGCTTCCATATCCATACAATAGAATCGTCACTGAGCTTTAGTAATCAGTTGCAAACTCCTTACTAGTAGACAATGATGGCAAGTGTATCTGTATACACTGTCCTGTCAGCAGAAATTTATTACAAGCATGTCTATGTACACTTGTACTCTGTCCTGTCATTAGAAATTCATTACAATATATGGCAATGTACACTGTCCTGTGAGTAGAAATTGATTACAAACATTGCAATGTACACTGTCCTGTGAGTAGAAATTGATTACAAACATGGCTATGTATTTTCGGATCCTTCGCTTCCGTTCTAGTGAAATCGATGACCCGAGATCTCGGCTTGTAAATGTATAGGTTGAGTTGCAGAATTGTGGAAACATCACCCGCGCTTGATGAATCTCCTGACACGCAAACACACGTGTCTCGGTGATGGTTCAACAACCATTATGTTGCTGATGGCAGCCTGTCTTGAATACCTGCTATCGTTTGTAAGCGACTCTTACAATTTACATGTCGAGAAACATGTTTGAATGATCTAAGTCGGTCAATGCTCATTTGTATTTGCTTGTGTCTCAACTGTTATTTTTTAATGCGTTTTTTTTTTTTTTTAGTATTTGATTACGTCCTCTTACTGGTAGAGGGTGCGAAACACATCGTGGTGTGGCAAACGCATCCCTGGGGACCGAGTATCCACCGGGATAAGTGGATAGCTCTGCAGCTGAGTTGAGCAGGGCACACACTTGTCCTGACAGTCGGAAATGGCTGTCAAAGACTGACGTAACAGACCCCATGTGGATATAGAAGGCAAGAAGAAACCATCACATTATCTTCCCAGGACTTCAGAACAAAACACATTTCAGAGGCAGTGAGCTACGTTAATGGCTGTCTTAGGACATTCTCGTACGGTAGGGACAGTCATGAGCCACAGGCGACACCAGACCGTCATCCAGCTACTGATGGCAAAATCATAACTAAAACTAATTTTAAATAGGTCTGATGATTTGATGTTCGGGTTGAGTGGGTTTGCATCTACCGATGTGAGACTGACGTAGAGACTTTACTTGAGATCCGGCACCGAAGCACCAGCTTCATACGGTCTGTTTTGCAGGACTCTCCTCCCCCTTTCCTAGTTCAGTAACCTCTGGGGTGTGCACAACCAGTACTGGCACTTCACATCTGCGGTGTGTCATGTTATAATGTAACCAAGTCTTGTTTTAGCTCAGCATATATGGACTGACGGGGATTATGAGGTTAAACTTCCTTTATGCGATTGACGTATTTCCGGTGGATAGACTTCAGCCCAATGCCACAGGGAAATCTCTGATTGGAAAACGTCCTGATGGATACCAGCCATGGTACACATGTCGCAATGATAGTTTTACAGCTGACGTGACTAACTCACACGTTTCCACTTCCACGGTAGGGTAGGGTGTTTGTTCTCTCCAGACAGTACTCAACAAACAGCTGTTATCATCATATGAATGCAGGCGTTTTCCTCATGATTATAAAAAAGAATCGATATCCTGCAGACGGGAAACGCCCTCAGCCATTGCTCCCCATACCGCCCAACATAATTCAAACTGGGTGGACGCTGATTATCCCTGCTGCGAGATGTGTAGTTTACACGACTACGTTTATTGCAATTAGGTGCATTCTCGATTCCCACTCCTACAGCTGTATTCTAGAAGATCATCTGAAGATCTGTCACCGTGAATCAACGCTGTCATTTATTGCTCGCATTATGCCCTCGGGGAGTTATGGTTGTGTAGTGGTTAGTGGTTACCTAAAATTCCTGCTCACCTAGTGGTCCTGCGTTCACATACACGCGCGCGCGCGCTCGTGTGTGTGTGTTTGTGTGACCACGTCTCTTGTTTTAGCTATAGTAAACACACTGGATTTCCAATCTGCCCCCCTCCAAGTTACAACAGTTTACCAACCAGTTTCATAAAATAAGTACAAGAAAATGTTCTTGGAAGTTAGTCTTCTGGTGTGTTAATGACTATGAGTTCGGCATATGGTATATATCATAACCAGAACATTCAATAAATATTCTGTTGTGGTTTTTTTTTTTTTTTTTTGTACTTCATTTTTAATTCACTGCAAACAAACCGTGTAGTTATTTTAAAGACTGGCCTAGATCTGGTGGGATTGTCGATCTTCAGAATAGGTATATCGAGATTCACTTCGTGGTCTGTCGACAAATGTGTTTGCAGCAAGATGTACCCAAATTATTGTCATTGTCTTCGTAAACTGACCCCCAGATACATAAAAGATGAGCGCAGACGGATGGGACATACACAAGATAAGACAAGTAGCACAAGAAATACACTCCGATGACAGTGAGGGCCCTCCGGGCCCAAAACATTTATTGCATCCATCGATCGGTCAAGCAGTCCACCACACACTCAACCGGAAGTGATCGACAACACATTCAATTGTTTATAATTCTTTATTTAAATAAATACATTACACAATAGCACTTGCTTGCCTTCTACTTGTGAAAGCAATTATATGTCTGTGTCTGTAATTAATAAATGCAATCCTACAGCCACTATAGAATCACCTTGATGTCACGTGATTTTCGGGAAACTCCCGGGATTCTTTGCGGTGAATTAAAAACAAAGTACCCTTTTCCATAACAAATAAAACAAAATGTAAACAAATTGACAAATTATGCGGCCAACTCATTACGCTTACGATGTCCAGCTGCCCAGGGGTTTCTAAACTGGACAACGTATAAGTGGAACCTTTCCATTTGCCATTCGTTGTTGTCACGGCCTTCTCTGGGGTTTCTTGTGTCTTGGCTCGTAGTGACAGTGGAGTAGTCTGGAGAATTTTTTATGACACATTACATGACCGCAGTTGACCGTGGCTTCTGTCCACCCAGACAATTGTAGTTGTGCTCTGGTCGTCTAGACAGGAAACTTGACATGACAGATTGTGATCAAATAGTGTCGGTATGGTCGTCCAACTTGGCCTCAACACGGTCAGTTTCTCATCACTTATTGACACTCAGTGATAGAGTCTGCGCTCATTATATATCAGCACACAAATATATTTCATCAACACTCGCCTGTTGCCTATGCCTGGCAACCTGTTATAACGAAAATTGGTTGAGTTGTAGATGCAGTCTTAATGCTTCTGTGTGCCAAAGTACTGCTCCTGTCTGTCCAACATTGAACAATAACAGTGCTGAGCAAATACTCTTTTCACTTCACATAATTGTAACATTGCCATGTTTCAGTACATATGAGAGAGAGAGAGAGAGAGAGAGAGAGAGAGAGAGAGAGAGAGAGAGAGAGAGAGAGAGAGAGAGAGAGAGAGAGGGTGGCACTGTGGTTAAGGAGCGACGAACACAATTCGCCATCCCGCATACTGCGTTCGAAACAGGTGCGGGAGAAGATAGCCTCGAGCTGATTTTCATACAATTGTATGAATGCTGGTCGTTCAGAAATCAATGGCAAACTATTGAACGTAAACTGGCTAAGGAATCACAAACAGACGTACTTACGTACATCTCCAGGAGTTATGTAGCGTTCTTGGTGTAATCGAAAGGAAATATTCTTTGAAATAAGAAAACAAAACATAAATTATATTTACCTTGTCATTCTAACCCTGTAATTGTGTTCCTCATCCACAGAGTTGTCTCCTTCGTCGACTATAACAGTATCGAACATTTTCTGGCAGAATAATTCCTCATTCTTCATTATATTCTGTAAACGTAGTTACACCTCTACTGGCAAATAAAGATAAGTTGGTTGAATCATCAACACACCCTCTGTTATCGGATCAATGGCATCAAACAGTCCAGGATCATTTATGGGGTCAGCTGTCTTCAACGAAAACCAAGAATTTCCAGTTCTGAGTGGACTACAAGCAGACGTCAGTGGCACACCTGGAAAATTTCACTTAAACGCGACTGCCGGTTTCCAGCGTGACTCCAGCTTGATGGTTCGAGACTCAGGTTATATGAGCACAAGTGATGGCGCCAGTACTTGCAGTAGCAGCACTGCCGAAATGGGCGACCTCGAGGGCGGGACCTTGTTGCTCCTGGAGTCAAAGTCCTTGCGAAGTTTCATCACAAACGATGAGTATCTGTTTGCCATGAAGGAAGATCTGGCAGACTGGTTTTCTAACTTGTACCAAAACTATGAGATAAATGCAGACAGCTTCTTTAGCGTGTTGGAGACTGGAGTTTTATTGTGCAAACACGCTAACAAGGTTAGTGTGTTAAATTGTTGTCTCCGTTATTTATTTATTTTGCTATATGTGTCATTAATTTCTCTAATTTGTTTGTGTCTATTTTATTTAAACTCGTACTCAGAGGGTGGCATGTATTCGTGTTAATCAACTTTCAACAAACTTTTAATTTCGTTGTGTTCTGCTGTTAATTTTGCAACATTCTATTTATAATTGGTGTGTAACACCAATATTGGGTTTCAATGCTGGACAGTTAGTACAGGAGTGATCTCTCTCTCTCTCTCTCTCTCTCTCTCTCTCTCTCTCTCTCTCTCTCTCTCTCTCTCTCCCTCTCCCCCTCTCTCTCTCCCTCCCTCTCTCTCTCTCTCTCTGTCTCCCTCTCTCTCTCTCTATTTATCTCTCTCTCTTCCACACACACACACACACACACACACACACACACACAGAAATAGAGAAGAACACCGAGAATATCGTGGACAGAGAAGAAAACAAACACTGAGTTATTGACTTGCACTGGATATTGCAGACAACTTGGGGATGAGGGTCAAGAGGTGGGAGGAATGAACAGAGATCGAGAGGTTTTTCAGCGCGCCTTAATGGGAGCGACGTTCTGCAAAGAACCTGCAACATAGTATCAGCAGAAGAGTTGGGATAGAGACATGTGGGAAAATAATATACAAGTGAATCAAAACAAACATAAAAAGATGTATGTGGGGAGCTTAAACAGCTGGATAATAAATAATAACATAAGCAACATCACTTTAATTAAAATATCAGATGACAGAGAGTATTAAAGAGTTATGGTCGCACATATTTGTTCCATATCAGGCAGATGAAGGAGAGAGGATATATATATATATATATATATATATATATATATACAGCTGTAGACACGCCCCGAGATACTCGCCCGTAGACACGCCCCGAGATACTCGTTCGTAGACACAGGAAAGCTTTAAGGGAATGAACAATCCTGAACCAGTCATGCGAAAACTCGCACGACATGTAAGAGTGAGCGCTTCATACACGTGCTTGAAAATAACGTTTCGCACGCCAGTTTAAGGACGAAAAGACGCTCATGTGAAAGCTTCATTCTGATTAGTTTTTCCTCCATTACAGCACCCTTGTAGCACACTCTAGCAAAGGGAGAAAACATACACCATAATGCTGCGAGATTGCAAGAGAATTGCAGCAATGCAAGATGGCAGACGATCAACACTCCCGTCTTGCACGCACTTCGGGAACGACACATACCGCTTGCCAAGGAGCGAGAGCGTTTACTATACATATGTTGTCTCATTCTCCTTGTTCGTTAAATGAAAACCAAAAACGGCCACTGCAACCAACCTTCACAAGACGATAGTTTTTCACAGTCTACTTTAATACGACGATTTCGGAAACAAAACAGTCGCTCCACATAAAGCTCCAAACATACCTGACAACCTACACACACTATTTTAAAGAAAAGGCGGCATCATATTAGCCGTGCCGTAGTGACAAGAAACCGTGTCCGACGGGGACGCCAGCTCAAGTCTAACTGATCTACTGTGACATTTTCGTGCTTGCACCAAAACGTCTTGCACACTTTTCATTCTTCTTTAACTAATGCCGTGCAAATTGTGTCTCACAATCCATAGCCTGATCCAGGTATATGGCAATCACCCCCTCTAACTTTCAAAATGTTGAAAACATTTTGTTAGTTTATTCTGTTTGTTATACCTTGAAAGGAACGACAAATGGTGTCGTCTGTCTGTCCCACTTAACTAACAATCATTATCTATCTAATAATTATTTAATATAATAATATAACTAATCAGTTCCTAACAATCTGGTATTACAATAATCCAATAATAATGTAATTCGATCAGCGATGTTATAATAGCACAATAGTTCTCTCCGTGTAAACAATGCTCAATAGACCAATCGTATTATTATTATTATTCTTTTTTTCTCCTTTAAGGATAAATCTAATGCTTTTCATTTCTTTCTCCAGCAGGATAAATCTTTTCCTTCAATCAACTGTTGTAATATGGTATCATTGCCCAATGCTCACACATGTATGCAGAGAAGCTGACTCATAATGCTTTTATCTGTCCATTGGTGCTAGTAAAATGCTGATTTTATAAAATTATATGAGTTAGTATCCATAAAATCATCTTTAACTCTCTGACGGTCATATCTCGGTATCATATAGACTGCCTTAGCGTATTAGCTCAAAGAGAGTTTCCCCAAACCTCTTAGTCTAATGACGTTGGTTAGTCTACAGTACACCTCCATATTCGTCTAGAGATGTAACGTACATCTCGGTACAATTCTAGTGTACTGTTACATCTGTTTAGGGGAGTTACTTCTATCCCAGCACACCGCACTGCACCCTCACATTATGTGTGGTTCTCTCCGTACCTTTACTACTTATCGCTGCAATTACCCTTGATAAAAACAAACGGCAAACATTTGCGGATGATCAAGCAGTAATAGCAAAATCAAAAGCTAAATTACAAGACCACATGAATAGTCTAAATGAAATGTGTAGATGTATAACAAAAACTTAGCATAATTAAAATATGTAAATACTTTCAAATCTCCCAGAAGAATAATATCTGATATCTACAGTTATATTTAAAATATCTATACGTGATGTAACACGATGATGTAAGACGATCACGTGCTGGTTTCACGTGCGAACAACATGAAATTCCTTTATTTGTGATGATGAGGTGTGTAACGTATTCTAATATTTAACAGTGTTTATGTGAATTTGGAATGTTTTCGACGAATTGTTGTAGTATCTTAATTCCATTCTCATAACACAATTCTCCGATAATATTTTTGTGTATGTTTTCCCTCAATTTAACAACGTCGTATGTTCATAATTTGTCATTGTTAAATGAATTGTTATCCATAGTTGACACAGAAGTAGTAGATTTTCTTCTAGTATCAGATATTCCAATGCAGAAAACAACTGAGGTGGAGTTAATGATTGAGTAATCGGACATCCATACAAAGGTCGGTCTCAAAACGATGTATCCACTCATCGGTTCGGGCGATCGATTGGCCCTACTCGAAAAGTTACAGTCTATCCTGAACACGTTTCACGGAATTTCTTCTGGTCTCGACATAAAGGAGCACGGTTGACATCATGGACGTGGATGAATAAGCATCTGCGGGTTTGGTGATTCGATGTCCTTGAGTAAAAATATCTTCAAATTTGAAACATGCATGGAAATTCCTCTTATTTGACAGTGTCGTTAAAGAAGTTCGTGATTTGATAATGAATGATTGAGTACCTCGGCCTTGACCAACCAGTAAAATCTGCTCACGATTTTTAGCTTAATTTCAATTGAATGTAGACTAGTCAGTGTTGGTTGTATTATGACTTCAGAATGTTTCATGTACGCAATTCACAATGTCCCAAGTGAACTATATATTTTCAGATGTGATTATGATTTTTCTTAATGACGTTAAGTGTACGTTTCCATAAGTTCTGTTTCTCAAGGTTGATTTTTGATGCATATAGGAATTGTTTATCACCGTTATGAAAAATCGAATTTTGTTGTAGTCGAATTTTTCCCACGAGATTTCTCAAACCTTGAAGAATATTTGAATATTTGAATATTTGAATGTTCTGAGAACCATAGATTCATGATCTAGAAACAAAATGCAATTGATTTCATTCAAATGTTAACGCATCAGTTTAACTTCATCCAAAAACACATCGTTTCCAGGAATTCAACGTTGATTAATGATAATTTCAAACTTCAGTGTACCTTGACAACTTTATATGTAATTGATGTGGCTTCGTAACTTAAAAGTACCTGATATTGCTTTCAGTTTTGTGTTGACGTATTCCAAAAATAATTTCTTAAGAATGTTCTCGGTGAGTAGCGTATAAAATCTTCCTTTGACAACTGTTGTTTCTCTTTCATGGCGTATCATTCTGTGTAACAACAAACATGTTGGTACTGAAGAACATAGGTTTAAGCTTTCCAATAACAGTAACACTGATCAAGAACTGGAAAGAAAAATGCGAACTGAAATATATTGAATCCTGACATGTAGCCCTTACAGTTCAATGCCGTTTTATTAAGCAATTTTTTTTACAACGTTAATATCAGATAATCTGTAGTTGCCTCTTTCGGAGTGCCTGTTAAGACCAGGTCAGCATCCGAACTATATGAGCACAAACTATACGGATTTAAATGAATAACCTGTAATACTGCTGACCATAGTCATGATTAACATACACAGTTAATCAACATTCTCCCTCTCAACCTGTCTGTCTTTCAGTTATGTTGCCTTTCCATGTCGTTCGTAACCAAGTTTATAACACATACGTCTAGTTGAAGTGAGTACTTTGTAACAGTATAGTGTCAATGAACGCATTCATCCGAATCAAGACAAATGGAACCTCAGAAGTTTATTTGTCAATTAATTTATCGTTGAAATATTTTGCTGTATCTGAGAAGACAAATGGAAATTGAAGATTCAAGTTGTTCGGAAATTGTGTAAATTCTCTGTTGTTTGTTCGAATAAATGTACGTAATAAATAATGGTGAAATGAATCTTTAATGCCGATACTTCTTATTGGCTGTATTAATGTTCTCAAATCATTTCCTCTGTTAACTGACTATGACGGCTGTTGAATTCTATTATGTGATACATCAAGCACAATACGATTAAATAGCAGATGTATCTTCTCAGGCATTACTATAAAGAATGTACTCAACGTAGTTCACTAGACAGTTGATTCATTTTCAGCATGCACTTCTGAAAGTGTGTCACAATATCTGTTCTATCAATACTGTGATTGTAGTTTGTAGTTTACACAATATTTCGTTCTTCATACTGCAGATTACAGACTGTTGGATGACTGAATGTTGTTTTTCCGGATGTGTTCTACACAACTAAAATAATGACGTCATGCTTTTGTTCGTATGTTAGAGATTATTCCACCTAGAGTAAATTATATATAATGACGTCATGATAAAAATCTGTATGCGACCTTGGCCTTCACTTGTATTCGGCTCGATCTATTGAATGATAAATCGTTTACAACTCCAATATAAGTCAATAATACAATAAAGGGTTCATAATTACCACTGCGCATCCCCCATGCCAAGGAGCATATCTAACTTGGCATGCAACTTCTTATAACGCTCAAGGCAAGACAGTTACTTCTTCCTGGACTATTTTCTTTAAATTAAATGACAACTGGCTAACCTGTGTTTAATCTTAGTTCGTACTCCCGGATCTGATAGAGACCCCATGCCAAGGAGCGACGGGACGTGCGGGTCTACTAGGGGTTTTACAATAAATACATATTTATCTATACCTTCCAGTCCTCCTTGTTCGTTAAATGAAAACCAAAAACGGCCACTGCAACCAACCTTCACAAGACGATAGTTTTTCACAGTCTACTTTAATACGACGATTTCGGAAACAAAACAGTCGCTCCACATAAAGCTCCAAACATACCTGACAACCTACACACACTATTTTAAAGAAAAGGCGGCATCATATTAGCCGTGCCGTAGTGACAAGAAACCGTGACCGACGCGGACGCCAGCTCAAGTCTAACTGATCTACTGTGACATTTTCGTGCTTGTACCAAAACGTCTTGCACACTTTTCATTCTTCTTTAACTAATGCCGTGCAAATTGTGTCTTACAATCCATAGCCTGATCCAGGTCTATTGCACCGCTGCCTGGGCACCCTTTCTTTGGTTATCTTGGATGGCTTCACATTAATAGATCGTCTGTTTGCCACTTATTCCAAAAGACAGATGTGTACTAAAAATTGTTTTGCATATCCTTTACAGGACATCGCTGTCAACATCAGTATCTTTCAGCTGCTTGTTTATTTCTTGGCTAGATTACGCTCAGTAGTTTGCCATTGCTTTCTGAGCGACCGGCTCCATACTCTCATAAGTTACTGCCGCAACTCGAACCGCTTCCAATTCTCGTGCGCTCACGTCAACCTCGAGAGTATTAGGGGTTACGGAGAAAGCTGCTAACTCCTCTATCTACCAGGGAGACCGGCAGATGTGTACTAATTTATATAAAATTAATATATTTTAATTGCCAAAAAACAACAAATTTCCTGTAAAAGCCATTTGAATTTCATTTCGATCAGTTTGTTATGAAAGTTTGATTCTGATTATGTGTGCCTTGGGGGAGAGCAGTGCCAGTGGATTTTCTTCACATTTCTCAAAACTGTCTGTGCCGTGGATTATGTTGTTATCCTGCAGACGGACATCTCCAGACATTCTAAATATAAACATCATAAATATTAATCTTGTACTCGTACAACTGTAGTTTTACTTGAGAAGATAGCAACATTGTGTAGTTAATAATATTATTTTTAGGAACAATCTGAATATCTCAAAATACGTTTTTTTTTTTTTAAATTTCCGAAGCAATACCAGGAGATATTGATATTGTGCTGTATAGTAATGCATTCATACCATTGGTTGATAACTGGGATATATTGTGTCCATA
Source organism: Cepaea hortensis (assembly GCA_963921405.1). NCBI lineage: Eukaryota > Metazoa > Mollusca > Gastropoda > Stylommatophora > Helicidae > Cepaea > Cepaea hortensis. The sequence continues at coordinate 406,042,022 of OY992876.1, forward strand.
TAAGACATTGACATCTGCAGGTGTTACATGGTTACTCATCAAATCCATAAGGAAAAGATAAATGAAATTTATGGACATATGAACAATAGCGGCGAAATAGAGAAATTAGTCTTATTTGTTGGAAATATTAGCCAAGAAAAGCAGAGGAAGATAGATAAAGATGTAAACAGGACAGCTTAAACAGCTGAATTGGGCAACAACATAATAATGCACGCAATACTAGCTTCCTAAAATAATTCAGATGAAGCCATTATTGGGGAGTCGTGATCGCCGATGACTGATCCGGACAAAGCGATGGAAGAAGAAGAAGACGGAAAAGGAAGAGAATAGGAGAGCATTCTTCTTCTTCTTCTTCTTCTTCTTCTTCTTCTTCTTCTTCTTCTTCTTCTTCTTCTTCTTCTTCTTCTTTTATCCTATTGCTTTTGCAGTGAAGCGCCATAGAGAAAAGGAAAATATAATATTATGTTTTTTGCTTCACTTGTTGCCTGTACTCCACATCATAGGAACGTTGCCGTCTTGACAGACGATAGTTTGTGCTTTAAAAAGGCATAATAACTTTTACCTATGGCGGTAGCGAATGTGACTGATAAGGCCAATCTGTGCTGTAAATGTCCGTTCACAGTGGGTGCATGTGAACACGTGGTCATTTTCACCATCTTACGTCTCCGCTCGGTGTGTGACTTATCTGCAATAATTTTCTCCTTTCCATTTCTGATGTTTGCCCTCCATGCAACACGTTCAGTGGCGACTTGCTCCCAATGTGCATTATCAATGCCTGTATCAGTCATGTCCCGCTTACAGACATCTTTCGTAGTAGAGGCCGACCCTGAGATCTCTTACCCATCTGTAATTCACCAAAAAAGATGTCCTTTGGTATTCTACCATCATCTATCCTCCTAAGATGTCCTATCCATCTAAGTCTACGAAGACTGAGCATGGAATAAACCGTCACACAACCTGATCTTTCCAATACTTCAGTATTTGTGATTTTGTCTTGCCACTTAATACCAAGAATTCTTCGCAGACACCGCATATGAAAGGTGTTTAAACGTTTCTCTTGGTGTGAGTACGTTGTCCAGGTTTCACTGCTATAAAGAAGAGTACTAAGGACATAGGCTTGATAGACAAGGACTTTTGCCTGTACTGTCATATACGATTTCTGCAGTGTCTCGCCTTATGCCCTCATGTTCTCTTGTAGAACTATCTGGCCGCTGGTTTATCGTGTTCTATGCTAGCTAAATTGCCGATCAGTTTAATTCTTTGTATTATAAAGTCAGTAATCGGTATTATGCCTGCACATGTTCTTAATTTTTTAGTTGTCTCTATATATCTTTTGTTTTTCTAGCTGCATTTCTAATGCATCCCATCTCATATGATGTGATTTTACGCCTGTGTGTTTTAGGACTGTCCGTGCTTGGCACTGGTAACACAACCTCGCCACAAATAATCCATCTGTCGTTTCTCTTTTGTTTGCATGTTGATGTTTTGATGTTTTAGGATAAGCGCTGTTTGAAAATAGATTTTGTTTGGTTTCTGTATCCTTTTTCTATTTCTCTACCAAGTCTTCCGTCTTCTGTAAATATACAGCCCAGATATCATGATATGTGTACTCTCTAGCTTGTTTTATTGATTCTCCATTTATATTTACGTTATATTGCACAGGTATTCGTCATATATTCTGTCTTTTCGATGCCAATCTTTATTTAAAACTCCCGACAGCAATTTTCAATGCAGTTTATATGGTGCTGGAAATATGCATTGTTCTTATATATTTATCTCTATTCTTCTAGTTCATTTAGTCTCTCGGTTTGCTTCTTCAGTAATTTTATCGGTGCTGGAAATATGCATTGTTCTTATATATCTCTATTCTTCTAAAAAAAAAAAAAAAAAAAAAAAAAAAAAAAAAAGTTCATTTAATCTCTCGGTTTGCTTCTTCAGTAATTTTATCAATATAGGTGATGAACAAAAGTGGCATAAAATACATCTTTGTCTGACGACTGATGTTACATGGAATCATGTTGTCATGTCGACGTTTTTTCTTACTGCACATTCACTGTTTTGTCACGTAGTCCAATTACATCGCATTCTTCAATCACTTTAACAGCTAACTTGTACCAAAACTATATGAACTGTCCTTGACAAAGGTTCTAGAACCGAAACGTCGGCAGTGTTTTGTTGTCCTATAATACTTATTGTTTTATTTTAATACTTCAGTATTATATATTTATTGATTGTTTCTCATTTTTGATAAGTTACACTTTGTTTTCACCTGTGTATGGAGTTCTTTGTAATGTATGTACATCGTGTCAGAGTTTAATATGTCTCTTCTTTTCGCATGAGCGAAATATACTTAATTGTTTGCAATTCATATTATTCCTGTATACTCGATCACAGACTTGTTTCGATATATAAAAGCCACACATAGTTCGTTGTTATATGCTTGTTCACTCATCTGTCTCATTGCAAAAATAGTATCGGTGCAACCTCTTCAAACCTGCAAACCACTTAGGTTCTATCTTGCAACTTGTTCTTTATTCTAAAATGTGTGTACAAATGTTTCATACAAGGCTAAGTAGATATTTGTCTCAATGCCTATTACATTATTTTTTGCTACTGTTGTTCCCCCATAAGGGTACAATCATCAGCAAATACATGCCACATTTGTCATACATACTGTCGGTGGACACTTTTGTTTTACTATTTCTAAGTGAGTTATTATTTTTATTATTGGCACCTTGCCATCTTGACAGACGATAGTTTGTTACATTGTGCTTTAAAAAGGCATAATAACTATAACCCATGGCGGTGGCGAATGTGACTGGTCAGACCAATTCACACTAAATGTTCGTCCACAATGGATACATGTGAACACATGGTCATTTCCACAGATGCGCACGATCTGACGTCTCACACGCTCAGTGTGTGACCTATCTGGAATCATTTCTCCTTTGATCTTTATTCCATTTCTGATCTTTGCCCTCAATACAACACGATCAGTGACGACTTGCTCCCAAAGTGCAATACCAATGCCTATATCAATCATGTCCCGCTTTACACACATCTTTGTATCGTAGTAGAGGCCACCCCGAGATCTTTTACCCATCTGTGGTTCACTAAAACGTGTCCTTTTGTATTCTACAACCATCCATCCTCTTGTGTCCTATCCATCTAAGTCTATGAAGACTAAGCAAGGAACACACCGTCACACAACTCCATCTTTCCAGTACTTTAGTATTTGTGATGTTGTCTTGCCACTTAATACCAAATATTCTTCCCAGATACCGCATATGAAGTTTAAACGTTTCTCTTGGTGTGAGTAAGTTGATCAGCCTTCACTGCCATAAAGAAGAGTACTGAGGACACAGGCTTGATAGACCATAAATTGTTTAGTGTCTAATAATACGTGATTGTTCTTTAGTAATGGTGTCAATTGTCCAAAGTCTTCTGATTTGCCATTTGAGGATATTATACTTCCTAAGTACTTGAAGCTCTTTACTTGATTCAGTGTGTTTTGTTTTAGATGAATCTTTGTTGTTGTTGTTGTTGTTGTTGATGTTGTTGTTGCTGCTGCTGCTGCTGTTGTTGTTGTTGTTGTTGTTGTTGTTGTTGTTGTTGTTGTTGTTGTTGTTGTTGTTGTTTTATTAGTTATAGTCATTACCTCTGTTTTACTTATGCTAATTTTCATGTTATGTTACACACTTCGTTTAGACTATGTATGTGGGTTTGTAATTCTGCTTTCGATTGTGCTATTAGTGCTTGATTGTCAGCAAATAGGAGTTCTTTAATGGTGTAATTCGTCGTTGGTTCTTTTACTGTGTTATCTTCTTTGTGCGGTGTTGTTGCGGTCTCTGTTTGAGTTGTTTACATATGCTGTCTATACAGGTTATGAACAAGAAGGGGACAGACTACAACCTTGTCGTACTCCAGATCTTATGATGAAGGGTTCTGAGTGCCCTCCGTTTGTTCTTACCGTGCATTTACTGTTGTTATATAAGCTTCTACATAAGTTTGTTAGATGTGCACTCCCTCGATATCGTTTAAGGATTTCCCACAACTTGTTTCTATCTACTCTGTCAAATGCCTTTTCTTGGTTTCTTGGTCGACAAAGGCTAAGTAGAGTGTTTCATTAAATTCGATTGATATTTCTAACAGTTGTCTAAGAGCAAAGATGTCATCTGTGCATCCTTTGTTTTCCCTAAATCCAAAGTGTGTTTCGTTTAGCTGGGGTTTGATTGTAGTCTTAGTCTTTTCTCCAGATTTAGCAAAATATTTTCCAGTATGACTCAAAAGGGACATGTTTCTGTATTGTGTGCAGTCTCTGTTACTGCCTTTGTTTGTTTGTTTGTTTGTTTTCAAATTGGGATAATTATGGCGCTTCCCCGGTCTCATGGTGTATGTTTTTCTACCCAAACATGGTTAAACAGTCAATGTGACCATGCTGTTCCCACTTCTCTTGCTGCTTTAATTAGTTCATTTGATATTTCGTCTTGTCCTGGTGATTTATTCAATAGGGCTAATCTGATTGCTGCTCTACTTTCTTTTTTTCCAGTATATCTGTTTCTAGTTCTTCGATGCCAGCTGTGTCGTTTTATTGTATCCCTGACGCATCTGATGGAATGTTATTAAGTTTTTTGAAATTTTGCCTTCATCTTTTTAGGATTTGTTTTTGTTCACTTATTGGTTCTCCTTTTTCGCTGTTAATCATTTCAGTTTGTTTTTCCACTTCAAGTCTGATTTTGACATGCTACGTTTAGTTAGTGTCTTTAGGACTTTGTAAGTTTGATCACTTCTGAGACGTTAGGCACTTCTTCTCAGACGTTAAGTATCACTTCTGGTACATGCAACATCACTTCTGGGACATTAAGCACCACTTCTGAGATTATTATTGTCGACAAAAATCATCGATGATGGTGATGATGATGAGGATGGCGATAAGGATGGTAATGATAGTTTAATTCTCAGACACAAAGCAAGACTACAAGAAACAATATACAGCTGGACAAGAAAGATAGGGGGAAAATGATCACAACAGCTTGACAAGCAGTCTGTAATAACTGTTAGAGTGGCTGTGTCAAAATGGCCGGAAAGTACAGCAGATTATTGATTTCTAGAGCTACCAGGCAAAGCAGAATTGATGTCATTAGTGACGTCATTAGTGGTACTTTTTTCCTGCGGGAGTGGTATCCCATCTGAAGTTTGGTCCAAAACCTTACCCCACTTCATGCTTTATCGATACCAACTTCGGTGCTACAGTCTGTCTGTCTGTCTGTCTGTCTGTCTCTCTCCCTCTCTCTCTCTCTCTCTCTCTCTCTCTCTCTCTCTCTATATATATATATATATATATATATATATATATATATATATATATATATATATATATATATATATATATATATAAGATTTGACAAAAGCTTCCATTATATTATATAATTTACTGGTATTTACTTACACGTCTTTTCCCCTTTCTCTTCCTTCCCCTCTTGATTCTTCTTCTTCTTCTTCTTCTTCTTCTTCTTCTTCTTCTTCTTCTTCTTCTTCTTCTTCTTCTTCTTCTTCTTCTTCTTCTTCTTCTTCTTCTTCTTCTTCTTCTTCTTCTTCTTCTTCTTCTGTTGCTGCTGCTGCTGCTGCTGCTATTACTGCCACTCTATTTCTCCTTATCCTCCTCCAGCCCTTCTCCTTTACCTCTCCCGCTCCTCTTCCTCCTGTTTTGCTTCCTCCTGTGCCTTCAATCAGGGTGCTAAAGAAGACGAAAGTGTAAGAGTAGATCTGGAAACACCATTGCGACCGACCTCCTACTGATGACTGGATTCATGACGGTAACTCATCTTTATATTTAAACTGCTGAGGATAACATACAGATTGCCGAGGAAGATGTTAAGTGGAACATAATCCCCCAACCCTTTCATGCCCTGTACTATCTCTTGTAGTATTTACCATGGTTTTACCATCTTACACATCTATGTCTCTAATTTTGATTGTTATTAGATTATAACTGCGAATTAGAGTATTGTCGTAGACAGTCATCATTTATTTATTTCTATCGCCGAAATTGCCAAGAGTAGCCTGACTCCAAAATCATGCGCCTTTAATTGACATGTCAACGTGATTTTTCTGCACATATTCTATTCTAGGATTTTGAACTGTTGCATTTGAGGCCCCTCTAGAGTAAAATTTAATATTCTCTTATTTGCAGGTTCAAGAGGTTGCCAAACAGCGACGAGAAATGGGAGAAACTCTTGAGATGAGATCCTACTTCATCAGATCTGTGCCTGAAGGCAACATTCCTTACAGAGAAGGGGTCAAGCCGGAAACATTTCAGGTCAGTTGCTGTAAGAGAAGATTTTAAGCGATTAAGCAGTGAGATCTCCAGTGGTGGACTCTTTAGTGGCGGACTGTTGTGTTGCTATTCTGGCAATGGCCTTATGCATGAATGCGTGTGTGTGCTGTTGGTTTTGTCGGGGCTGGTGTCTGTTCCACTTTTCACATGGGACAGTGAGGTACTTTCTATTTGATATTCGATGGCGCAGGAACATGGTACTATGTGGTGACCCGTTTCCATGATTTTGGAACTGCGAAATATGACTAATAACTCCCTCTTAAAACCGATAACCGATATCTCCAACACTCATCACCAACACAAAATATACATGGTCACATGTCTTCGATACTTATCGTCAACACATGCCATCAACATATGTCATCAACACATGCCTTGTCATAGATAAAGTATCAGATTTCATGTTTCACCAACAGTAAAATGAGATTAGGGAGTCGCCGTAGCCAAGTGGTCGAACCAGCCTAAAATATATACTATGAATTATCTTGATCGCATTACCCACGAGTGTCCACTGGTCTATAAAACATGTCCAGCAACATATGACCACTACGCTTTAACGTCTACATGGGGCCTGTACTCTTATTTACTTAATGTGGTGATTATGAGCAGAAAATTGATAGCAGAATACCGTGGATCGACAAGAAAACAATGCTTGATTCATCATCATCACAAATACACAACACGAAGTTTCGTCATCATTCTTCTTTCATATCCCAGAATACCATCTAGGGGTCTTAGCTGCATTCTGTCTCTTCTTATCTTCAGTATACTGTGTAACAGTGCCATTACCTATTATTAGTCATGACTTTTTTTTGTCTGTGTCTGTGCAATTCTCTTCTTATCTTCAGTATACTGTGTAACAGTGCCATTACCTATCATTAGTCATGACTTGTGTTGTCTGTATCTGTGCAATTCTCTTCTTATCTTCAGTATACTGTGTAACAGTGCCATTACCTATCATTAGTCATGACTTGTGTTGTCTGTATCTGTGCAATTCTCTTCTTATCTTCAGTATACTGTGTAACAGTGCCGTTACCTATCATTAGTCATGACTTGTGTTGTCTGTATCTGTGCAATTCTCTTATCTTCAGTATACTGTGTAACAGTGCCATTACCGATCATTTGTCATGACTTGTGTTGTCTGTATCTGTGCAATTCTCTTCTTATCTTCAGTATACTGTGTAACAGTGCCATTACCTATCATTAGTCATGACTTGTGTTGTCTGTATCTGTGCAATTCTCTTCTTATCTTCAGTATACTGTGTAACAGTGCCATTACCTATCATTAGTCATGACTTGTGTTGTCTGTATCTGTGCAATTCTCTTCTTATCTTCAGTATACTGTGTAACAGTGCCATTACCTATCATTAGTCATGACTTGTGTTGTCTGTATCTGTGCAATTCTCTTCTTATCTTCAGTATACTGTGTAACAGTGCCATTACCTATCATTAGTCATGACTTGTGTTGTCTGTATCTGTGCAATTCTCTTCTTATCTTCAGTATACTGTGTAACAGTGCCATTACCTATCATTAGTCATGACTTGTCTTGTCTGTGTCTGTGCAATTTCTCTTCACGTGTACAAAGGAGATCAGATTTTTTACAAAGAATTGTGGCGAGCAACAAAACTGAACTAAATTCTTTTAAAGACACATTAAAGTATCTCTACCAGACAAACCAGAAGCAATTGAATTAGAAGAATATCGTACAGTGAAACACATAAATCATGTAACCAAACTTCTGTTCAAAATTATAATAAAAAGAACAAGAAGAAAAATACAGATGGAAGTTAGAGAAGAACCGTGTGGATTTGTTGAAAAAAGGGTACAAATAATGCAATATACACGATACGAGCACTAATAGAGAGATCAGTAAATACAGTAGGCCCTATATCTGCATACACTTGTGATTCATAGATTAGACCAACGCATTTGATAAAGTTGCTTGCTTGCGTTCGCTGGCTGTGAACTCCAGCGCGAAGTCCTGTATGTCGGATGAAGACATCCTGTTGTCCAACATCAGTGTGATGTCATACCGGACTGAGGTTTGCGTGAGTATCCGTTGTCCCATGTCTGGCTTATTGATGTGCAGACTGGTGGTGCCTTGCCGTGCAGGCAGATACTCTCCGACTTTGGAGGAATCAACGATCCTACTCATTTGATAAAGTGAAACATGATGAAATGATCAAAATGTTGAAAGATATTAAAATGGATGGAAAAGATCTCAGAATAATAATAAAAATATTATCTGGAAACAAGTAGCAGCAACTAAATTGAAAGGAAGAAAAGAGGGCAGTTATGAATAGATAAAAACAAGGAGTATGACAATAATGTTTTTTGTCACCGATCTCTTTTCTCTGTATATGAAAATAATAATGAGATAGACCACAGAGAGGCCAGGAAGGCGAGTTTGAGGTCATAATATAAATAATCTAGGCTATGCGTGTCACGAGATAAATAAACTTGTTCGTGTCGATCGATGACAACCAAGCCCGACATTGGTCTGCAAACACAATAGACCCTGTGTTGTTTAACAGACTGAGAAAATACGTCGTTGGAACTGTCTGCACCTGGTCGGCTTTTTTGTATGAGATCAAAGTGAGTCACGTCACGATGTCTACACCTGGTTGACAGTTTGTTGACAGGTTGTTGTTAGAGAGATGTGCACTGGCGTCATCTGTTTACACAGCGGGAGTTGGCCGTTGCAAGTGATAGACAGAATGTCTGCCAGAGGTCGGAAGGATTCTGTCATATGGGGGAGAGGTCTCCGGCTCACAAACAGCCAGGATATATGTTGGATGAGACAAAGAACTCCCCAGATGAAAAGGAAACTTGACAGCTAATTGACTCCCGTTAGTCGGGAAAGAGGAGGACAAAGCCAGATTCTGGACTGATTGGCGTCTGGACTTTTTGGTGACGTCACTCAAGCACCCAGATAAAACCCAGTTGCGCTAAACAGGTGGAGGGAGTCGAGAAAAACATTCGGAAGTGTTAGGATTGGGTCATTATTCCGAGTTGTGTTACATGAGAGAAACTAGGGGTGTCAAATTGTTGATAGTTATCGGCGGACATAGATCCAGTCTGTGATCGCCTAGTTTCGATTAGCAACAAGAATAGACATATGGTAGGCAATTAATTATATCTAACTTAAGAGTATGATTAGGAATAGAGTGCAGTACTGTGCAGTGATATAATGTATTATGATTAGTGATAGAATGTTCTATTAGTGCGGTGCTAGAAAGTATCATAGGAGCGTCGGCACTGGTATCCTATTGTGTGGCTTCAACTAGCTTGTGTGATATATCATTTTACTCGGGGAGTTGAGGACAATGTAGTGGAATAATAATTAGAGAGATTAAAGATGGTTGAGAGGGAGGAGGGGAATGTGAAATGGTAGGATCTTCCAGTAGGGCATCTGCTGGGTTTCTACCCGTTCCTTTATTCTTTCCTGGTGTTGCCATGTATAAGACCATTGTGATGCGCGATTTGGCCGTATGACAGAGATCGGATCTCTGTTATAGATCTGAGTGCTGTTATTGGCCTACACTTAACTAATTCTGGCCACGACGGAGTTGCCCTCACCATGGTATTCTCTATTCTACAGGTTCCATTGACAGTTTCCCTTGAGTGTTCCACGTGAGTGTGAGATGATTTATTACGAAGAAGCAGTTCAAAGTTTTATACAATGATGGCATGGAAAGAAGACAGAGGTTGCTGAGAGGTTTTACACGGGGCTCAGAACCTAGTTGTTCAGCAGAAACCTGACTTCTGCTGAGTAGGACTTAATTAAACATAGGTGTTGTGTTTAATGAGTGATAAGCTACATCACCGAAGATTAATAACTCACATACCAAGGACACACACACACACACACACACACACACACATATATATATATATATATATATATATATATATATATATATATATATATATATATATATATATATATATATACATCTACCTAACAAACATTAATAGGTTGTGTTCTAAAAGAGGGGGAAATGTTATAATCAGAGACGTATGAACATTAGATTTTCCCCAAGTGACATTTCAGTTAATTGGAAGATTATCAGTTCAACAAACATTATGAAACAGAGTAACTTCACCGTGTGGTAGAGTGAAGACCAAGATCAACAGTGTCTATCGGATTACCAGCATCCTGTTTGATCGAGTGATTGGAGAAAGTTGTCATCTTCTGGGTGAGGTTCACTGTCCGGAATAAATGGTGCTGTTGTGTGCTAAGCACTATGATGTTACAGACTTTGCTTCTAAATCACTGGTCTACCATTAGAATATTTGTCACACATTCTACACCTTATACACTCACACACACTTCTCCTACATATACTCTTTGCTTTAATAAATTTCTTGTTTTTATTTGTTGAGGCTAGAGTTGTCAAGTATGTTATGTTGGGGAAGAATGAGAGGGGGCATAAACCAGGGGTGAGTAAGCGTGAGAGGAAGGTGTCTTCAGATTGAAGGAGTGTGTGGACGGAGTCTGCTGGATATCTCCAGAATAGAGATATGGAATTAAAACAAATGTGGGTGTGGATTCCCTTCACTCCAGGGACGACACTAAAGTGGTAAAGAAGAACAAGCAACTACTACTACATTCATTCTTTACACACACGACATTTATTGGGGGCTCGTAAACGGGATCTTTTGTACAATGGGATCTTTAGACAACTGGGTCTTTTAACACGGGTTCTTTAGTTAGAGGATGGAGATATCCTATTAGTGAGAATCTAGCTAGAGTGAATGTGGATAGGTGTTAGGACTTATCTTACCTGTTCACACCTCACACGTCTGCATAGGTCTGTGGTCCTGATTCTACTCTTGTCACTGAGTGATTGTGTTGGGTTGTGTGGTGTATTATATATATATATATATATATATATATATATATATATATATATATATATATATATATATATATATATATATATATATATATAATATTATATATATATATATATATATATATATATATATATATATATATATATATATATATATATATATATATAGATTAATAGTATTTTGTCATTATCTATATAGTTGTTTAGAGATAATCTATACTCTATCTGTTGAGTTACCTCTCTGTAAAATGGCCACTCCTAAACTGACTACGGCGGAACTTAGGGCAAAGGGGGAAGAAATGGGATTGTCGGGTTCTGCACTAACAGATTACATACAGGAGGTGGAGAGAGAGTATCGTCAAGCAGAAAGGGAAGATCGAAAGGCCGAGTTGGAATTGAGAAGGATGGAATTGGAAGCAGAGCAAGCTGCGAAGAAATTTGAAGCTGAGCAAGCAGCTAAGAAACTTGAAGCTGAACAGGAAGCTCAGAAAAGGGAGCACGAGTACCGGATGCGGGAACTCGAGCTCAAGAGGCAATCTAGTGGGGAAACTGAGGGAGCAGTGGGAGGTTCCTCTCTCCCTGGCTCAACACCAGTAAGTGGACATAGCTACCATGCTATGAAGTTCCCTCTAGCGATCTACGAGGAGGACAAGGAGACGATTGACCAGTACCTTCAACGCTTCGAGGCTATGTCAGTTGCCATGGGTCTGGAGCGTGACAAATGGAATCTCAAGCTATCCCAGGGATTACGAGGGACCGGTTACGAGGTTTATTCTCGCCTGCCACCAGGACATGAGAACAATTATGACGAGTTGAAGATGGCTTTGCTGAAACGATTTGAAGTTACGTCACATACCTACCGGAAAAAATTTCGAGGACCGAAACGAGAACCGGGGGAGTTGTTCGCCGCCTATAGTCTGCGTCTAAAAGCATATCTCCATAAGTGGATGGATTTGGCTGGGTTCGCGCATGACTATGAGAGTCTGGAAGAGCTCACGGTAGTCGACCAGATGCGGAAGCAAATGTCGAAACCTCTCAGGACATTCTTGGGAGAACAAGGGGCGGAACGAATAGACATGGTGACGAAATTGGCGGAACGGTTCGTCGAGGTCCATGGGGAGGCAGCCGAAAACCTTTCTACCAACACCAAAAGTCAGGAAAAACATAACCTGAAGAAGGCCAAGAGCACAGGAACTAAGAAGGTGGAACCATATGTCAAAACTTCAGAGGAGAGTTCGGAGAAGACGAAGGGGGAAAGCAAGAAAACTTCGAGCTTTACACCAAAACGACCATGGTCGGAGAAGTGGTGTTCGATTTGTAAGTCACCTTCTCACAATACGAAGGATTGCAAATCTAAGGCTAAGAACCCTCACTTCGCGGCATGTCAAGTGACTTCAAAGCAGGTGGACACTGACAATGCCAAGGTCGACAAGGATGCTCACCACCAGGAGAGCTCACTCAAGTCCGGCACAAGAAAATCTAGGACAGGGAAATGGTGCAAACACTGCAGGTCGAATACACACAATGCTATTGACTGCAGGGGAAAGTCAGGAGACACTCAATTCGTCGTGTGCCCCGGAACGCCTAAGGTGGAGCCCACCGAACAGGTCGAGGCCGAAGGAGAGACTCCAGACCAGGAAAAACCACCTGTAGTGGAATTGGTAGAAGTTAACGGTCATCAAGTGGAGTGTTTATACGACAAAGGACTGGACGGGGAGGCCGTGATTTCTGCGGATCTGGTACATCCAGAACAATTCACAGGTGAGACCATGGAGATACAGCCTGCACAGAAGAGTGCTGTAGCCATGAAATTGCCCATTGCCAGAGTGGAAATTCGGTCAAGAAATGTCACCGGCACCATCAAGGCCGCTGTGTTGACCGATCCCATTTTTCCCGTAATCCTCGGTTGCCGGTATGTCTTTCTGGGAATGCCCAGGGAGCCAATCCATATGGGAGCAATACAGACTCGCTCTCAGACGAGAACGGATGAGGCAGAAGCAAATGTGACTAACCCACTGCCAGGGGAGTTGCGAACTGCCCAGAGTGAGGATGCTACGTTACGTCCTTGCTACAAAAAGCTGCAGAAAAGTGCTGATCCGCCCAAACGGGGGCAGTACTATATGAAGAATAGGATACTCTACAGGAGAGCCGGAAGGGGAGACAACCTACATGGTCAGTTGGTGGTCCCAAAGGCCCATCGTTCCCAGATTCTTCATATGGGGCATACCATATCATTCATTGGGCATATGGGTATTGCCGCCACAATGCAGCGAATTTCCTGCCATTACTATTGGCCGGGAATGACAGGTGATGTGCGTCGGTATGTGAAGTCATGCCCTGAGTGCCAGAGGGTGGCACCGAAACACTGGACAGCGCCGGTGGTCTTGGGTGAAATGCCCATCATGAACTCTCCTTTCGAGAGGGTAGCCATCGATGTTGTGGGTCCACTTCCTAGGACTAGGAAGAGGAACATGTACATACTCACCATGGTGGATTGCTGTACAATGTGGGGTGAAGCCATACCGTTAACCACAATTGATTCGAAAAGAGTGGCGGACGCACTGATGGAGGCCTTTACAAGATTAGGCTTTCCTGATCAAATACTGACGGACAATGGGTCCCAGTTTTGTGGAAAACTTATGGAGGAGGTATTTAAGGTATTCCACTCTAACCATATCCATACCAGCCCTTACCACCCTCAAGCCAATGGACAAGTAGAGCGTTTCAACGGCACATTGATGACAATGCTCAGGAAACTAGCGCAGGAAAAACCTGATAAGTGGGATGAATATATCCCAGCAGCACTTTTTGCCTATCGGGAAGTTCCTCATGGCTCAACAGGACTACCACCCGCTACGTTGCTGTTTGGTCGTCCAATCAAAGGACCGCTGGAAGCCATGTTGAGGAGTTGGACTGAAGAGGGGACGTCAGAAGAAGTGATCTCTTCTTATAAATATGTGGAGGAACTGAAAGACAAACTTCACAAGGGATGGACTCTGGCGAATCAAAACTTGAAAAAGGCCAGAAAAAGACATGCGGCTTACTACAACCGTAGGGCTAAAGATAGATCTCTAGAGGTGGGAGACAAAGTATTGTTGCTACTCCCAACGGGAAACAACAAACTGGAGATAGGTTGGCAAGGACCATTTCTCGTGGAAAGGGTGATATCCAGAACGAACTATCAGATCCGGATCTGGGGAAAGTCGAAGATTTTCCATATCAACCTCTTGCGGAAATACGAAGAGAGACCCGGAGAAAAAGCAGCTCACCTCCTGGCAATGGCAGTTGCAGTGGAGACAGAAGTGGGAACCAACGAGGGCAGGGAATATCCCCTGGTACACCAGGAAACCTACAAGGATGTACAGGTGAACCCTGATCTGACTTCCAAGGAGAAGGAAAAGATAACCCAGGTTCTCGAGTCTCATAAGGAGATACTGACTGATAAACCAGGACGAACGAGGTTGGTGGAGTTCGAGATGATTTTGACCACTCAAGAGCCTGTTCGCCAAAAGGTTTACCCAGTGCCATTCTCTAAAGAAAAGGCCGTGGAGGGGGAAATACAGAAACTGTTGGAAGATGACGTGATTGCACCATCCACATCCCCATACAATGCGGGGGTAGTTTTGTTACGAAAACCAAGCGGAGAACACCGGTTGTGTATAGACTACCGACTTCTGAACAGTCATACACAATTTCAGGTGGAACCTTTGCCGAATCCAACTCAGCTATTCGCGAGGCTCCATAAGGCAAGGTATTTCTCAAAGGTGGATCTGAGTCGCGGGTATTATCAGATACCAGTCAAACCGGAGATTCGACTACTGTTGGCTTTCAGTACACCCAGTGGACACTACGAATTCAAGGTCATGCCCTTTGGACTAAGCAATGCACCCAGTGTGTTTACACGCATGATGAGGACTTTACTTGATCCTTTAAAGGATCCGTCCATCATCTCATTCATGGATGATATTCTGATTTCCAGTGACAGTTTGGATGACCATTTACAATCCTTGAAAAGAGTTTTCAATAGGCTCAAGGAAGCAGGGCTTACAGCTCGCCAAACCAAGTGCATGATCGGTTACCAGACTCTGGAATTTCTAGGTCACACCATCACTCCAGGACACATTGTCCCATAGGAAAAGAACCTAGAGAAAATCAGAAGTGCTCCAAGGCCAAAAACGAAGAAGGATGTGCGATCTTTTCTCTCGTTGTGTGGGTTCTACCACAAATTTATCCCACATTTCACGGAACTGGGAGCTCCTTTAACAGAAACCTTGAAAAAGGGATTCCCAGACCAAATAGTTTGGACACCAGAATGTGAGAGTGACTACAGTCAGTTGAAGGAGGCCTTGGTCAGCAAACCTGTGTTACAGCTCCCGGACCTTTCCAAACCATTTGTGTTGAGAACGGATGCAAGTGGGATTGGGGCAGCTTTGTTACAGGGAGGAAAAGACGATGCTTCAGTTTTGAAACCAGTGGCATACGCAAGCAAGAAACTTCTCCCGGCTGAGAGGAATTATTCGACCGTTGAGAGAGAGTGTTTGGCTCTTGTATGGGCCGTACAAAAATTCCAGCCTTATTTGTATGGAGTTCAGTTTCGAGTTCAGTCGGATCATCAACCCTTGATGTTCCTGGCCACGTCTCAGAAGCTCAACGCCCGTTTGATGCGGTGGTCGTTGCTACTTCAGCCATACCACTTTACAGTGGAGTATATACCTGGGAGGGAAAATGTTGGAGCTGATTTCCTGTCTAGACATCCAGCTCCTGAAGAAGAGGAATAGATCATCTGGATCGAACCTCCAAGAAGAAAGAGTTGTTGCGGACAACTAGGAGGGGGCCTATGTCACGAGATAAATAAACTTGTTCGTGTCGATCGATGACAACCAAGCCCGACATTGGTCTGCAAACACAATAGACCATGTGTTGTTGAACAGACTGAGAAAATACGTCGTTGGAACTGTCTGCACCTGGTCAGCTTTTTTGTATGAGATTAAAGTGAGTCACGTCACGATGTCTACACCTGGTTGACAGTTTGTTGACAGGTTGTTGTTCGAGAGATGTGCACTGTTTACACAGCGGGAGTTGGCCGTTGCAAGTGATAGACAGAATGTCTGCCAGAGGTCGGAAGGATTCTGTCATATGGGGGAGAGGTCTCCGGCTCACAAACAGCCAGGATATTTGTTGGATGAGACAAAGAACTCCCCAGATGAAAAGGAAACTTGACAGCTAATTGACTCCCGTTAGTCGGGAAAGAGGAGGACAAAGCCAGATTCTGGACTGATTGGCGTCTGGACTTTTTGGTGACGTCACTCAAGCACCCAGATAAAACCCAGTTGCGCTAAACAGGTGGAGGGAGTCGAGAAAAACATTCGGAAGTGTTAGGATTGGGTCATTATTCCGAGTTGTGTTACATGAGAGAAACTAGGGGTGTCAAATTGTTGATAGTTATCGGCGGACATAGATCCAGTCTGTGATCGCCTAGTTTCGATTCGCAACAAGAATAGACATATGGTAGGCAATTAACTATATCTAACTTAAGAGTATGATTAGGAATAGAGTGCGGTACTGTGCAGTGATATAATGTATTATGATTAGTGATAGAATGTTCTATTAGTGCGGTGCTAGAAAGTATCATAGGAGCGTCGGCACTGGTATCCTATTGTGTGGCTTCAACTAGCTTGTGTGATATATCATTTTACTCGGGGAGTTGAGGACAATGTAGTGGAATAATAATTAGAGAGATTAAAGATGGTTGTGAGGGAGGAGGGGAATGTGAAATGGTAGGATCTTCCAGTAGGGCATCTGCTGGGTTTCTACCCGTTCCTTTATTCTTTCCTGGTGTTGCCATGTATAAGACCATTGTGATGCGCGATTTGGCCGTATGACAGAGATCGGATCTCTGTTATAGATCTGAGTGCTGTTATTGGCCTACACTTACCTAATTCTGGCCAGGACGGAGTTGCCCTCACCATGGTATTCTCTATTCTACAGGTTCCATTGACAGTTTCCCTTGAGTGTTCCACGTGAGTGTGAGATGATTTATTACGAAGAAGCAGTTCAAAGTTTTATACAATGATGGCATGGAAAGAAGACAGAGGTTGCTGAGAGGTTTTACACGGGGCTCAGAACCTAGTTGTTCCGCAGAAACCTGACTTCTGCTGAGTAGGACTTAATTAAACATAGGTGTTGTGTTTAATGAGTGATAAGCTACATCACCGAAGATTAATAACTCACATACCAAGGACATATATATATATAGATATACACATCTACCTAACAAACATTAATAGGTTGTGTTCTAAAAGAGGGGAAAATGTTATAATCAGAGACGTATGAACATTAGATTTTCCCCAAGTGACATTTCAGTTAATTGGAAGATTATCAGTTCAACAAACATTATGAAACAGAGTAACTTCACCGTGTGGTAGAGTGAAGACCAAGATCAACAGTGTCTATCGGACTACCAGCATCCTGTTTGATCGAGTGATTGGAGAAAGTTGTCATCTTCTGGGTGAAGTTCACTGTCCGGAATAAATGGTGCTGTTGTGTGCTAAGCACTATGAAGTTACAGACTTTGCTTCTAAATCACTGGTCTACCATTAGAATATTTGTCACACATTCTACACCTTATACACACACACACACTTCTCCTACATATACTCTTTGCTTTAATAAATTTCTTGTTTTTATTTGTTGAGGCTAGAGTTGTCAAGTATGTTATGTTGGGGAAGAATGAGAGGGGGCATGATCCAGGGGTGAGTAAGAGTGAGAGGAAGGTGTCTTCAGATTGAAGGAGTGTGTGGACGGAGTCTGCTGGATATCTCCAGAATAGAGATATGGAATTAAAACAAATGTGGGTGTGGATTCCCTCCACTCCAGGGACGACACTAAAGTGGTAAAGAAGAACAAGTAACTACTACTACATTCATTCTTTACACACACGACAATGCGAACGACACAGTATTGATAGCTGAAAACGCAAATGATCAACAAAACTTTTCGACAACATAGTAATAGAGAGTGCAAGAAAGATTTTGCTTGAATATCAAGAAAACAGAAACAATGGTTATCTGAAAGGAAAAGATAACACCAACATGTTATGTAACAAAAGAAGGGACATTTCTTAACCAAGTTTATGCATTTAAATACCTAGGGGCAATCATAACATTGATTGTTTCCTCATAGTAAACGTGAATACTTTTATAGCAGTTGCTGCTATTGGGATGTGAAGTGTGACGCCACATCATAATAAGGTAAGATGGCCAGTTCTCTTACTCATCGCCACTCCTTCCGTAACAAATCGCAGAAAATTCTGAATATTATACAGTTCCCAATTTCACGAGGCTGTGGCGGACCTCAGTGCTGTACTAGTCAGGAAACAACAAGAATCCTACCACTGCTGATTGAACCCGCACCACGGTCTTGGAATGCAACCACACAAACCATTATGTCACGGTCTTGTGCTTTCTATAAGAAATGTGTAGATGCTGTCTGTAACACGTGAATGCCACAATGTGAATAATTTATCAATGCCTCCATTTAATCCACCTCGTCATCTTGCCGCTATTACCCCTCTCCCTTACTTTCTCCAGGCACGAGATAACATCTCAAACTTCATCTCCTGGACCAAGCGACTGGGTATCCCAGAAGTACTCAGCTTTGAAACAGATGATCTTGTCTTGAGGAAAAACGAGAAAAGTGTCATCCTGTGTCTCCTGGAGGTTGCTAGGGTAAGATTTAAACTATAAGTTTACTGGAGCTTGCTGGAATAACTTAACTGCGTTTACATTAGCTTACTAGGGAACGATTTTTACTGTTATGAATCCGAGACTGGTAGGATAATATTTAAGGATATTATTGGTAGGATGTTATTTATCGTTTAAGTTACTGGGGTTTGCTAAGATAAGATTGTATCTGTCTTTTGACTGTGTTTAACATTCGAAATTGTGTATTATCGTGAGTAATATGAGGTTTCCAGCACATTTGACCCACTTAATTGAATCATTATACCATGATCAGCAAGCAGCCGTCAGAGTAGCCGGTGAAACATCAAACTAGTTTGCGGTGCAAAGGGAAGCAAGACAGGGCTGCATTCTATTCCCATTTTTATTCAAGATACATGCAGAAAATGTAATGAGTAACGTCAAAAGGGACGAGCGCGGAGACAATTTTGATCAATTTTTAATTGGTGAAAATCCAATTCCAGAACTTAGATATGCAAATGACATCTCCGCCTCCACTTCTTCTTCTTGGCTTGATGCTCACCTGCATGTTGTGTGTGTGTGTGTGTGCTTGCCTGCAGTTTGTGTGGGTTTTAACTGGGTTGTTGCCTGAACATGGTGTAGATACATTGATTGGATGATGTATGGGTTTTCATTGACTATTTACCGTCATGTTACAAATGTGGCTGCTTGTTTACAGGCTGTGTGAGTAACATCAGTCTCCCTTATTGTCCATGTGAGTACGGAAGAATACGAGAAAGCATTATTGTCTCAGCACTATGAGGATATTTTCCTATCTGCACCTTTTGATGGTATAGGATAGAGTACTCATATATGAAAGTGGCAAATTGGTTACCGAGTATCCACCAGGATAGGTAGGTAAACAACTGCGCCTGAGAAGAGCTCTCATTTATCCTGGCAGAAATTATTGTCAACGGCGAATTTCATAAACAGTCCATGTAGATGGGGAAGTAAAAGGAAGACAACCATAGTTTCTTCTCAAGAATAGATTTATGAGCAGATATGGGATGAAGAATGACATGTTGTGAAACATCTTACCAGTCTTCAAACATTAATAAGATGACGAAACATCCCCATTATGAAGCAGTTTTAGGTTTCTATCGTTACCGTGCAGTTTATTTCCTAAATGGGGTTGGGTAAGGTCATATTATCACTGTGGACACTCACAGAACCGATACTCTTGGAAGCCATGTTCTTCCTTCTTCTTCTTCTTCTTCTTCTTCTTCTTCTTCTTCTTCTTCTTCTTCTTCTTCTTCTTCTTCTTCTTCTTCTACTTCTTCTTCTTCTTCTTCTTCTTCTTCTTCTTCTTCTTCTTCTTCTTCTTCTTCTTCTTCTTCTTCTTCTTCTTCTTCTTCTTCTTCTTCTTCTTCTTCTTCTTCCTTCCTTCCCTTTATCCCCCATCGGATCATTGGCCCTCAATCAAACCATGCCATACGTATTTTATAATCTCCCTCCCTGTCATCCAAATATTGTCATTTGTCAGGAATTCTCTTTTCTTTAGGGGGGCTGCGTGGTCTCGAGGTATGGTGTCCGCCTCGAGTGCTGGAAGTCCCGGGTTCAAGCCCCGGTGAGGACCGGGATTTATTTTACGTGGACTTCTAGCAATAAAATTTCGCCTGGTCTCTGGGCAGTGAGATCGGACACCCGTGTGTATTGTTGCGCACGTAAATAATCCCTTGGCAGTTGGAAATCAAAAAAGAGTAGCCTAACGGCGCTGCCCGGGCAACATTTCGAGTCAAAAATCTACCCAAAGTATTTCAGGATCCTCGCCGATGTTACAGAGTTCGTGCACTGAGCTGAGTTTCTTCGGACTCAGGCGTGAGTTAGGAGAAGAACGGAGCACTTATGGGTTACACCCGTGTGCCGTGATGTTGATCCTTCGACTAAACTAAACTAAAGTATCTCTTTTCTTTGCTTGTTCATGGTTAACTGGATTTTGTGGCTGACTTTTCTACGTGATGAGGCATCCGGCCCTAAGCACAACCATCTGTTAGTGCCTTCGACGACATGCCTGATAGGTTGATGTGTTACCATTCTTGGCTTCCCTTGCAGGTCCCGGTCACACACAGGCGGAATCAGCCTTGGGAGGGGGCTGCGTGGTCTCGAGGTATGGTGTCCGCCTCGAGTGCTGGAGGTCCCGGGTTCAAGCACCGGTGATGCCGGGATCTTTTTTCTCGTGGACTTCTAGTAATAAATTTCCCCTGGTCTCTGGGTAGTGAGATCGGACACCCGTGTGTATTGTTGCGCACGTAAATAATCCCTTGGCAGTTGGAAATCAAAAAAGAGTAGCCTAACGGCGCTGCCCGGGCAACATTTCGAGTCAAAAATCTACCCAAAGTATTTCAGGATCCTCAGTTAGTGCACTGAGCTGAGTTTCTTCGGACTCAGGCGTGAGTTAGGAGAAGAACGGAGCACTTATGGGTTGCACCCGTGTGCCGTGATGTTGATCCATCGACTAAACTAACTAAACTATTCTTTGCTTCCCCTTAGGGCCACGGTACTCTACAGCTGAGGACGTGTTCCACTGATTGTTTACTCTCATCAGGGACAATTATGTGTTTGTCTCATTTTCAAGTTGTTGAACAAATATTGTTTTCAGTCTGCAATGATTGGTTGTCAGTTTGAATATGATCGTCTCTTGCTAATAAGAAATATTGTTGTGGTATCTGCTTCTGTCCCGTTCTAATAATTAATAACAAGTTGTTATTGATGTCACATTGCACCCATTTTGTAAAAGTTATTTCATTCTCGGAAACCAACAGGTGGGAGCCAAGCTTGGTATGCTTGCACCGATACTGGTTCAGATGGAGGAAGAGATTGACGCAGAGTTAGCAGGCGAAGAACCACAGCCACGTGCTCAGATACAAACCTGTGATCTGAGATCTCTGGACGAGAGGGTGAGTAGACTAGTTGGTGCCTCTGTGATGGAGTATTAGAGTGGTTGTCTATCACTGTTGACTTATTTGAGTCATCTCATTGAGCTTAGACCTAGAATTAGAACGTTTTATTTGAGTCTGTGTGAGCATATATGTCAGGGACCCTATACCCTGTACGACAGGGACAAACAGGAGAACAGGGCGGGTAGCCTGGCGTCCCAGCAGCAGGATTACCGAGTGCGAGTCAACCGACAAACAGGCTAAGGCCCGTGGTCACCGCACCACACCACACCGCACGGGTCTCACGACTGTGAGCAGCTGTGAACTGGCCAAACGTAACTGTGTTGGTCAGACGGGTTCAGGACAGCGAGACGGACAGACCTAGGGCGGTGATAGTGTTTCATGAGCGTTGAGATATGATCGTAATATTGATGGCGTGATTGAGTTGTGAAGCGAGCTGTGTTTGAGCGGAGACAGTGTGAGAGCTATGTTATGGTATTATATTGTATTATTTCTCATGAATGATTATAACCCTGTGATAATGATGTTGTACAAGTTGCGGATTGCCGAGAGCGCAACTTCTCAGAGTTTGCCCATGTGAATCGTTTTGTGAATAAACGGGCTAAAACTATCGTTGCCGTGCGTGAGAGTGTAATTATTGAACGCATGTAATTGTTTCACCTCTGTCTGGAAATGCGAGCCAGAAGTATGTCCAAGTAAGACTCTGACAATATATTAGATGTCTCATTGAGCTTGCTCCTAAAATCAGAAGGTTTTGTGTGTCTCCGTCAGCATGTGTTAGATGTTTCATTGAGCTTGCTCCTAAAATCACAAGGTTTTGTGTGAGTCTGTATTATTAGACGTTTAATTGAGCTTTCTTCTAAAATCAGAAGGTTTTGTGTGTCTCTGTCAGCATATATTAGATGTCTCATTGAGCTTGCTCCTAAAATCACAAGGTTTTGTGTGAGTCTGTGTCAGCATATATTAGACGTTTAATTGAGCTTTCTCCTAAAATCAGAAGGTTTTGTGTTAGTCTCTTGACAGCATATATTAGATGTCTCATTGAGCTTGCTCCTAAAATCGGAAGGTTTTATGTGAGTATGTATCAGCATGTATTAGATGTATCATTGAGCTTAGTCTTGGAATAAGGATGTGTGGTTGTAGTGAGTGTTCAACACAGTCTTGTACCAATCCATTTCTTGTTGTTGTCTTCCTCTTGCAGTCGTGCCTACCACTCTTTCTTCCAGCATATTTGTCAACAATAGTTGTCTCTTTATGTCCCACCAAGTATTATTTACCTGTGATTTCATTCAGTATTTATTTGTTGCAGTCCCACTTTAAAAAAAAAGACTTATTTATTTTGTTTTTGCCTCTTGTATTTATCGATATAACCACACATCAGCTTGTATTGTCGTGTATGTGTGTCTGTGTGTGCATACGCATGAGTGATTGTGAATAATGTAGAAATATAGCAAGACCCTAACGAAACGTAAGCTTCATGGGATTGAGGAGAGAGAAAGATAGAGATCCAAACATATTGTCAACTAGTTTCGATAATGTGAGACATGTCGACATGATAAGAATGCTTGATGATCTACAGATTGATGGAAAAGACCTTAGACTTGTTAAAAAAACATATATTGGAAACAAGCTGCCATAAGAATTGATATTGAAGTGGGTCAATATCAGCCTATTACGAGAGGTGTGAGACAGGGATGTGTATATATCTTTTTTCCCCTGTATAGTGAAAATAGTTTCAGAAATTAGAAGATATGGAAGGAATCAACATTGGGGGTCGAAGCATCAATAATATTAGATATGTAGATGATATAGTCTTGATTGCAGACAATGAACAGGACCTGCAACATTTAGTAGATGCGGTTGTTGCGCACAGTGAAAAATTAGGGTTAGAATTGAATTGCAAGAAGACACAGATTATGGCCGTCACTAAGAAGAAGGAAATACCACAATGTAATATACAAGTAAATGGGCATATTCTTAAACAAGTGAATCGGTACAGTTATCTCGGAACAGTCGTAACATCAGATAGGAGATAGCTTGAAGAAATTAGAACAAGAATTTCCATTGCGAAGGTAGCCTTTTGCAAGATGAAAAACATACTGACCGATAAAAAGATATCAATTGAAACACACACAAAAGAGTGTTGAAGTGCTACATAGAACCTGTACTTTTGTATGGATGTGAAGCGTGGACAATGAGCAGACAAGCTGAAAAACATCTGATGGCTGTGGAAATGTGGTTTCTGAGGAAAATGCAAAGAATACTATGGGCAGACAAAAATTTTTGGGCATGTTATGAGAAGAAATGAATTGGAAACTTGGTGACAACTGGCAAGATCGAAGGGAAGAGACCAAGGAGAAGACCGAGAGGAAAATACCTGGATGGCTTGGCCACCTGGCATGGTCGAGACAGAAACATGGAGCTGATCCACGACTCTGGTGATCGAGTGAGATGGCAGAACATGACCGCTCACGCTTATTGGCATGGCACATAATGGATGGATGGATGGAGTTGTATTATATCAGAACCTGCTTTCTGCTATCTAACTCTAGCACTAGAGTCAGTCCCCAACATGTATTTTACTGAATGTCTCCCACCTGTGCATATATCGTTCGCGTCTGTCTGTTTCCATGTGTTAAATTATACCACAGAATTTTAAAAAACCACAAAAACTAAATTACATAAGAGACACAGAAAAACATATATTAGTGCTTTATAGATTACTAGCTGACCCGGCCCGGCTTCGCCCAGACCCTGGTGGGGAGCATCTCATTTAATTCATATAAGTTGTCATATAAGTTCTCGTTCCCGTTACCGACAATCTGTCTGTCTGTCTGTCTATCTGTCTGTCTGTCTGACCCGGCCCGGCTTCGCCCAGACCCTGATGGGGAGCATCTCATTTAATTCATATAAGTAGTCATATAAGTTCCCGTTCCCGACTATCTATCTGTCTGTCTGTCTGACCCGGCCCGGCATCGCCCAACTCCTGGTGGGGAGCATCTCATTTAATTCATATAAGTAGTCATATAAGTTCCCGTTCCCGACTGTCTGTCTGTCTGTCTGTCTGTCTATCTATCTGTCTGTCTGTCTGTCTGTCTGTCTGTCTGACCCGGCCCAGCCCATGGTGGAGAGCATCTCATTTAAATCATAAGTAGTCATATAAGATCCCGTTCCCGACTATCTGTCTGTCTGTCTGTCTTAGGTAAATGGAGGAGGGAGGAGGAAGAGGGAGGTGGAGGAGGGAAGAGGAGGGAGGAGGAGACACGAGACAGGAGGAATAGGGAGGAATAGGAGGGAGGAGGAGGGATTAGGAAGAGGGGGGAGGAGTAGGGTTGAGGAGGAGGGAGGAGGAAGAGGGAGAAAGAGGGAGGAGGAGGAGAGGAGGGAGAGGGAGGAGGAGGGAGGAGGAGGAGAGAGTAGGAGGAGGGAGGAGGTGGAGGGAGCAGGAAGAGGGAGGAAGAGGGAGGAGGAAGAGGGAGAAGGAGGAGGGAGGAGGAAGAGGGAGTAGGAGGGAGAAGGAGGGAGGAGGAGAACGCAGGAGGAGGAGGGAGGAGGAGGAGAGGGAGGAGGAGGGAAAGGGAGGAGGAGGGAGGAGGAGGAGAGAGTGGGAGGAGGGAGGAGGCGGAGGGAGAAGGAAGAGGGAGGAGGAAGAGGGAGAAGGAGGAATGTGAAGGGAGGAGGAGAGAGGAGGTAGAGGGAGGAGGAGGAGGAAGAGGGAGGAGGAGGAATGTGAAGGGATGAGGAGGGAGGAGGTAGAGGGAGGAGGAGGAGGGAGGAGGA
This sequence comes from Cepaea hortensis, assembly GCA_963921405.1. Taxonomy (NCBI): domain Eukaryota; kingdom Metazoa; phylum Mollusca; class Gastropoda; order Stylommatophora; family Helicidae; genus Cepaea; species Cepaea hortensis. The sequence continues at coordinate 406,067,635 of OY992876.1, forward strand.
GAGAGGAGGAGGAGAGAGGAGGAGGAGAGAGGAGGAGGAGAGAGGAGGAGGAGGGATGATGAGGAGGGAGGAGGAGGAAGAGGGAGGAGGACGAACTGATTAAAATGTTGGAAGATATCAACATTGATTGGAAAGATTTAAGAATAATAAAGAATATTTATTGGAACCAGGTAGCAGGAATTAAAATGGGAAATAAAGAGGGTAGTTACGAACAGAAACAGTTAGGAGTAAGACGGGGGTGCGTCTTGTCACCAGATCTCTTCTCCCTCTATAGTGAAGTAATAATGAGAGAGATCAAAGAAAAGTCAGGAATACTAATCAGAGGTTATAATATACACAAAATACGCTATGCAGATGACGCAGTTTTGGTGGCGGATAATGCAACAGACCTACAACAATTGTTGGACACTGTAGTAACAGAGAGTGCAAAGAAAGGACTCTCCTTGAATATCAAGAAAACAGTAACAATGGTGATATCAAAGATAATCGTGACACCAAAATGTGACATAGAAATAGAAGGGGAAATTCTTAACCAAATGGATAATTTTAAATACCTAGCGGTACTTATAACATCAGATGGAAGATGTACAACAAAGATTAAAAGCAGGATACGGCAGGCAAAAGCCGCGTTTCAGAAAATGAAGAGTATCTTATGCAATAAGTTACTATCAATGAATGTAAGAAAGAGAGTGCTGAAATGCTATATAGAACCAGTTTTGCTGTATGGCAGTGAATCTTGGAATGTAAATGAATAAATTAGGAAGAACTTAGAAGCAACAGAGATGTAGTTTTTGAGATGAATGTTGCGAATTCCTTGGACTGTCAGAGTAACTAACAACGATAGCCCGAAAGAGGCTAAGGAAACTAGAACACAATTTACAACAATAAGAAAGAGACAAACAGTTTTCTTTGGCCATGTGATGAGAAGAGAGGCATTGGAGAACATCATGACAACTGGAAAGATCGAGGGGTAAAGAGGCAGAGGCAGACCAAGAGAAATGATGCTGGATGGATTGAGACGGTGGCATGGAGGAATATCATCAGCAGAGTTGATCCCGAACACCAAAGACCGAGATGTGTGGAGAGCCATGAACGCCTACGCCAGTAGGCAGGGCACTTGATGAAAATGATGAAATTACACTACATGATGGTCCGTTAAATGTAAGGGTTAGTTTCCAATACTGAGGCAGATGTGTCGACTGAACTGCAGACAGATTGTTATGTACACTTGACAGAATCTATCCCGCTGCTTGTTGCTATTTAGAAAACACCGTTTAGTTGTTGGCACAAAACTGTAGTTGATTAAGCTTCCTTCCTACAGTGCGTCCTCACTACTTTATTTGATTTGTTTCTACAAACTTAGTGCAGAGAGTGTCACCTTCTATAACTGTAATTCCATTTGAAATGGTCTCTTCTAGTGAAGGTTTGCCAGAACCTGGACAAGCGCTAACTCATTGGATTTCATGCGACACATTTAACAACAGGTGGAACATTAAACCCCCCCCCCCCCGCCCCCACACACACACACACACTAGTGGTACATGTGCAGTAATCGCCATCATATCTAATATACAGTTCGAATCACATATTTTATAGACCAGTCGGCAGTCGATGAGGGTTGTGATCAATATTACGCCGGCTGTCTTTACTTCCCACGACCTTTCATGCTACCCATTGTTGGCTGTGACTTCCCGCGCAGTATTAGATCCCTCCTCCCCCGCACCCAATTTTCAATAATAACTTCTAATTGGATAGCTCTGTTCTCTTTGTCTTTTTACATAATTTGTAATACTCTTCTATAAGACTAATTTTCAATGGCTCGTGTGTGCTTTTCAGCTGATTGTTAAATGTCCAAGTGTCACAGCTGTATGTTGTCACGGGAAATATAATGCTCTCAGTTCTCTGGTGTGTCGTTATATTAACTGTTTTAAATTGTTACAGAGCGATGTTGTTGTTTAATCATAACACTTCCATCGCTCATCAGAAGTTAACCTAGATATTCAAAACTGATCACTTTCTGGATGATGATGATGATGATGATGATGATGATGATGATGATGATGATGATGATGATGACGATGACGATGACGATGACGATGACGACGACGATGACGATTGATGATGACGATTGATGATGACGATTGATGATGACGATTGATGATGATGATTGATGATGATGATTGATGATGATGATTGATGATGATGATTGATGATGATGATTGATGATTGATGATTGATGATTATTATTATTATTATTATTATTATTATTATTATTTTGCATTGAAAATAAAGCGTGTGTCTCGCGTTGATCTTGCAATGACTTGATTAATTTCTCAGTTTTAGTTTGTGTTGTTGATATTGTGCTGTTAGGATATTGAAGTGCAGTTGTTTCTATTCTCCCAATTACAAACGGAATCATAGCAATAGATATAGTTTTTTTTTTTAGTCATGTATAGGAAGGTAGTATACCATTGCTTTTCTTTTTGGTAGTGATCATACTGGTCCATGACAGTAGCCATTGTCTCTATAAGAATAAAGTAATCCCCGCCTACCGTCGCCAACATGAAACTGTGACGAGCAACTGCCTATCGACTGATCTCAAGTTCAATTCGCCACTTACCCTCATTGTTTCTCGTAATCTTATTTTGTGCCTGAATACCTTGTCCAAGGGTGTCCCGTAGGCTAGCAGAACTGCCATGTGCCACACTTCTCCTTTGACAAGGAAACCCGCTACATCGCCACTCGAGAAAATCAAATATCTGTGATATTACAAAAATAGAAAATATATCAAGTGTATTGACATTACAAACAGATAGGCTAGCATAGGCAGGATAACACAGACAGGACATAATTAACTACACAAGGAAACTATTCACAAGGCTACTCTAAAACATTTTCCAGAAGAAGCATTTCTGCCTTAACCAAGATAATAACTACAACATTCGCAGTATCACCTAACACCTATTTTTGACTGGGACATCTGCAGTCTCTTTCCGCTTCAATTCTCCGAGTATATAATTTGTAGCAACTTCTCACCCCATCATCGTATATTGATATTGATCAATACCGGGATATATTTCATGTCATATGCCGTATGTGTGGTACAACACTAATATATGCGCACAAGTGTGGACAGCAAACAAGCAGTGTAAATGTCAAATTTAAACACACACACACACACGCACGCACGCACACACGCACGCACGCACGCACGCACACACACAGAGAGAGAGAGAGAGAGAGAGAGAGAGAGAGAGAGGTGGGTGTCGAAGTAGGGTATCACCTATAAAAGGAGAAGTAAGGCTCTTTCTTTCCTACAGATCACCCTTAGGCAATGTGGGTTATCTGTTCACTATCCACGCCCAACCCCGACCGTGGTTGCGTGCGACGCAACGAGCAGGTTGTGGATTGAGCTTCGCGGCAGTAGACAGATAATTCTTAGTTACTGTCTCAAGTGGCGACAGTAGGCCGAAGATCTCTATAATCAACAAAAATGGTCACTACCAAGACGGAAAGCAATGGCAGTTTACAATTGCCTAGACTTCTCCTACTAGAAAAATATAAAAACCGTAAACTACTTTTTGTATTTTAAAGTTGCTTGTACTTTACAGGACTTTGCAGTTAAAACCAGCATTTTACTGCCGTTGTTGATGTCTGGCAAGTGTTTCATTCAGTAGTTTGCCATCCAATGTCAAATGTATGGCAAATGGCAAATTAATTAGATAAATTAAATATGGACTTTTTGGGCACGTTATAAACTAGAACTGTTAGTGACATTTTGAAAACTTGATGGGAAAAAAACAAGGGGAAGGCAGAGAGATAAATACCTGGATGTCCTAGTCACGTGACATAATCGGAACAAGAATACATACCTGATACAAGACTGATGATCTTATGATGTAGCGGAATTTGACCGCCTACAGTTGTCGACAGATACGTGATGATTATGATGATGATGATGATGACGATGGTGGTGGTGGTAGTGGTGGTGGTGGTGGGGGGGGGGTGGTGATGCTGATGATTGATGCTGATGATTGATGCTGATGATTGATGATTGATGATGATGATTGATGATTGATGATGATGATTGATGATTGATGATGATGATTGATGATGATGATGATGATGATGCTGATGATGATGGATGATGATGATGATGATGGCGGCGGTGGTGGTGAAGAATAGAAATAAGTGGTCATATTTCGTGGAAATAAAACACCAAAATTTCTTAGAGGAGCTGGACACGAGAAGAGGGTCGCTGTAATAAACAAAATACACATTAAGGATGTTCATAACCATGCGGAAGGTAAATGGGAAATTTCTGGAAAAGATTCGTGGCTAAGAAAGTGATGTCGTATCTGGAGAGTCCACGAAAGCTCTCACGCGCTAATGACAACCACAAACCATCGAGGGAAACATGGGACAATGCTGGGACATTTCTATATGGGGGATTTCAAAGTAGACAAGAAACAGTCGTTGCTGCAATAAGTCTATGAAATGCCAATGATCGTGCTGGCATAGCACATCTTAAGTGTGATGAACTTCAATGTCAGTATATAAACATCCAGAGTACCAGAGGACTGGTTGCACAGTTATCTGAAACAGCTGTCAAAATCTGGAACAGATCATTTACAACTTAGCAGTTACAGAATCATCACCATGCAGAATGTATATGGCAAATTGCTGGGAAAAGGTGGCTTAATAAAAAGCGATGTCACGTTTGGAGAGTACGTGAATTCTCCCGAATACTATTAATAGCTACAGGTCAGCAAAGACTATGAGATAATAATGCAACTATTGCATGTGATGTATATGAGGGGTTTCAAATAAATTAGGAAACATCGCTGTCGCGATAGTTTTTGATGATGCAAAGAAGATGCCCTAGCAGTAATTGATTATGGCCTGAGGATTTTACGACTATCTGCTTCGCGGTATGAAAACCTGGATTGGTTCCAGAATAAAGGAATAATACTTGTCTTGAGTATTACACGAGATAGCCAAATCAGAAAAATGAGACATATGCTTAGGCTTACATCGGTGAAGTCGAGACTTCCATAGGCCAAGGGCTACATTTCTAGTATACATTAAACTGCGTGATCTCAAAGGAAGCCGAATAATAAGAGGAATATTGTGGATGGCACAGGTATAAGATACCACAGTCAAGCACACATAAAGGAGGCAGCAATGGATTGATAGCGGTAAACACAGGAGAGGATTTCACCAGGTCATCGTCACACTGGGCAGAGAATGTAGAGAGTGCTGTAATGGTTTGGCACAATTGGAAGTACCACTGTTGATGGATGGACATTTCGGGAGAGACGCCGTAGTTGTATAGACCGATGGTGCTGTGTATCGGGGAAAGAAATCTCCAGATTATCAGCTAATCAAGGGGAAGATTGCTGCTGAACAAAACTGAGACTACAGCCTCAGATATGGGGTTGAGATGAGTTGAGTCAAGAACCGACATCATTGTACTCGGCACATTTTTATAAGCGCCCAGTCCTCATCTTCAACAGGCGGCGAGGAGTTCAAATATTAATGGTTCCCGTTGCAATCTGATTATATGTCCGTCTTGCTTTACCTCTAAGTGACGACAGTCGATCAGATCCTCTGACCACCTGTCAAAGATCTACGTAAGAGCTAAAGAGCTAAGTACATCATAAATAGAGCTAAGGAAGATAGCGATCTAGGAAACCAGACAGAAGAGACAAAAACACTATAAATAGTTCTACAACGGGACACACTCGTGTCAACAAAGAGGGCAATGAGTGTGCGTGAGCTGGGGTTACCCAAGAGACTGGGAAACCCGCCTCACGAGAAGTAACCATGTAATACTGGTTACTATAACCAAGTGACCAGCGTGCTGGAACTCCAAGCACGCAAACTAGCGGATGCACGGAGAACCAATTGCTCGTGGCTGAACACGCCACCGGGAGCTTGGGTCAGACAGAGACTCGACGGCGTAGGGAACAGACGTATATCCGCTGTGGATACTTTGTTGTTAAGGACAGTATCAATAGTTAGGACTTGAGTTTAGCTTCAGTAGTTATTATCATTAACATCATCTCCTCATTACATCTTCATAGCATACTATGATGTTTAATACCGATGTGGTATTCCGCTCGTGGAGCTCATGTACGATCAGCTCCAAATAAAATGTATCCTTTTGCAAACAATACGAGTTGTCACTTTCGTGTGGTGCAAAAGTAGGGAATCCTTGTATGCCTGTCGCAAGTGAGTAGCTGACACCACCCCGTGCTGCTGCATTCTCTCTAGACCATGATAGTCTATCTGTTCTTCTGCATTATTCACATGCTCCCAGAGGGCCATCACCGCTTCTGCCTTATCAAGCATCAAATTATCCTTTAAGATGCGGCACCAGTCAATCTGTCTGCCTGTTCATTTCCAACCACACCAGAGTGTCCTGGAGACAAGATCCACCGAATGCTCACAACCCGCGACCTCTGAATCGATGCATACCTTCACCGTTGCCAGCATGCTTTGTGAATCAGTTACAATCACAACATGCGCATACAGTTTGTTCTCCAACCAACGGAAAGCTGCAAGTAACCGCCTTCACCTCCATTCTCAGACTTGAGGTTGTGGTGTTATATGCTAAACTATCCTTTACTAAGCATTGGCCATTTGCTTTTGCTATGAATCCTCAGGCACTTTTTTGCCTCTTAACACGGAGCCTTCGGTATAAATAATTACATCGCCGGGACGAGAGTAGTCATGAATTAATTGCTAAATTTCTACTTCCGTAGCGCCTGCTGGCCACTCCCCTACACTAACGGCCCAATGTGTTATAACCCCATACAAGTCTGCATTTATATTCGGCACACTGACCAACTCCTTGCCCCTGCCAGTCTTCTCAAACGTGCACACGTCTCTGATGGTATCTTCTGCCTGAGCTATCCATGATCTTCCTCATCACTCTGTGGCCCTTGACTGCATCCAGAGAATCATACAGGGGGTGTTTACTATCCGCAGCTACCTTGAGGTATGTCCTTGCCTGCAACATCTTGAACCTGTCTGCAGTGGTCAGCAACACGCCAGGATGTATCGCATACACACTATTGGGGTGTCCTTTGTACATCCCGGAATCACCCTCATGGCTTCATTCTGCATGCCCTTTAGTTTCACAAGCTGAATCTTTCAGACAGTGAGCATTCCCAGCTCATACTCTACCACTGACATGAGCAAGTGCTGAAAAAGTGTAAATAGCATTTCCTGCTCCATGTCCCTTGTGCTAAACACTTCAGTGCATTGAGCCTTTTCTGTCATTTTGTAACCACCACTTCAACATGATCCCTAAAGGACAGGCTTCTATCAAAAGTTATTCCCATGTACTTCAGTCTACTTTTTCTATTCACATTTCTACCATTTATAGTTAGGCTTGGGAGATCAACTTTAACAATCTTATTGTCCAGAGAGCACCACAAGATACACGCCTTTCCTCGGTTAATGACAGCATTCATTTGCGTACACCAATCCATCAATTTGTCCATTGTCGCCTGCAGCTCCTGAGCTGTTTGATTCTGTCCCTCCCCTGCATGTATCATAGAATATCATCTGCAAATGTATGGTGGTGGAGGCGGACGCATTCACTGCAACTTTGAGGTGAATAACAGGTGCTCGAGTCACCAAACTAAACATTGTGCTTCACAGTGTGTTAACGTTCAAAATGGGCAGATGTGGTATGAATGAATACCAAACAAAGACACGTCTCTCTTATAAAGACTCACCTGGAAACGCTGACCTGGTCATACAGGAGTGTGAGGTAACAGATTTCCTGCCTTCATGAGCGTCAGTAGTTGAACCACTCAGAATAGATTAGGTTTTGACGTTCTGAATACTATCAATGGATGACTGCTAGATGAAGATATGATAAAGAATGAAACAACATTTTTATGGACGCTTGTAATTGGATTTAGGCAGGTTCTGGTAAGGAAAGGACGAATACAACGTGTTAAAAATCACTACGCTACCTGAAAGATTCTGCGCCTGGCGACTTTTTCTACGGAAAGAGGAACGCATATAGGCTTTCCCAGAATGTTGTGATGTCTATTCTTAAATCAATTAAGTCAATTGGACTGTGGCGTTAGTTCCTCGTTGGTAAACTGGATCGCAGTAGTGATGGTGGAGAGAACAGTGGTGTTTTGTTTGGGAAAGTGACATCGGAATAACTGTTAACATAGGTTGGCCTGAATGCTCTTTGTTATTGGCTGTGTTGTTGAATATCTTTATAATAAAACTGGTCAGAATACAACCCGCTGGGTGAGGGTGAACCTTAGCTTTCACTGTAACGGATTGGACCAAACAGGTTTGACATGATCCGGAACATGACATGGTACGAAAACGCCATTAGAAAAGCGGGGAAATGACAGGCAACTGAAAGTAGTGACAAATTAAGATATAGATTTGATATTTGATTGTAGCCTTTCGGATAAGTATTAATCGTTGTTTCCCAACCCACGTTAAGAAGAGGAAAGGAATAGAAATTTGGCAGCGCTGTTTATTCTATCCAGGCGATCTCTAAAACGAAAGACAGTAATGTGATATGCCAGTGCAGCAGACAAGACTTCCAAGGCAACGTCTTGGTGGTGGTCCAAGGCTCTGGTCAGGGAACACAGGGACACGGCGGTTCAAGGGAATCGTGAAGGAGAGGACGACAGGAGAGTGCAAAGGCTATGCATCAGTCACAGCAAGGGTGGGGATGTAATGGAAAGGTGTCCTTCAGAGGTCCCTGACGTGGATCGACATATAGCACAGGCATCATTACAACTAAGTTTCCATGTCATATCTGTTTTAAGATATCCTCCCATTAGCTGCTAAGGTGGACAAGTCGTGAAAGTCCAACGAGACGCAGAATCGACAGGCATTGTCCGCGTGCAAGGTCGCCCAGGGTATGCAAGGTATGCAATCCGCATACTCAAGTAACTATCTCAGCTATTGTGGTTGTAGCCAGAGTGTAAGCGAACAGGGAAACCATAGCCATAGCCCGGTCCGAGCCAAAATACTTCCTCGAAACTGGACACAAACCAGAGGGAGGAGTCGAGGACTACTGTATAAATTTGACGTCCACGTTAGACATGTTTGTTTTGTCCAAGACAGTTTTTTTTTAGTTCGTTTTAGAAAATCGATACAAACACGGAAGTTTCCAGCCTTCTTACGTCCGATCACCATGGGGAATAAATATCGTGAATGTTTTCTTTTTCATCAGCTGCTTTTGCAATACATGTTCAGCTTATGGGGTCGGATTATGGGGAAATCATACACACAATTTAACAACAACACATATAATCAGACAAATAGTTTTAGCAATAGTAAACAGTCAACACACAAGCTGCTTTTTTGTTTAAATTACAGGTCCGAGATCTCATTAGCAGATGCACGTGTCCTATACAGTTTCCCATGGTCAAGGTCAGTGACGGTAAATACAAAATCGGGGATACCAAGAATTTAATTTTTGTTCGAGTAAGTTGTTCATGGTGTTGTGTGTGTATTATCTGTAACCAGAATTGTTTATATTTAGGTTGTCCGACTGAGAAGAGAAAGCTACTGTAACCACATACAGTCGTGTGTAAAGCCTCTTTACATTCTGCTATGGCTTTTCGGGAATTGTACTTTGCTATGTAAAGAGCACCTTCAATGAACATAGGAGAGTGTAGCATCCTGGGAATCTTCATTTTCTGCACTATTCATTGCAGACAACGAACAGGATCTGCAGAATTTACTAGACCGTTATTGAACAGAGTGAATAACTGGGGTTAGAATTAAATTGTAAGAAAGCAGAGATTATGGCCGCCTCCAAGAGAAAAGAAATACCACAATGTAACATTCAAGTAAATGGGAAACGTTCTTAAACAAGTGAATCAGTACAACTATCTCGGAACAGGCGATCTTATGGAATGGACCTTGTAGAGATCAGAACAAGAATCACAATGGCAAAGGTAGCCTTTTGCAAGATGGAAAATATACTGACCAGTAAATAGCTATGAAGTGCAATGAGAACAAACATTTTGAAGTGGTATGTAGAACCTATACTTTTATATGCATGAAAGATGGACAATAAACAGGCAAGCCGAAAAACATCTAATGACAGCGGAAGTGTGGTCTCTGAGGAAATTGCATGGATGAACAGAAAATCACATAAACCAGAAAATATAGTGACAACTCCCAAAATTGATGGGGGGGGGGGGGGAAGCAAGGAAAAAGCAGAAAGATAAGTACCTGGATGACTTGGCCACATGGCAGGATCGGGACAAGAACACAGACTTGATCCAAGTCTCTGATGATTGTGTGAGATGACGATCCATGATTTATCTGCAAGATACATCATGCTGATGATGAAATATTCAATAAGAATGAAGACATGTTCTTCAGCGCTTGGTTGATTATCTGAGACTCTGTAGATGGGAGTTCCCATTGTGTCTGACTCTTCAGAAAGTATGTGGGAAAAAATGGCATCCCATGTTTCCTAGAGCAGTCTCAAAGCAGCCATTTCAGTGAATTGTATTTTTTTTTTCTATCTTCAGATTTTCAACTGAATACTTATTATTGATTTATCCGGTATGTCACAAACACATTCTGCAATGCTAGCAAGGATGAAAAATCTCATACAATACACAAACAAGCAACATACATTCCCTAATGCCAGTTAAAGAATCTAATTAAAGCCCACCAGGTTCCTTCCATTGAAGTCCACCCAGGAACTTAGTCTACCTTGAATCTGTATGTCAGTGTTTAAATGGTTTAAAAGTAAGAGATTCAATTTAATTACACGGTTTTATCCCACTCGGTTCCATCTCTTTATGTAGTGCAGTCTGCCAAAAGCGTGATACACAGCATGAACATCGTATCTCCAGCGGGAACAATCAGGGGTCCGTAAAATAAACTGCATTCATGAACCAAGTGATGAGGGGAAGTCATGGCTGAGAGCACGGTGTCCGCATTAGAAATTCCACAGTAGCTGAAAATCTCAAAGAGTAGGCCATAAGGCCACTGACCTGGCAAAATTGTTAGGGAAGAAAACCTACCCATGAGTAGGTACAGCCCACTGCCTTGGTTGGAATCTGTCTAGGGCTAGCGCATCTTACACAAATGTCAGCCAAAATCGGATACGCTGACCTATTGAGGAACATAATTAGGTGTGGTGTAATTCACGCCTCAGCAGAGGAATGAAGAAGAATCAAATAGCGAATATTCATCAGTAGAAGTGTGTGTGTGTGTGTGTGTGTGTGTGTGTGTGTGTGCGTGCGTGCGTGCGTGCGTGCGTGCGTGCGTGCGTGCGTGCGTGCGTGCGCGCATGGGCGCGCGGGCGTATGTTATTGTTGCTAAGTAATGTTTCTGGGTGGCAGGGTAGTAGGTATCTCCTATCAAAGAAGAAGTGAGGGGCACCTTTTTCCCTCCGCTAGCATAAATGACACTCTTGGGCAAGGTGAAGTACCTCTTTAATCCGATTCTTCCTCCCCCCCCCCCCCCCCCAACCCCCCACCCCACAAGCAGAAAATATGTTCCATATCTCTGTATTTATTTATAATGTTTAAAATAACATTTCATTCTTTGTAGATCCTTCGTAACCATGTGATGGTACGGGTGGGAGGAGGATGGGACACTCTGGAAAATTATCTCAACAAACATGACCCCTGCCAGTGTAACTACCGTGGTAAAGGTATGTTGAATGGATGATCACATACAGAAACACCCAGAACATCCCACCACTTCCTTCGTCATCATAGTGTAACTGGTCATGTGCAGAATGTCGTTTTCATCATGGTTCATCAAAAAGATGCTTGATCCTTTACCAATTCCCCTCATTTAGAGCTTCTTCTCCTCCTCCTTCTCCTCCTCCTCCTCCTCCTCTTTCTTCTTCTTCTTCTTCTTCTTCTTCTTCTTCTTCTTCTTCTTCTTCTCGTCATCACCATCATCATCGCTGTCGCCGCCGCTGCCACCACCAACACCATCACCACCCCACCACCACCACCACCATCATCATCATCATCACCATCATTATCACCTCATCATCACCAGAGTCATCACCAGCATCATTCTGCAGCAATCAGTATTTGCACTGTGTCTTTAGTGGACCCCCAGAGTTTGTCTAGCAGGTTGCCTCCTGTGGCCAGAATTCTTCTCTCTGTTTGATGAAGTCAATGTAGTCTTGTACGACATGCTCTGGGGTTTGCATTGGTGCTCCACAGTTGCATATGACATAGTGAGACCCATTCGGTGGAGGCTTGTGCTGAGTCTACAATGTTTTGTTCTGTGTCTGAAGATTATAATCTTAACGTTTCCACCAATATTATTTATGATATCATGCTCTGATCTTTTGTCTTTGATTTTTAGAACTGATAAAGCTGCAATAGCAACTCATGAAATATGCATAAATATGAGTGGGTGCCACCCTAATAATTGGCTAGTTGAAAAATTGGCACAAGCATGCAGAGCAAATTAAAAGTCTGTGCTACAACATGTTAATAACAACAGAGACATATACTACTGTTAGAAATGAAGAAAAGAAACGCTAGGAGTCATTTGCCACCACATGTTCATCTGCAGGCATGTACATTCAATAAATGCAACAGACAACAGTGCTAACCCAACCTGGCTTTCATGTGCACCACAAGAAACCAAAGACTCATATTCAGGAGAGTGGATCTGTGTACTTACTGATGGATCTGCTGTTAATGACACTATCAAAGCAGGCTGTGGAGTTTACATAATGTGCCAGACAAAGATTTGCACTGTCCCCTAATTTGTGTTCATTATATCATCATCATGTGCCTTGCTGATAACCGTAAGTGGTCATGGTTCACCATCTCACCCGATCATCAGTCTTGGATCAAGACTGTGTTATTGGTAGCAGTTATTTATTGTCTTGTCTTGTCTTTGCTCTTTTCCCATCAATTTTGCCACTTGTCTCTAAGTTTTCAGGTTTATTTCTCCACATAATGTACCCAAAAGATCTTACGTCTTCATTTAATTTCTTTAATTAATTGATGTTTTTTATTTGTTTCTTGAAGAACTGTTTCATTCATTTTTCTGAGTGCTCAGGGTATTCTTTGCATTTTTCTCAGCAACCATATTTCCTATGCCATTAGATATTTCTCAGCTTGTTTGCTTATTGTTCATGTTTCACATGCATACACAAGTATATATTGAATGTATTACTTCAACACTCATTTTCCCCATTACAATTATCAGGTTTCTATTGGTGAGCCTGTTTTACATCTTGCAGAAGGCTACCTTTGCCAAGAGATTCTTGTTCTAATCTCTGCAAGGCATCTATCTTCCATCAGATGTTATGAATGTTCCAAGATAGTTGTACCAGTAGACCTGTTTAAGAATTTTCTCATTTACTTGGATGTTACATTGTGGTATTTCTTTCTTTTTGGAGATGACTATAATTTCTGTTTTTTTACAATTTAATTGTAAACCTAGTTGTTCACTGTGTACAATTACAACATCCACTAAATGCTGCAGAGCATGTTCATTGTCTGCAATTATTACTTTATGATCTGCATATCTTCTGTTATTGATGTTGATGCCTCTGATGGTGATTCCTCTCATATTGCCTTGTTATGCATTCATGTCAGACACCTCACTTGCTAGTCTGTTATTGATGTTGATGCCTCTGATGGTGATTCCTCTCATATTCTCTAAATTTCTTATAATATTTTGACTATATAGTGAAAAACATCTGGACATGTTATGCATTCATGTCACACACCTCACTTGCTAGTCTGTTATTGATGTTGATGCCTCTGATGGTGATTCCTCTCATATTGCCTTGTTATGCATTCATGTCACACACCTCACTTGCTAGTCTGTTATTGATGTTGATGCCTCTGATGGTGATTCCTCTCATATTGCCTTGTTATGCATTCATGTCACACACCTCACTTGCTAGTCTGTTATTGAACTACTTCAGTGTCTATTTGTATGGTAGCTTATTGTTTCCAAAATATGCTCTTTGCAAGTCTAAGGTATTTCCCATCAATCTGGAGATCTGCAGGTATCATTATCATGTCAACATGTCTTACACTATTGAAAGCTTTTGTGTAGTCATTGAAGCAAACATCAAGATCTTTAGTTTACTTCTATTTAATGTTCTGAGCAAATCCACATCATTTGTTGTACTCCTGCCTTCCACAAAGTCATATTGTTCTTTCCTCATTTCTAATTGTAGTTTTTACTTAACCTTTACATCATGATTCTTAGTAAAATCGTTGTGATGCGACTCATTATACTAATATTTCAATGTTGATCACATTCTAAAGCTCGGTTTTCGTTTTAGGATTGTAATAAATCTAAATCATGGAGTGTCATTTATTGTGTTCAGCAGCCTGGTGACCTGGTAATAACATGTCAGAATGTACCACTAAAGATGTGGGTACATTACCTTCTTTGCACAGGTTGATGAAAATGTTATTATATAAATTCTTTTGTCAGTATGATTTATCATGTTGTGTAAGCTGTGTTCCCACTATCTCCCCTCTCTCTCTCTCACTTAACAAATTGCTTATCATAAGATAGCATGTTATTTATATTACCTAACTCTCTGAAGTTCTGTGTGTTTGCACAGGTCACAGAGCTGGCGCAGTTGGGGTCACTCATAAGGTGAGCCAGCAGCGTAGGTCATCTCACCCAGGCAACAACACATTTCAAACTCACAACACACCAGTATCCCAAAGAATTGCATCTTCTGTTGTCAACACATCCAAAACCTCGCCAGCCTCTCCCCAGAGTTCCTCCAGATCTAGTAGTCCTAACCTGGTGATATCCCGCAACATGCCAACATCATTGAAAAGCCATGCCAGCTCTAGCAACGCTTCCAAGGGAGTTCAAATGATACCAGGTGAGAATCAACCAGAACAGATTGCTGGAAATTGGTCCAGTCAGCCTTCCAAGTCTGGAGATCTCGTCAGATCCAGTTCTCCCAGTCCTTCACGTCTCAGAACTCCCTCCCCACTTACAGCATTACAGCAGATCAAAACATCTGGTTTTGCAGCCCAGAAAACGCCCAGTTCTGCCAATCTGACTAGAAAAAACATACAAGAAAGCACAGTGAAGACTATCAAGCCAAGAAAGAATGCAGTCCCATCTGTGAACAGGTATGTTTTCTGAGTTGTTCTGTTTTGTTTCCATCATTCATTGATAGTATTTCACCACTGAGAAATATGCACTTACATTGTCATCATTATTCAGCAACATTTCCACGGCAAAAGTTGGCACTTGAGCAGTTTGTGTATTTAGCTTTGATGTAGCATTCTACCATGCTGTACTCTGAAAATAATGTGATGTTTTCTGTCCATTTATATCACAAATGTCCTTAGCTCATGTTACTTCAGTTCTTCCCTCCAGTGAGGTCTCACTAGATTTGGATATCGTTTCATGTTACCAAAGTTTCTTGAGTTTATAATTTTGTTAAAATGAATAAAACAAATCTGTAGTTTTATATATCATTGAGAAGATGTATTTTCCTATAGATGATGTTACTTCAAGACATCTGGACATGTGCTCTTGGCAAACATAGAAATCTTGTAATCTCTAAGAAAATTTAGAAAACCTCAACCTGAACAGCAAATACTAACTTAGACACCACCTTAGACATCATAGTGTCTACAAAACAAAAACAAACAAAAAACAAAAACAAAATGGCAAACAACAATAACACTAAGTTATAATGCAAACTAATTTACATACATTTCAATAGGATTTATACCTTGTTTCCCCGAAAATAAGATCAGGTCTTATATTAATTTTAGCTTCAAAAAATGCACTAGGGCTTATTTTCGGGGGATGTCGTTTTTTTTTCTTTTTTACATGTTTTTACATTTACAAATTCTACATTTATTCAGTATACACATATATATACATATATATATATATATAAGTATATACATAAGTCTTCTTATTCTGAAACATCGTCATAAGTCTCCAAATCCCGAATTCTGTCTGATAAGTTGTCGTTTGAGACCCTAGGCCCATAAACACTGCAGTTTCATCCATGGCAATCATATTGGAGAGTTGGTATTTAGAAAAGTCGATGCCATCAAGCAAGTGCACGTTTAATAACTTCATTCTAGCTGACGATCTTAACTAGGGCTTATTTTAGAGGTAGGTCTTATATTAAAAGCATCTTGACAAATCGTGCTAGGGCTTATTTTAGGGGTAGGTCTTCATTTTGGGGAAACACGGTATTTGTTTATTAAGAAGTCTTTCAAAAGCTGTACTGGAAACTTATTATAACGACATGCTCTACCTTTTGATACCAGCTGTTACATAGTGGATACACATGACAAATTAGGTCAAAACAACACAAGACATGACAAGATAACAAAACACAAGACATGCTAATCTAGTAGTTAGCGCACTTTCACTAACACAATGTGAAGACATGACAAGACAAGACAAAACATGCTAAAGTAGTGGTTAGTGAGCTGTCTCACTATCATGGCATTCTGGATTTCAGTCTCCATAATTGGCAAGATGTGATTTTTCTGACAGGTATAGCAAATACAAGAGACTTGTATTTTGAACTTGAGAATGAAAGGTAGTGTATAAAAGAAACTAATGACCCCATCTCAGTATGTCAGGAACTAGGATATGTGTAAGCCTAATAGTTGACACCTCTATTTCAGTATCTAGTGATATGTGTAAGCCTAATAGTTGACACCCCTAGTTCAGTATCTAGCGATATGTGTAAGCCTAATAGTTGACACCCCTAGTTCAGTATCTAGCGATATGTGTAAGCCTAATAGTTGACACCCCTAGTTCAGTATCTAGCGATATGTGTAAGCCTAATAGTTGACACCCCTAGTTCAGTATCTAGCGATATGTGTAAGCCTAATAGTTGACACCCCTAGTTCAGTATCTAGCGATATGTGTAAGCCTAATAGTTGACACCCCTAGTTCAGTATCTAGCGATATGTGTAAGCCTAATAGTTGACACCCCTAGTTCAGTATCTAGCGGTATGTGTACATTACCTTTGAAAAACAAAGAGCAATAGAGGCAAAATGGTTAATGTGCTTGCTTAGCCAGACAGTGGTCAGGGTTCATTCCCCATCCGTGGTAGAATTCTTGTTTCCAAGCAATCAAGCTGTGGGGATGGCCCAGCTATATCACATGGATACTGATAATCTTATGAATTTTCTGGAAATTGTCAGGGAAGGGATTTGCTAACCCACCTCAGTATGTCATGGATATGAAGGTACTACTTCACACTGTAACGGTAGAAGCTGCCATGGAACTAACTTTACCTTTTTTAAAAACAAAGCAATTCATATTCAGCAATTTCTGCAGGGTTGTGTGTGTGTATGTGCGCTCTCTTCGTTTGAATTAGAGAGTAGTCCATACACATGTTACTTACTACTTCTAATACAATGGACTGATATTTGCATGTTAATTAGCTTTCCCTATTACCAGTGTCCTTTGCCATCAGGCAAACTCCTCTCACTTCTGAAGTACTTGTAATTTATGTTCCCAAGTCAAGGATGATCTGCAGGGTTTGATATCTTGTACTTCTTGTACACAGACAGATCATCAGCCGTCACCTTCTGTGTTTAATTTAACTCTTAGTATACTATACACCACTTGAAGTGGCTCCAAAATTGCTTTAAATTTACCAAATGCCACTGAGCATGGCTGCAGTAGTTGAGGCTTTACAAGTCCAGAGCAAGTAAGATATATGGCGTGTATTCCATTCTGGTATTTCTATAAATCACTTCTGGTCATTTGTTGACATGTGATATTATTAGTTACTAGCTGACCCGGCCCGGCTTCGTCCATGCCCTGGCGGGGATCTGTCTGTCTGTCTGTCTGTCTGTCTGTCTGTCTGTCTGTCTGTCTGTCTGTCTGTCTGTCTGTCTGTCTGTCTGTCTATAGCCAGGGGACTTAACTTAAGATATAACAATGCTACTAAACGTTATGTCCCTTGTTTTATATTAGCTTATATTCAGTCATGTAATTACAAAATTAAATTTTAGTAAGGTAATAGCTGATAGTACACTAAAAAAAAATATGACAGTTGGTTGCACTGGAATGAGAAGAAGACGTGTAGAAAATGTCATCTCAATTGGATGGACCGTTCGCGAACGCATAAAGAGCGGACCCACATACATACATACATACATACATACATACATACATACATACATACATACATACATACATACACACATCGCCTTTTATATATATAGATAATATATCAATTGATTATTGCTCACTGGATTTAGGAGGCCTGGTGTTCCTTGCCAGTGAGAAGTCCTGATCGTTCGGGTCCCATCGATTGACGGACGTTGGTCGCGGCGATTGGGCAATCTTGAGCATAGCCTACGATGGGTAGCGTTGTGATGTTCTGTTGTGATAATTTGGTGTGTCCAGTGTGTGCCGTGTGGTTACACACCCGCTTCACACGCATGATCCGGGACTGTTTCCGGATCCGGTCACGGATATGCACTACTGACGAGCTCAAATGAGGGCGAAACTCGAGTATAGTGCTTCCATATTGACGTGGATAGGCCTTAGGTTCATACCAGAATGCGATCGGCGTTGCCAGTAGTGGGTTGTGCTCAATATTTAAATATATAGATAAGTAAATCTGAAGCAATCATCTTCAAATTACAGTCACCAATCATGACAGAAAATTTTACTCCTTTAAAATGAGCTGGTGTGAAAGGTAATGTTTGGGCACAGACTGTAAGAGTTTAAAAGAAATAACCAACAACTATTATTAGTTACTGTAGAACCTCTGGGATAATTTGCAAGAGAAATAATAAACAGGTATTGCTTGCCACTTACAGACACAAATGGAAAGATTTAGAAATAAAAGGATTAGACATTGGAAGCATTGAACAACTATAGGCACACTCATTGATGAACGCATTTGCTACATTAGTTAGCATTATCTTGTATCAATGCATGTTTATTTTAATTTACAACAAGTGAAGAGAAGGTTAATGTCAAGAAAATTATCAGTTCTCTGATGTGTGGTAATTTCTCATAATTGATGTGTTCTCAGTTCTCTATTCTCTGATGTGTGGTAATTTCTAACACATAGCCATGTGTGAAACTATTCATTCTTACCATTCACAGTCACAATGAAGAAAACGTGGCAGTCAGTAATAATGGTTGTTTGGGCGAGGGAGATGGGAATGCAAACCTACATAATTGGGAGAACAGATCAGAGGCCAGGTATAATATATGGTGTTTGTCCATCAAGAATGATGATGACCAATTATTTCATCCAGTGGGGGTTGAAAGTATGGAGCCGTGAGTTCTAAGATGGCTGATAAGGCCTATTTTGGCTCGAAATGTTCTTTGACAATGTGGGCAAAGAATGCTTGACGTTCCAGGAGGAGGATCTCCTGTATATATACACATAAATATACTTCTATGTATATTGTAGTTTGTGCATGTTTGTGTGATCTAGTCATTTATACTTTTTTTTTTTTTTTTTTCCGCGTTTCCATCCTGTTTCAGGATATTGCGGTCAACACCAGCATCTTTCAGCTGTATGTTGATTCCTAGGCTAGATTACGCTCATCAGCACACCACGACTTTCTGAGCGACCGGCTCCATACTCTCATAAGTCACTTTTGCGATTCGAACCACTGCTAATTCTCGTCGCGTCACGTGACGAGAGCATTCGGGGTTAGCAGAGAAAGCTGCTAACCCCTCGGCCATGGAGCATTTATACTTTACTATGTGTAATTCTGTTAAAGATGATAAAACAAAGAAAATTGAAATATTTTGGTAACTTGAAATGTCAGGACAATTTGTAGAGAACAATAATGGAGGGGTATATGCCTGGGCAGAGAGGAAGAGGAAGGCCAAAGAGAAGATGGGTGGAGGATGTGGCAGATGATCTCCAGATGGGTGTATCGGACGCGAGACATCTTGCTTATGATCGAGAGGTTTTCCAGAAAGTGTGATGGGAATTAAGATTATTTCAAGATTTCATTAATACAAGAACCAGTTACTTGATATTGTTTTTCCCTCTATATTTTACGGTTCTGTACTTCTTGCCATAATGAAGTTCGTTTTATAACGTAAGTAGACTCGCAAATCACGTTTTATGTAGATGTCTAGACTTGTTCTAGTATGTGTTATTAAATTCAGCTTCCATTTTTATGTATACTGTGTAAGGGTTGCGGGGGATTTATAGGGAGGAAATTCGAAAGGGGGGAATGACGTTCTGAACATATGGTAAAGGGGGGCATGGACCAAAAAAGGTTGAGAACCACTGGTCTAGTAGATCTACAATGTGCACATCTTATGCTATTGTCATACACCCACACTGGAAAATGGTAACATTAAGTGACTTAAGGAAAAGGATCCATAGAGATACAGAAAGACATACTTGTGCTTTATAGATGGTGCGGCTGCATTTGATCAAGTGAAACATGATGACATAATGAAAAATGTTGGAAGATATTAATATTTATGGTAAAGATCTCAGCATAATAAAAAATATTTACTGGAAACAAGTAGCAACAATTAAAATAGGAAATAAAGAGAGCAATTATGAATATATAAATCAAGGAGTTAGATGTTTTGTCACCAGATCTCTTCTCTCTCTCTCTCCCTCTCTCTCTCTCTCTCTCTCTCTCTCTCTCTCTCTCTCTCTCTCTCTCTCCTCTCTCTCTCTCTCTCTCTCTCTCTCTCTCTCTCTCTCTCTCTCGCGAAGTATTAATGAGAGAGATCAGGGAGGCCAGAAATATGAGTTGGGGGTTAAAATATAAACATATAAACAATCTGTGCTATGAAGATGACGCAGTATTGATATCCGAAAATGCAAGTGATCTATAATAACTATTGGACATTGTAGTAATAAAGAGTGCGCACTAGAATTTCCCTTGGTCTTAGTCTTAGTCTTCCCTCTTGAGCCTAAGGCGGCGCATAGGGCAGAAGTCCTGACTCTCCATGCTTGGCGGTTCGCTGCTACCTGTTGTAGATCTTGGATATTTACTTTCCCTTATTTTCCCTTATTTCCCATTTTTTCCGCAGAATTTCCCTTAAATAAAAAAAAAATAAGAAAACAACCAGAAACAGTTGTTATATCATCAATAACAACAAAAATAACACCAAAATGTAATATAATTTGTTTAAAAAGGGGGGAGATTTTCAATCAAGTTAATAAATTCAAATACCTAGAAGCGATATTCATACCATAAGATGGAAGATGCATGCCAGAGATTAACAGCAACATTTTTTAAAGTTGCATACCCCTTACAGGATGTTGCAGTCAACACCAGCATTTTTTTCAGCCGCTGTTGATGTTCTTGGCAAGATTACGCTCAGTAGTTTGCCATTGCTTTCTGAGCGACTGGCTCACATACCCCGTAAGCAACCAACGCAACGCGATCCGCTGCAGATTCTCGTGCAGCTGAGTTCCTGACGTGAATATACGGGATTACGGAGAAAGTCGTTAACTCCTTCGCCAGTGAGACCGGCTAACAGCAACATAGGCCAAGCAAAAGATGCATTTCAGAAGCAGAAAGTATCTTATGCAATAAGGCACTATCAATGAAAGTCAGAGAGTTGTTGAGTTGAGTTAAGAACCGACATCACTGCACTCAGGACATTCCCATATGAGCTCCATCCCCTCATTCAACAGCCAGCGAAGAGTCATACTACTAATCGTTCCCACCGCTATCTGATTAAACGTTCTCCTGGTCCTCCCTCTCAGCTTCGAGACTCCTCCAGAACCCCCTCCGATCCCCCGCAATCCCACTCCTTCCACACATGGGTTCTCAATCTGTTCCTTCACCCTCTCCACCCGGTCCCACAAGCGCGCGACCACCCCCCCCCCCCCCTGTCCATAGGCAAACCACCACCAAGAGGCGCACTCCACGCCAGTGCACCAGCCCACCCACTCCCCCACACCCCCACTTGGCCAGGGCAAAACATCCATACAACTCTCACAATCCGCGACCTCCGAAGCGACATGAGCCCTTCCACACGAAACACCCCTTCTTCACCCCACCAAGCACACCCTTTGAATCGCCAGAGAGTACTGAAATGTTATATAGAACCCATGTGACTGTATGTCAATGAACCATGGAACGTGAATGAACTAATTAGAAAGGACTTGGAGGAAATGGAGATGTGGTTGCTGAGACACATGTTGCCAGTACCTTGGACTGCCAGAGCAACTAACAATGAGTGCTTGGGACAGATTAATGAAGGTGGAACATTATATATAGATATAAGAAGGAAAGAGCATATTCTTTGGTCAAGTAATGAGAAGAGACATATTAGAAAATAGCATAATGGGAAAGATCAGTGGTTGAAGAAGTAGGGACAGACCGAGTAATGATGCTTGATGGACTGAAATGGTGGCTGGAGGAATTTCATCAACAGAGTTAATCTAGAACATCAATGAGCGAGATCTGTGGAGATGATGAACGTCTAAGCCATTTGGCAGGGCACATGATGATGAGAATTCACAATGTAGTGTTTGATTTGTGGGAAAGCATAGAAGAAAAGAGTGGAGTCTGAGCAACACCTTGTTTTTCAAGACCTTTTTGTCCCACTACGTGCCTTTGGGCCCATTGTCGTCATCTAAATAAAGCTCTTCTGCCAGTGTTAGTGGTCAGTGTTTTGGTGACAGATTAGCACAAGGGAAGTGAAAGTCGAAAAGGATGGAAATGTTCTTATGTAGTGTCATGAACAGAAACTAATAATAAAAAGGATTAGCTATCAGAGAGAACTTTCCTGTTCAAATCTGTTGTATTTCTTTATAGTTGTTGTTGAGCCCAGTGCTGCTAAGTTGTCTACCCTTGGCATCCTCATTCTTCTTCTTCTTCTTCTTCTTCTGCGTTCATCCGGAGTTTTTCTTTTCTTTTTTCGGATGTGATTGTGTTGTGCCTGTTTACAGCAGAGCTGTGTTCTTGCGCCGTTAGCCGACACATCCGACTTCTGCGGGCATTTGTTGACCGGGTTAACCTTCCCGGGGGTTTCTTAGGACGTTTGACTCTCACTGTTGTGGTGTTATCTCCCATCCTAGCTGGCCCATATAGAACAGCCAAAGACATCCTGGTCAACCCTCAAGGGAAGGCAGGGGCAGACCATGGGCATTCCCCGCCATCCAAGGAGGCTTCCATAATTGCAGAGCCAACACAGCACTCTGGTACTGGGCTAAAAGATCCATAGAATGTTTCTATTTGTTGGAGATGATTTTTGCTTTTCCCTGGCATTTAGAAGCAGTTTCTTTAATAACTCGTTAAAAACATGCAGATTAAAAAAAAATGTTACATAATTGTTCTTTTTTCTTAAGTTGTCAGTCACAGCTAAGTTCTAGAGTCAGTTCTACTGTTATACCCATGCTTCAGAACATAATTGATGGCTTTACGGGAATACTTTTTAAAAGGTATAACCATGACAATACAAGAAGTTTTATAAGTTACCAGTCATGAATACTGATCTGTCATAATAAAAGTTTGGAAACATTGGGCCAAAATAATGACTTGTCATAAAAGCTTGGAAACATTGAGCCCAAATTTATCTTTTACTAGAGAAGACTGAGCAGTTCAGGGCTTGTCTCAACTGTAGTTATGTTGATTCTTCATCAGAGTTATAATAATTAAAATGTTCTCATTGATATGTACAACTGTGTGACAATAACAATATACTCATTTAAACTCCTAAAGATATTATATTTATAAATATATCAACAATTGAAGCATATCTGAGGAGAGAGCAAAATGATTTTAATTTTGGAATGGAGTACTATTATAAAAGGCTGGAACAAATAGAGATAGAGCAGGAAAATATAGACAAAGAAACATTGTCCATATTTATTTCTAGTTATTCAAACTGAAACAAGTGTGTTTCTCTACAGCCTGCACATTTTACATTATTGGCTTTCTTAAAACTGATACTGAGAGAAGTAAGTTCATAATGATACTCCACTCATTTGTGTATAAAATATATTTCCAGCTATCTTGTGGATTATTGTTATTTCAATGCTTATATTTCCTATAAAACCTTCATCTTATTTTCTCACAGATCTGCTTCCTTAGCTGAGCATGATAATATGACAACGCAAACCTCACATCTTCAAGGAGCATTTGAATTAATATCAGATAAAACCAATTCTGTGGATTTCAGCTCTGCAGGTGACTTGCCAAATGAGCAACAGCATGACATCTCTGCCCAGAATAGCAGGATGTTAGCAGAACACTTGAAGACATTCAGTCATAACCCAGCTCAGACATTTATCAGGAACTCAGGTTCAGGAAAAGATTTGCCAAGACATGCAATGACATCCAAAGTCACAGTAAAGCTGAATGATTTTGAGAATTTTAGTGATTCTGAAACTGGTGTAGAAAGAAAGATGAGAAGGAATAGTTTGCCTCACATATCTGGCACAACTCATGGGCTTTCATCTGTAGCAGTTACAAACAAGCAGAAAAACAATACAGTTTTCAAAAACAATGAGGATAAAACCAAGGACCATATAGTACCTCATTCAAAAATACAACCATCAACACAGAGAACAGCAAGCCCACAGTTTGCACAAAAGGTGTCCCCTACATTATGTAAGGCTAAGGGAAATAAAATACTGAGTACAAAACTGTTGAAAGATGCCAATAAAGATTCTGTGTTTCAAGCTACTAGTGCCAAACCTGAGTGGCCAGAATCTACAACTGAGGATCATCTTACAGAGATCAGCTCAAGCATACCAAAAATACCTTCACAAGCTAAAACTGTTGCTGATTCATCTAGTCATGTTCCTCAGAGTTCAGCTAATAATGTGGTGGCTGAAGTTGATCAAATGATCAGTCCACAAAAAGACACTTTGAGCGGTACTGCCAGAGAGAGACCAGCAAGCAGCAGCCGCATCCCTAAACCACGTTACACTTCACGCTCTAGCACACCATGGACACCAATTACTTCAGGCTCTAAATATGATTGCAAGGACAGTGCTGGCTTGCCAAAGCTTATATCACAGAAAAATGTACACCAAGGAAGTATCAACACTGTCTCAGGGAATAAACCACTTGCTTCATCTACGTCAAACAATAGTCTATCAAGTGTCAAGTCTTCAGATGAAATCCCCTTATTGCCAGATAGTAACTTTTACGATGACAGTTTAACACCAGTAAAGTCTGTTGTTCACAACTCAAACATTTCAGGCCATTTCGACAGCATTAACAGTAACAACGCTCAACAAAGATCAAATACTGTTGCTTTAGAAGAGGGAGTAGAGGCATTTGATATGAATCCACAACAGCTGATTGAGCTAAATGACAAACCCCCTGAAGACTGCAGTAGCTTTTCTGAGAGAAACAGCTTCAGTGGAATAACAGCCTTGGCAAGTCCAGTAGATGTACTCAAACCTGCATCACCAAATACAACCAATCTTGAGACACAACAGGACAAGATAATTAATGACATCACCTTTTCAGATGATGAAGAAGTCAATGAACTGATAAAGAATTTAGCACTTAAAAAGAAAGAAGATGCTAAAAATGTTCAGGCTAAAGGCCCGTGGACAAAGAAATATGTACTGCAGAAGTCCAAGAGAAATGAAGAAGTATTAATGATTAGCAGAAATAGCTCTGGTCACCATGCTGTTCAACACGATACCAAAAATCAACCAACGTCAGGTCCTAAAACAGGGCACAGAACACAAGAACGTACCAACTCTAAACACATCGTAACAACAGAAAAAGATCGCATCAAGCCTAGTTCCAAAATTGATGGTGTAATGTTTGAAAATAACGTGAGTCTGTCAGTAGAAAGAAAAGACCTTCATGAGAAAAATGCTGCAGTGTCCACTTCTGTTCTTGAAAATATTTCTTTCAGTAGAACAGAGGCTTGGGTAGACTCAACATTGCCAGTGAACACAAGAAATACTTTGCCTTCAAGAATGCAGGAACCATGCGGAAATGAGTTTCTACCTTCCAATGTGTCATAAGGACCTTGCAAAGAAATTCAAGATATTTTAGCTGACACGAAGAATGTGTTATATTGTCATTTGTGATGTTGATGAAACAATAGAACCACCTATGAAAATTCCCTGCATGCATACATACAGAGGTGCAGAAATTATACAAGGCATACAGAGAGATGCAGCTTCATCAACAAGAACAACATGTTTAGGAAATTGTGTAGGATCTGAGAGAAATGATGGCACAATCTACAAGTGATTTCAGAGTCAGCACATCTTCAGATGCCTGAAAACATCCAGTTGAATCTGAGAGTTACTTATATGAACATCATTAGAGCTTGCCTGTTAAACTACATGTACTAACTCAAAATTTTAAAATAAGACTGGATCATTCATAGGTTCTCATTTTCCTAGCTCAGCCACAGAATAAGTTCTCAGAAGTAATTTGTTTTAGTGTATCTAAAGGGAAAAGTTTGCGCTTCATTCTTCCATAACCAAGTAGTAAGTTCATACAGAGAAAATGCATCTAACAAGGAAATAGTTACCTTGATTATTTTTTAAAAGAATATTCAGCAGGCGGTGACATGTTCAACTTTTCCAGGTTATAAATTGAATTCATCTATTTAAACTGTACTATGCACCTATATGCAGACATTGTTCTCAGCTTTATGAAACTATCTTCAAGTTAACCTGTACTTTCACACACCAGGGAAAACTATTACAGCTCTCTATAACACTTACTAAATCACTCGGATCCCAGGAACAGCTATAGAGGACAAGATCCTTCATAAAAACTGGGACTGTGCTGTCAAGTGTAAACAATTCAACGGTCTTGAAATCACTAAGTGGAATAAATTACATCTCTAAGCTTGAACTTGAAACTAACAATTATGTTTTTACATGTGTACATTCACACCAGAGTGGCAGAATTAATACACTGGGACATTTATACAGGAAATATTTATGTTAAAATATGATGTTTGCAAACTGGGATCAAACCTTATTACCACTGTTATTTTTAATTGTTATTGTAAAACTGTTCTTCTTCTGCCTTTCATCTCATAACGGAGCATACACCTTCACCCAATTCTTGCAAAGCTCTTTGTAGACATGATGGATTTTGCAGCGAAGTTTTCTATGGGATGAGGTAGCCAGTCCCATGCCAAGCCTCCTTAGTTGCTTCTTAAGACATGCATGGTAGGCTACAGTGTTAGTGTTCTTCACTTCTCTGATAGGCCCACTAAAACTGTTATTGTACAACTGATACTGCAGAGCTGCTGTTGTAAAGTTGTTATTGTAAAACTGATATTTTGATGCTGATATTGTAAAGCTGATATTGTAATGATGTTATTGTAAAGCTGATATTATGAAGCTGTCATTGTAAAACTGTTATTCTACAACCACTGAAAACTGTTCTTTCTGAACTAGAAAGTACCCCCTTGTCTCTTCAGTTCCTTTCTGTTCCTGTTATATTAGTATACCTATTATGTGTGAACAATTATGGTTAAATTGTAAGAAGACACAGATTATGGTCGTCACTAGGAAGAAAGAAACACCACAATGTAATATACAAGTAAATGAGAAAATTTTTAAACAAGCGAATCGATACAATTATCTCAGAACAGTCATAACATCTGATGGGAGATGCCTTGAAGAGATTAGAACAAGAATCGCCATGGCGAAGGTAGCCTTTTGCAAGATGGAAAACATACTGGCAAATAAAAAGATGTCATTTGCAATGAGAAAAAGACTGTTGAAGTGCTACACAGAAACTGTACTTTTGTATTGATGCGAAGCGTGGACAATGAGCAAACAAGCTGAAAAACCTTTAATGGTTGTTGAAATGTGGTTTCTGAGGAAAATGCAAAGATGTCTGTTAGTTCTTATGAAGAACACTGTATTTCATGTTTTCATATGTTGCCTTCACAAGCTTCATGAGAGTTAAGTAAGACTATTTTTCTTCATGTATCTCCAAAGGGATTTCCTGTCAACACTTGTCAAAGACATTTTGGTAGTCCACACATAAAGTACTAAAGTCCATTTCTATGCTTTGCCTTCTATTCTGCACTGTACGGTCAGAAACCTATCTGTTTATCCTTTAGTTTCTTGGTCAATAGTATCTCTTAATCTCTCAAGCATGGTCCTGAATACATTCATAATTATATCCAAAACATTACATTTTGAAACATGTTCTTACTCATTAAAATCGAAATCCTGCCACAAAAATTGTCTTTATAACATGAGGGCATGGTGCATGCCCAGGATTCACTGTCCTTGCCATACATTTTATGACAAATTCACACATATAATTGATGGTGCTTGACTGACAGACACGCAAGGGCTGGTAGCAAATGCTTATTTTTTAAACTGCCAGTTTTTAAGGAGGCTTTCATTATTTTATTACCCCATTTTTCGGTGTATACATCCAGATTGAGACATCTGGCATTCAGGTCAACACCAAGAATGCAAATCTTAATTTGTTAACTCGGCGTCCATTTCTGAAAACTTGTTTACTAATTCATTGATTGTCACTGAGTCATGTAGCAGTTTATGAACTTCTGTAGCCATTTAGCAAGTTATGCACTTTTGAATTAGTGTAACTCAAAGAGCCATGCAGGAAGAAAACAACAAAGTACAAACATTACAGTAAATCAGTGATCCCAGTAGGAATCAATGGCCATTGTTATGGCATGAGAGGAAATGAAATCCTATATAGCCAACTTTTATGGCAACATTATTATAAAATGATTTCATTCAGCCTCTTTTTCTATATTTCCATGTTTTTCTCAGCAGCTGGAAAATAATAACGGCAATGTTTAAACGGTCAAAGACTGTAGTGGGAGTTCTGGCTCACCATTTGGTCCATACATATGACTGTCTCAGCTTTAGTAGAGGTTATATTTTCTTATTAATTATCTAGTCTCTTTTTTTTTCTTTTTTTCCTCTGCATCTGTTTTATTGGTATTTTTTGTGTGTGCAAAATTCATATAAAATATTTATACATAGTATTGACATAGAGACTTGTATGAGTACTGTTGAATTTAATTTTTTTTCCCCATTACTATCCAACATAATTATATACTTATTTTGTTGAACATTTGAATTGGTATTAATTTCTTACACCAATGCAGTGAAGCAGAACCCAGGAGAGACGTCAAGGGCATTACTACTAAAGGTGAAGCTCTAACTCTTAATTGGATATTCAATAACATTTGTTTCACCATTTTTTTAGTATGAGATTTTAAAATATTTTTTATTTATCTGATAACATATTTTAGGAGCTATATCTGAGGTTAATGCTGTTGTATTTACAGGATACATTTAAGTAAGTATCAAGGGGGGGGGGGTGCATGCACTCGAGATACGGTGTCCGACTCGAGTGCAGGAGGTCCCGGGTTCAAGCCCCGGTGATGACTGGGATTTTTTCTCGTGGACTTCTAGTAATAAAATTTCCCCTGGTCTCTGGGTAGTGAGATCGGACACCTGTCTGTATTGCTGCGCACGTAAAACATTCCTTGGCAGTTGGAAATCAAAAAAAGAGTAGCCTAACGGCGCTGCCCGGGCAAAATTCGAGTTAAAAATCTACCCAAAGTATTTCAAGATCCTCGCCGGTGCTACGGAGTTCATGCACTGAGCCGAGTTTCTCCAGACTCAGGTTTGAGTTAGGAGGAGAACGGAGCACTTATGGGTTGCACCTGTGTGCCGTGATGTTGATCCATCGACTAAACTAAACTAAACTAAGTAAGTATCTTAATTATAATATGAGACCATAAAGGTCAATATAAGGCCAGTACATTCTGTTCATAAACTGGCACTTCTCCGAGCATAACTGAGGCTGCTTAGTTCTAACATGATGTACTTAATTTTAGTGTATAACTATTTTCCTCTTAAAGTGTTTAAATAAAGTTAAACTTACAGAGCCACTGATGATTAGATTTGTATTTTTTTTTTAAATTAATATCACTATAATACATTGTTTCATATGAAACATTTGAAAATTATAACCCAGATAGAACGAAATTAAACTTTTGGTAACATTTATACTATATGAAAACTGGCTTCCTGTTATTAATGCTGGCTTCCTGTCAATGACCACTGGTTGTCTTACCGTGCACACTTGCTTCTCTCCCCATGAACACTGGTGTCTGTCCCGACACACTCTTGCTTCTCTTCCCATGAGCATTGTTGTCTGTCTCCATTAACACTGGTTCTCTCTTCTTATGCACGCTTGCTTCTCTCCCCATGAACACTGGTTTATCACCCAATGCCCATTCACACTGGTTTCTCTCCCCATGAACACTGGTTTCTCTCCCCATGAACACTGGTGTCTGTCCCAATGCACCCTTGCTTCTCTTCCCATGAGCATTGTTGTCTGTCTCCATTAACACTGGTTCTCTCTTCTTATGCACGCTTGCTTCTCTCCCCATGAACACTGGTTTATCACCCAATGCCCATTCACACTGGTTTCTCTCCCCATGAACACTGGTTTCTCTCCCCATGAATATTGGTTTCTCTCCCCATGAACACTGGTTTCTCTCCCCATGAACACTGGTTTCTCTCCCCATGAACACTGGTTTCTCTCCCCATGAACACTGGTTTCTTTCCCCATGAACACTGGTTTCTCTCCCCATGAACAATGGTTTCTCTCCCTATGAACACTGCTTTCTCTCCCCAGGAACACTGGTTTCTCTCCCCAGGAACACTGCTTTATCTCTCCATGAACACTGCTTTCTCTCCCAATGAACACTGCTTTATCTCTCCATGAACACTGGTTTCTCTTCCCAGGAACACTGGTTTATGTCCCCATGAACACTGGTTTCTCTCACCATGAGCACTGCTTTCTCTCTCCATGAACACTGCTTTTTCTCACCATGAACACTGCTTATCTCCCCATGAACACTGGTTTCTCTCTCCATGAACACTGGTTTCTCTTCCCAGGAACACTGCTTTCTGT
Organism: Cepaea hortensis; assembly: GCA_963921405.1. Classification (NCBI taxonomy): domain Eukaryota; kingdom Metazoa; phylum Mollusca; class Gastropoda; order Stylommatophora; family Helicidae; genus Cepaea; species Cepaea hortensis. The sequence continues at coordinate 406,098,496 of OY992876.1, forward strand.
CCCCATGAACACTGGTTTCTCTCACCATGAACACTGGTTTCTCTTCCCAGGAACACTGGTTTCTCTCCCGCATGAACACTGGTTTCTGTTCCCATGAAGACTGTTTTCTCTCCCTGTGAACACTTACTTCTCTACCCAAGAACATTGGTTCTACTCCCCATGAAGAATGGTGTCTGCCCTACGAACACTAATTTCTTTCACCATAAAATTTGGCTCCCTGATATGAACACTGGTTTCTCTCCCCGTGAACACTAGCTTCCCACAGTGAACACCTGAAAATATTGGCCCTCCACATGCCTAATGTTAGAGTTTATGCAGGATTAATGTTTTGATTACGAAGTGTTGTGGTCGGATGATATGATCCTTGATGAGAGACAGTCAGAATGATCAGTTAAACATCAGTTAAAAAGTTAGTTGCATATCCTTTACAGGACGTAGCAGTCTTCATTGCCCTTTTTGCTATGATGTTGTTCTCAGCATTTTTCTACAGAGCCTTATTTCTGCAGCATCTAAGTAATCTAACTAACTACGTATTCTCTGGGCAAAAGGTTGTAGTCTTTTTACAATAAAATACTTCAATCCCATGGAGGAAACATGACTGACCTAGACCTATTCTCAGCCAGTCTGTATATGCTGTGACGAATCATGACCTGGTTGCATCCTAGTATGTCTCTCTGCAGATGTTGATAATTCACGCCCAGGCAATGTAAGTGTCTGTCATGATGGGTCTCTGTTAAGGAGTTGCCGGGGGTTCATAGTGAAGGTTAATAATTGATGCTTAGTGCAGGAGAGTTGACATATGATACCAAAACATCTAGTCTGAGAATAGAGGTGAAGGCAGTCACTGTGGCATTCTGCTGGCTGAAGGACAAACAGCACACAATGTCGTGGCTAACATACTTACAGAGCATGCTGAGAGACAAGTCTCTACACCAGTAGTTCTCAACCAGTGGGTAATTTTCACCACCCCACCCCCCAGAATTTGGGGGGGGGGGGGGGGGGGGAGAGATTAAGATTATTTCAAGATCAAGTTAATACAAGAACCTATCACTTGATATTGTTTTTCCCTATATACTTTAGAGTTCTGTACGTCTCGCCCTTCTGAAATTTGTTTTATAACGTAAGTAGACCCACAAATCACATTTTATGTAGACGTCTAGACTTGTGTTATTAAATTTAGCTTCCATCTTTACATATACTGTGTAAGGGAGGATGTATAGGGAAGAAATATGAAAGGGGGAATGACATTCTGAACATATGGTGAAGGGGTGCATGGGCAAAAATAGGTTGAGAACCACTGCTCTACACCAAACTCAGTACAATAGACACAAGCTCTTATGAGGGTTTAGACGACCTGAATACCAATGGATTGGACTTAAAGAGTCCAGTCTTCCAGGGAATCCACAACCAACCAACTACATAACACATAAATGCAATAACATGTTTGTATCCTTTTAAATATATGGGGCCTGTACTACACACTCATTGCCCCTCGGGGCATGTAAATATATGTGAATGTTATTGACACTGTGTACAATGTACATTCTAATAGTAGAAATTCTGATCTATTCTGTCTTTAAATGGCATGTTTTCAGTTGAATAAAGCACAGTCATTTAATTGTGTGTGTTGTATGCTTGATGTAACAGATACAGATGCCATTGAAATGTAGCCACCATTTAATTTATGAATAGGCCAGAATTTCTCAAATACATATGAAATAATATTGACCCATAAGTCTAGTTATATGGATACAGTGATGGAGATATCAATACTGAGTGTGTATTGCTAAGTGACGTCAGAATTCACTGTTGTGACTAAAATCTCTCTGATCTTGTCATTTTTATTAACATACACATCAACAAGTGCTGAATGCAAATAATTTCTTCCATGTATCTATTACGTGCATTACTTTGCATATTATTTAAACTATCATTTATGTTAAAAGTCAAGTTATTTTAATGCAATATATTGCAGTATTTAATTATGTTGCTGTAATTAGTGACTAATGATAAGGAACATATGTTTGCTACAAGAAATATTTTCAATTTGTCTATGTATGGTTGGGTGGGTAAATGTGTGTGTGGGTGGATGGATGCATGAGGGAATTGTAAAGAGGGATGTTAGTTTAGCATTGTTGTCTGTCCAATAATATTTTGCATTATGTACTTATTTGGCATGACTTGTTGAGTTTTTGTGAAGAAATATTTTGAATTGCTGGTTGAGATTTTCACTTCTTGTTCAATGATGGTTGATGGGACAACTTTCTAATATTAAACCATTCAGTTTTATGCTTTTAAGACAATGTGGGTTATTGCTTATTAGTTCAAATGTCCATTTTAAACCTTACCTATAATACAAACATTAGCAGGTGTGGTGTTGCCCTTTGTTTATGGTTTTAAAAGATTGACCAGAATGAGACTGAAGAACAATGAGTTCAGCAATTACTGGGGACAGTGAAAGTAGAATAAACTACAATGATTGTGGAGTGGAGAGAAAACAAGTTTTATTATGTATTCGCAGAAAACATATCAGCTTTACTCATCTTTCTTCTTTGTATCCTTTTGTCTTCTCTCACTAACAGCTTCTCCTTTAAATGCTTCAAGAGTCATCTGTGACTAGGTTGCAGTGTATATTTTATCTTTTCAAGTCTGACTTCAACGAGCATGTTGGTCTAACTATAGAGTGTATTTTTAATGACTGTGCAGTGTTTGAAAATATTGCCTGTCCAAGGTGTGTATTCACCCTCTGTAAAGCTCATGCAACATAATAGGTAAATACAAAACTTGGACCGGCAATATTTTCGAACACTGCACAGTCATTAAAAATACACTCTGTATTAGGAAGTTGTGCTGACAATGGCATGAGAATCACTGGACGAGAGTTCAGTTCCTGGGCTGCCCGCTCACCATAGGAAGGAAAGACAAGCCTCCTATTCCACTAGGCTCTCAGGCCTCACTATAGGAAGGAAAGACAAGCCTCCTATTCCTCTAGGCACTCAGGCCTCACTATAGGAAGGAAAAACAAGCCTCCTATTCCACTAGGCTCTCAGGCCTCAACTATAGGAAGGAAAGACAAGCCTCCTATTCCACTAGGCACTCAGGCCTCACTATAGGAAGGAAAGACAAGCCTCCTATTCCTCTAGGCACTCAGGCCTCACTATAGGAAGGAAAGACAGGTCTCCTATTCCTTTAGGCACTCAGGCCTCACTATAGGAAGGAAAGACAGGTCTCCTATTCCTCTAGGCACTCAGGCCTCACTATAGGAAGGAAAGACAGGTCTCCTATTCCTCTAGGCACTCAGGCCTCACTATAGGAAGGAAAGACAGGTCTCCTATTCCTCTAGGCACTCAGGCCTCACTATAGGAAGGAAAGACAAGCCTCCTATTCCTCTAGGCACTCAGGCCTCACTATAGGAAGGAAAGACAAGCCTCCTATTCCTCTAGTCACTCAGGCCTCACTATAGGAAGGAAAGACAGGTCTCCTATTCCTCTAGGCACTCAGGCCTCACTATAGGAAGGAAAGACAGGTCTCCTATTCCTCTAGGCACTCAGGCCTCACTATAGGAAGGAAAGACAGGTCTCCTATTCCTCTAGGCACTCAGGCCTCACTATAGGAAGGAAAGACAGGTCTCCTATTCCTCTAGGCACTCAGGCCTCACTATAGGAAGGAAAGACAAGCCTCCTATTCCACTAGGCACTCAGGCCTCACTATAGGAAGGAAAGACAAGCCTCCTATTCCACTAGGCACTCAGGCCTCACTATAGGAAGGAAAGACAAGCCTCCTATTCCTCTAGGCACTCAGGCTTCACTATAGGAAGGAAAGTCAAGCCTCCTATTCCTCTAGGCACTCAGGCCTCACTATAGGAAGGAAAGACAAGCCTCCTATTCCTCTAGGCACTCAGGCCTCACTATAGGAAGGAAAGACAAGCCTCCTATTCCTCTAGGCACTCAGGCCTCACTATAGGAAGGAAAGACAAGCCTCATATTCCTCTAGGCACTCAGGCCTCACTATAGGAAGGAAAGACAAGCCTCCTATTCCTCTAGGCACTCAGGCCTCACTATAGGAAGGAAAGACAGGTCTCCTATTCTTCTAGGCACTCAGGCCTCACTATAGGAAGGAAAGACAGGTCTCCTATTCCTCTAGGCACTCAGGCCTCACTATAGGAAGGAAAGACAGGTATCCTATTCCTCTAGGCACTCAGGCCTCACTATAGGAAGGAAAGACAGGTATCCTATTCCTCTAGGCACTCAGGCCTCACTATAGGAAGGAAAGACAGGTCTCCTATTCCTCTAGGCACTCAGGCCTCACTATAGGAAGGAAAGACAGGTCTCCTATTCCTCTAGGCACTCAGGCCTCACTATAGGAAGGAAAGACAGGTCTCCTATTCCTCTAGGCACTCAGGCCTCACTATAGGAAGGAAAGACAGGTCTCCTATTCCTCTAGGCACTCAGGCCTCACTATAGGAAGGAAAGACAGGTCTCCTATTCCTCTAGGCACTCAGGCCTCACTATAGGAAGGAAAGACAGGTCTCCTATTCCTCTAGGCACTCAGGCCTCACTATAGGAAGGAAAGACAAGCCTCCTATTCCTCTAGGCACTCAGGCCTCACTATAGGAAGGAAAGACAAGCCTCCTATTCCTCTAGGCACTCAGGCCTCACTATAGGAAGGAAAGACAAGCCTCCTATTCCTCTAGGCACTCAGGCCTCACTATAGGAAGGAAAGACAAGCCTCCTATTCCTCTAGGCACTCAGGCCTCACTATAGGAAGGAAAGACAAGGCTCCTATTCCTCTAGGCACTCAGGCCTCACTATAGGAAGGAAAGACAAGGCTCCTATTCCTCTAGGCACTCAGGCCTCACTTTAGGAAGGAAAGACAAGGCTCCTATTCCTCTAGGCACTCAGGCCTCACTATAGGAAGGAAAGACAAGGCTCCCATTCCTCTAGGCACTCAGGCTTCACTATAGGAAGGAAAGACAAGGCTCCCATTCCTCTAGGCACTCAGGCTTCACTATAGGAAGGAAAGACAAGGCTCCCATTCCTCTAGGCACTCAGGCTTCACTATAGGAAGGAAAGACAAGCCTCCTATTCCTCTAGGCACTCAGGCCTCACTATAGGAAGGAAAGACAAGCCTCCTATTCCTCTAGGCACTCAGGCCTCACTATAGGAAGGAAAGACAAGGCTCCTATTCCTCTAGGCACTCAGGCCTCACTATAGGAAGGAAAGACAAGCCTCCTATTCCTCTAGGCACTCAGGCCTCACTATAGGAAGGAAAGACAAGCCTCCTATTCCTCTAGGCACTCAGGCCTCACTATAGGAAGGAAAGACAAGGCTCCTATTCCTCTAGGCACTCAGGCTTCACTATAGGAAGGAAAGACAAGGCTCCTATTCCTCTAGGCACTCAGGCTTCACTATAGGAAGGAAAGACAAGGCTCCTATTCCTCTAGGCACTCAGGCTTCACTATAGGAAGGAAAGACAAGGCTCCTATTCCTCTAGGCACTCAGGCTTCACTATAGGAAGGAAAGACAAGGCTCCTATTCCTCTAGGCACTCAGGCCTCACTATAGGAAGGAAAGACAAGGCTCCTATTCCTCTAGGCACTCAGGCCTCACTATAGGAAGGAAAGACAAGGCTCCTATTCCTCTAGGCACTCAGGCCTCACTATAGGAAGGAAAGACAAGGCTCCTATTCCTCTAGGCACTCAGGCCTCACTATAGGAAGGAAAGACAAGGCTCCTATTCCTCTAGGCACTCAGGCCTCACTATAGGAAGGAAAGACAAGGCTCCTATTCCTCTAGGCACTCAGGCCTCACTATAGGAAGGAAAGACAAGGCTCCTATTCCTCTAGGCACTCAGGCCTCACTATAGGAAGGAAAGACAGGTCTCCTATTCCTCTAGGCACTCAGGCCTCACTATAGGAAGGAAAGTCAAGGCTCCTATTCCTCTAGGCACTCAGGCCTCACTATAGGAAGGAAAGACAGGTCTCCTATTCCTCTAGGCACTCAGGCCTCACTATAGGAAGGAAAGTCAAGCCTCCTATTCCTCTAGGCACTCAGGCCTCACTATAGGAAGGAAAGTCAAGCCTCTTATTCCTCTAGGCACTCAGGCCTCACTATAGGAAGGAAAGTCAAGCCTCCTATTCCTCTAGGCACTCAGGCCTCACTATAGGAAGGAAAGTCAAGCCTCCTATTCCTCTAGGCACTCAGGCCTCACTATAGGAAGGAAAGTCAAGCCTCCTATTCCTCTAGGCACTCAGGCCTCACTATAGGAAGGAAAGACAAGCCTCCTATTCCTCTAGGCACTCAGGCCTCACTATAGGAAGGAAAGTCAAGCCTCCTATTCCTCTAGGCACTCAGGCCTCACTATAGGAAGGAAAGACAAGCCTCCTATTCCTCTAGGCACTCAAGCCTAACAAATCACAGACTTATAGCAGCTTTCTGCTTCTGGGCTTTGTTTTTTTTTTTTTTTTGGATTTTTTTTTTAAACCTGACCTCACATTGTTGCATTCATTACATATCTACAGACAGTTATGTGTTCATCTACACATATCTCAGAGAATGATGTTCACATCTACAAATAACTCATGTATCTCACACAATTATATGTGTGTTTACTGGCATGTCAGACAGTCATGTCTACATCTACATATATGTGTCAGACAGTCATGTATACATCTACATATATGTGTCAGACAGTCATGTCTACATCTACATATATGTGTCAGACAGTCATGTATACATCTACATATATGTGTCAGACAGTCATGTCTACATCTACATATATGTGTCAGACAGTCAGGTATACATCTACATATATGTGTCAGACAGTCAGGTATACATCTACATATATGTGCCAGACAGTCATGTCTACATCTACATATATGTCAGACAGTCATGTCTGCATCTTCATATATGTCAGACAGTCATGTATACATCTACATATATGTGTCAGACAGTCAGGTATACATCTACATATATGTGTCAGACAGTCATGTATACATCTACATATATGTGTCAGACAGTCATGTATACATCTACATATATGTGTCAGACAGTCAGGTATACATCTACATATATGTGTCAGACAGTCATGTATACATCTACATATATGTGTCAGACAGTCAGGTATACATCTACATATATGTGTCAGACAGTCAGGTATACATCTACATATATGTGTCAGACAGTCATGTATACATCTACATATATGTGTCAGACAGTCAGGTATACATCTACATATATGTGTCAGACAGTCAGGTATACATCTACATATATGTGTCAGACAGTCATGTATACATCTATATATATGTGTCAGACAACCATGTATACATCTACATATATGTGTCAGACAGTCAGGTATACATCTACATATATGTGTCAGACAGCCAGGTATACATCTACATATATGTGTCAGACAGTCAGGTATACATCTACATATATGTGTCAGACAGTCAGGTATACATCTACATATATGTATCAGACAGTCATGTATACATCTACATATATGTATCAGACAGCCATGTATACATCTACATATATGTATCAGACAGTCAGGTATACATCTACATATATGTGTCAGACAGTCATGTCTACATCTACATATATGTGTCAGACAGTCAGGTATACATCTACATATATGTATCAGACAACCATGTATACATCTACATATATGTGTCAGACAGTCAGGTATACAACTACATATATGTGTCAGACAGTCATGTCTACATCTACATATATGTGTCAGACAGTCATGTATACATCTACATATATGTATCAGACAGTCAGGTATACATCTACATATATGTGTCAGACAGTCAGGTATACATCTACATATATGTGTCAGACAGTCATGTATACATCTACATATATGTGTCAGACAGTCATGTCTGCATCTACATATATATGTCACATAGTCATGTACAGGTCTACAGATATCTCAGACATTTTCCAACTGATACTTGTTTCTATCAATATGTCACACTAGATCATTTAGCCAGTTTTTGACATTTCTGATGCTCTTCAATTGGTCTATACAAATGTGGCTAGCACCACATATCCAGTATGTCTCTAGGTGTGTTAAAGAGTTCTTTTCTGTTTTTACTTTTATGTCTGCTTCTGAAATGAGCCAAAAATATAGTATCATGGGCTCAATACAAGTGTGCAGTAAGAACTAGCACAGCTGGGGGGAACATTGCTGGTGCGTTAAGTAAATAACAGACAAGTAAGTGCCTGAGGCAGTTGAAATTAGTAATTTGATCTGCCATACCATTCATTCCTCACGTGCTAAATTCAATATTTAATCCAATTTGATCTAGTTCAAGTCTGGAACTGAAATTAGACTACTAAGTATTCCACTGAATGGCCCAACTATAGATGCTTTGTATGCTAACATGTCAGCTCTCTTTCGCTTAACCCTGCATGTCCTGGACAGTACAACAATTTAAGTTTGTGTAGGCGGCTCTGTGGTTAAAGGCTTGCGAACGCGGTTTGTGAGCCGGGTACCAGGCGTTCGAAGCTCAGCTGCGACTGATTTGTGCAGCAGACAGTGTCGCGTTGTGTTATAACGTGCTGGTATGGGAGCCAGTCGTTCAGAAAGCAATGGCAACTACTGAACGTAACACTTGCCTAGTACGTCAACAGCAGCTGAAAAATGTTGGTGTTGACTGCAACGTCCCGTAAGGGATACGCAACAAATTTTATTTTATTATAGGACACTATAACAGAATGGGTGATAAATGATAGGTCTTCCCATATACATTGTCATAATAGTCTTGTAATCAGTTCTCTCCCTTATCCCTTTTCCGTCCTAGTCATGTCCAATCATTTATAAAAACCACTCATTTTATGGGGTTGTGTTGACCTCAGAGACAAATTGGTCCAGAAACAGATTCAGCCCCTGCAGGATATTTGAAATAAACAAGCACACTACCCACTAGACTCCAGGATGACTATAAGTCTAAACATTCCAAATTGTAATGAATGCTTTCTCAGGAAATTCTCTGTTTCATGCCAATGTTGTCACATTCTCTTGAAAACATTTTATGAAGATAAGTCAGAAAGTGAGTCACAATTTAGTATAAAAACTATATGAGATGTGAACTTGAAAACTATTTATTATTGTACCTTTTTTTCGCAACATAAGTGCTTTGAAAATGTATCCCATAATTTTATCAGTCCACCCATGTTCACGCATGCCACTCAACTTCATCAGTTGTCACCACTTTTTGTGACAAACACTTGTCACTCTAGACAAACAGTTATGAATTTCTTGGCAGTAAGTCCACTGCACCAAAAGAAGCCTAATGACAGCATGCTGTTTCTCCGTGGAAAATATTCAAGTATGCCCGAGATATCCAACACAATGTGAGTACGTCTAGACATGCAGCAATTACCATCTGCCCCGCACATTGATGTCAAGCCAGATGGATGTGCCACATGACACCTTTATAAACTATCAACAATCGCTTCTCAACTGTCATATAATTTTTGACTAACTTACTGACTTACTCACATAAATAACCAATTTTGTTACTTCTATGCATTACGATAGTTATTTTTTTACACACAATGCCACCAGACAAACATATCCGTTTCTTGACTTTACATTTGAAAATTCAGTATTGTGTGTTACATTTAAAGAAATAGCAGAAACAAGATATGAACATATTGTTAATTATAATTGCCATAATGATAAGCTATTAAAACTTCTGTACTGTACATTGATGTCTTCAGATTGTTGTTATTACTGCCAGCTTGGGGTATGAAGTTCATCGTTGTCATAATTGGTGATTGATAATTGCCTATTGTGATATTTTAATGTTTGTATTTTTCAAAGCATGTTGAGTTGAGTTGTTCACTTTTGTTCAACTTGAAGCAAATGAGCCTGATGATGACTTGATTCCATCCTGAATGGCAAACAACACAATCAACCTGATCATGTTTGTGAGCTCTACAAGCAGCAAGTGCAAGACATGGGAGCTAACTGTTTGCCAGCATTAGTAGGGATTACTGTCTCATAGCATACACAGCGTTGAGTCCTCAAGAAGCTTCATCACAGCAGAGGCCGTGGTCAATCCTCTCTGTGTTTGTCAGACTTGTGTCTGCTCAGGGTGCCCCACATGTAGGTGAAGAGATATCTAGTTCAGAAAAAACACTTCAGCCCCTCTGCATCTTTCATAGAGGTGTAGATTTTATCTCTCTTTTCTGACTTTCTGTACATTTGTTAAGAGTCATAATCATGTCTTGTTTTAGGTAAATAATCTAATTTTTGAATAATTATTTTTATAGTAAAGCAATCATGTATATTATATCACCCTTCCTCTAATAATTGGCTAGTGAATCACCGATGTTATATTCTCTAACCGATCCTTGGCTACTGAAACTATCTATATCTCACACAAACTTTGGGTGTATACTATTATACCCCTCCCCCCTTTCTTCAGTAGTGAATCAAGGATGGTATATGATATACTCTTATCTCTCACTGATCCTAGGCTAATGAATCAAAAATGTTATACCCCTTCCCTCTCGCTCTCTATCTCTTCCGAAAGAAAAGAAAAACAAAAACAAATCACTGGCTAGTGAACCTAATAGCTGGCCGTCTCAGGCAGGAAGTAGAAGAGATCCCATGAGCATGTTACAGATCATTTAGCTGCTGGGAATTCCAAATAGGCCACTGCTGTGGTTAATTATAATAATAAGTACATAATGTAACTCATCATTATGTGCTGGGTCAAATGGTGTAGGTGTTAATGTGTCTCCAGAGATCTTGGTGTTGTGGATCAATTATACTGTTGACATTCTCCAGCGCCACCATCGTAGATCATGAAGCATGGTTTCTCTCAATCTGCCACTGCCTATTCTATTAGTGATCATCCATCTTCACAATATTGTCCAATGTCTCTTTTCCCATTATATGACCAAATAACAGCGTCTGTCTCTTTCTTATAGCTAGCTGCCAATAATGTTCTGCATTCTTTAGCCTTTTCCAGGAAATGGCTTTTAGTTATTCTGGCCGAAGAAAGATATTTGCAACAATTATTTCAAAAACCACATCTTTACTGCCTCCAAGAATTCACATTCCAAGATTCACTGCCATACAGCAGCACAGGTTCATTATAACATCTCAATACTCTCTTTCTGACACTCAGTGGAAGTGATATATTACATCTCAATACTCTCTTTCTGACACTCGGTGGAAGTGATATTTTACATCTCAATACTCTCTTTCTGACACTCAGTGGAAGTGATATATTACATCTCAATACTCTCTTTCTGACACTCGGTGGAAGTGATATATTACATCTCAATACTCTCTTTCTGACACTCGGTGGAAGTGATATAATACATTCAGCTTCTGTAATGCGGTTTTGCTTGAAAACAGAATAATGATAATTTGTGTGATTCTGATATACTCACAGTGGGATACATGACATTGCTGCAGGGCTCGCGCAGCGTACTGATTCGACTAGTGTGTCCTGTGATGGGTGATCAGATAGAAATAGAAGCACTCATGGGTAATTTCAAGAGTGATGAAATGATAACAGCCTTTAAACCAATTAATCAGCCATTGGGTCAATCAATCTTATCTTTACAGTCATAGCCTTATGATTCATAGTCCCATTCTGATTCATTCCACAGATGCTTCAATGTTTTGAAGACAAATTGACAGATGTGTGCATGTCTTCCCAAGGGGCTCCAGAAAAATATACACAAGTTCTGAAAAACAGGAATGGTCATATTCTGCATAGAGTGCTTATTAATTTTGCTTTCAACCCACCACTGACTAGAGCGCATAAAGAATGAAGATATGCGGGTGATGTTGGGATACATAAGGGGCACACCAGTAGTGTGTATGCAATACATCTTACCCACTATTACAGACAGGCTCAAGGTGCAACAGGCTAAATCATATCTCTGAGTGGCTGCAGACACGGAACAACCCCTGCATGACATCCTGGAGACAGTTAAGTAAGGACCACAGGCTGATCAGAGGAAAATCATGGATGGCTTAGGCAGAGGACACAATCAGAGAAGTATCCATCCTTGAGGACATTGGTGGGGGAGAGGAGTGAATCAGAATGCCAGTGTTGTCATACTTGTGAAAGATCATATTAATATTGGATCGGGAATGCAGGGATTGGCAGGCAGGTTGCACTGAATGGGAGGTGCAACAAGTTAGTCGTGGTTCCAACTTCACAGCAACAGGTCGTCCCATTTATGCTCTGTTCCTGTGCCAGTGAATATCACACAAAATACTCCTCACTACCGAATGTGAAAAGCGGAAAAGACAGGAGTTTCGGTAAGCCAACAGCCCGCACAGGTACACTGTGCATAATGCTGTTGCCAGAATGCCAACACAAAAGTCCTCTACGAAAAATACAGTTTATCGTCAATGGAATCGGCAGTCACCAGAAAGACTTCATTGACCCGGGGTTTATCCCATATAGCTTGGTCTCTTTCCACAGAACGACCCGCTGAAAGCGCCGCACAAAGCATTAACTCCATAGATCCAGCGATGACCCCCAGGAATATCCGAGAAAAATGCACTTGTGAACCGAAAAGGCAAACCAGTCCATTCAGCAACAGCCGGCCGCCATTGTTCCAAACATGCAGTTCACACTACAAACAACCGCGGACAAATGTAAAAGCATTCCACACGAAATTCACAGCTCACAGTGTCATGCCACGCACTCACTCAGTAGCAGGGAACCACACACCACCAGTCAAAAATTGAGGAAAATGTGAATGCAAGGTGCAACAATTGATCCACAACAGTTCGCGTCTAGGCAATGTAATCATCTAACGGATGGCTCTACTCTAAGAAGTAAAATAAATGCCCGGGGTTTCGTGGTAAAGGTTGGTGGACGGTGTTTGGTGCAGGAGAGCCTGGCATATGATGCCACAACATCTAGTCTGAGAATGGAGTCTACCCAACACTGGCTATACATTGAGCATATTTTTAATCGTTTATTGTTTGTCATATACAGTATATGAAACGCTTATTATGGCCACAATTTTGATGTTAAAATTGGACGAGGCTGGGATTTATGGCCTGTCGACTGCAAGGGTTTTCTGAAGATTGATTAACACTCTTTTCCAACCATGCTGGTGTATGTTCAGTACATACACTTCATATGAAATAGAACTCTGCAGCATGCACCTGGCGAGATGTAGTGAAACTTGCCAGGCAACATATTGCGCACCTGATTTATGATTTATTTGTTTAAATTCTTGAATTCCAATACTTTGAGTGCATACTTCATTTCTGGCTTCTGTTTCAGAGTAGTTCATTAAACATTGCACTCATTCTACATTAATGAGTTATGTTAAGAACCAGCATTGCAGTACTCAGGACATTCGCTTATGCGCTCTACCTTCATCTTCAAAACCCAGTGGAGAATCCCAGTACTGATGGTTCTACAGTAATGACAGATGCTCAATGTATAATCCTACAGAAAGTGTAAGCTGGTAGTTCTGCACTTGTAGAGGTTGTCCTGCACCAGAAAATTTCATGGAGAGTAAAGGTGGCCATTAAGTGCTGATTGGTCTAAAATAAAGGGCTAGCACCATATATGCAATACACCTGGTGGCATGAACAAGGGGCCTTGACTCTCTTGCTGACTGCACTGTCTGGGTTGATGTGGCATAATAATTACTGTGTGTGCCTTGGTCCAGCTTTCAATTCAGCAGTGCAAGAATGTTACCTCCAAACTCAGAGGTTGATCTAGCCCAGCAACATTTCTGCTGGATACAGTTGCAAACTTGTCTGTACGCTGTCTGGAAAGATATGGTACTGAGAAAGACAACTGGTCTCTCCGTGTCACTGTGCAAGGTCTAAGGCTTCACACCCTTACAGCACTGTAACTACAACATCATGACCTTCACCTTGGTTTATAACACCGCACTGAAAGAACGACAACACTTAACACTGCAGACAAGGCAGATTACCTAAGTTTTCAACTTTAGTTCACAATGAATAGACAAGACAAAGTCATGTTCATACAAAACAATTAGCACAATTTTATTGTAAACATCTGTAAATCTGAAGTAAAAAAAATCTCATGAATTCAAGTACACATTTGAGATGTAAGAACGGCGTATGTTCAGCTGTTAATGCTGTACGGTATGATCAATGCTAATGACACTAATGTTTATACCAAACAACTACACATGTTGTCTCTACAACCCCTGTTTTCTCTTCTCTATGCCTTGAAGCATACAGGATATATGGTGCTAACACATTAAATTGACAGACCACTCAGTGGGTGATGTGGTCGACATCACCTAGCCACATTTACTTCCCAGAATATTTTGTGGCATCCATGTTAAGCTGGGTTGACCTGGGAGCCCAGTTCAGTGTGTAAACAATCTTTGCCTTGATGGGAAAATCCAACACGTGACCACTGGGCCGGCAAGCCAGCAGCCTATGATATCATGGCTCTATCTCACCTTTTAGCTTGTCATTTTCTAAGACCTGCAACAACTATTGGGCATTCTAGTAACAAAGAGTGCAACAATAGGAGGACTTCCCTTGAATACCAAGAAAACACAATTAATGGTTATATCAAAGAAACAGGTAAGACCAAAATGTAGTGAAAATGCACAAGTTAATAAATTAAATACCTAGGGACAGTCAAAACATCAAACAGAAGATTAAAAACAGAATAATTCAGGAAAATGCCGCATTTCAGAAAATGCATTATATCACTGAATATCAAAGAGAGAACGCGAACCTGTTCTGTTCTATGGCTGCGAATCATGAAATATGAACGAACAAAGTTGGGGGAGCTTGGAGGCAACAGAGTGTGGTTTCTGACACAAATGTTGAACTACCAGAGTAACTAACGACTGCCAGGAGAATGAAATCAACATCACTGTACTCTGGCATTCCCAAATGAGGCTAACGAAAGTAGAACATTATAAACAAATATAAGGAAACAGTGTTCTTTCATCGTGTAATGAGAAGAGAGGCAACGGAAAACATTGTGATAACTGAAAAGATCAGCGGTAGAAAAAGGCAGAGCCAGACTGAGAGAAATTACACTGGATGGCCAACACCAGTTGGCAGGGAATAGTGATTATTATGTATACACAAAGGTAAGACAACTTTTGCTGTAACTTTATATTAACGGGATACCTTTTTGCAGAAATCTTCATAACATAACCAAAGTTTGCTACATTTAAGAACTGCCGATTATTTAACAACATTCATCTACATCTCCATCATCTTCTGTCATCAACATTTGCAATGTCTCTACTCCAGTATTGGTCATGGACAGGACGGTTCGCTTGAGGTCTTCTCTGGTCTCCAACAGTTTGAGGGCCACTCCTGTTGGCCAGATATCTTGTGTCTGCCTGGTATCTAATATAACAACTATTATTTATTTATCAAGATCTAAAAAAAATGGTCCATCATTTTAAACAATATTCATCTAAGAACTGCCATTTTCATCATATATTCGTCTTCATTTAGTTGTTTTTTTCATATCCCTTACAGGACGTTGCTGTCAACATCAGCATTTTTCAGCTGTTGTTGATGTACTAGGCAAGATTCACTCAGTAGTTTGCCATTGCTTTCTAAGCGACTGGTTCACACACTATATTCATCTATATTTTTTTTTTAATGGTCCATTATTACATAAACATTAACCTAACATCTAACAACTACCATATATTTAGCACATATTCATCAACATCTAAATACTGTGGATATTTGCATTCTTCTAACAGCAGTCACATCATTTAATAAACATACATCCTACATCTGGGCAGCACGCTGGTAGCACACCCATGTTCCCCCAGGTGCAGATTTTCTCAAATTGGCCTGGGCTTTCAGGTCAACCCAACTTAAATAGAAAACCAGGAAATGTTCTGGGAAACAGGTTGCTGGTGTAATACCGACCACGCCACCCATCAAGTGCCCATGTGTCTACTGGTGTAATACCGACCACGCCACCCATCAAGTGCCCATGTGTCTACTGGTGTAATACCGACCACGCCACCCATCAAGTGCCCATGTGTCTACTGGTGTTACAAATATGCTGCTAGCACCATGTACCCGACACACCTCCAGACTGGGAGTCACTGATGGCAACATCTGGATGCAATGCCTTTACAAAGCCAAACCAAACCTGAATGTTAGTAACAGTGTTGAAACCAACTATAACAAGTGTTGAATCTCTTCTCACAGCACATCCAACTATAGTTACACTGTGTATATCAGGATTTACAATATAACATTACTGGTGGTGGCGAGAGGAAGACAACAGTGGGAAGATAACAACACATTATCGACTGGAAATATAAGTCATTTAACACAGAGAATGCTGGACATGTATTGCAACCAACTTTTGCTGTAAGATGGCAGTAATCTAATTTGATCTCATGTACTCTGATATATTTATATATTTGTGACAATGTGAAAGGTGCCAATGTGAAAGGCTTGTGGATTTTCTTTGTTACCTGGCCCAAACTTTTCTCCCGTTGATCTTTCCAATAATCACAATGTTTTCTGGTGCCTCTCTTCTCATTACATGACAAAAGAACACCGTTTCCTTATATTTTTATATAATCTTCTGCTTTCATTAGCCTCATTTGGGAATGCCAGAGTACATAATAGTGGCTGACACCTCATGCAAGGAAGCATTAATAGTGTGAGATCTACATGCTGGATGTGCTAAGCAAAGTTTGAGCATTCACCTTTAAGATTTCTTTATCCAATTGTTCATAAAGTTATGTACTTATTTTTCACTTAATAGTGTTACATTGTGTACATGCCATTTAATCATACCTCATCGCATACCACCAGTATATCAAAACATCAACTGGTATAATCATTATCATGATAGTAATGTTTAAACAGAATGTTTTATTTATTCATATCATCCATTCTGTGGAAAGATTATGAAAATCTAATAAATACGGTGGTTGTTTGTTTAACTCATAGTTCTTCCATAATATTTCTAACTGTATGTAAATATTTATGTGCAGCTAAAGTGCTTGTAAACTCCTTTACAGTTAGTGGGAGTGGAAAAATAACTTTCCAGGAGTGGATCAGCCCTATGTAGTTATTTCTGCACAAACTTATTCTACATATCTAAATTCCTCTTTCTCACTCCTGGAGGTACCAAGAGTATCTACATCTACCTTTTCTACAAGCCACTTGTTGGCTGTTTAGTTGAGTATCCAGGGACAGTTCCTTCAATCAGCGTACAAAAGACATTTTCCCCAAGTTTTCTAACCTGAATCTGTAGGCTAGGGGATTTGAACCTGCACCCACAACTAAACACCAGTGTGAGTCAACCCAACTTCTGACATTATTGAGTCACTCATTTTTTGGATAGAAACCAGGGAGAACTCAAGTTTAATAACGGATTTCTAAAAACTGCACATGTTCTATATGAAGTTTGTTTTTAAATCCATAAATGCAAATCTAAAAATACAAACCAGGTTTCAGTGGTGAAAACAGCAGCACATGACAAATCATCTTTAGGCTACCAGAGGTCACATTCATTTCAGTAATACATAATTAACTAAGAGCTTTAATCATAATCACCATCATGAAGTGCCTTGCCAATTTGCACGGGAGATCATGCTTGTTCAAGGCGCCCATTCTTCAGCTCTATGCATCAGTTCATGTGTTATCTGTTATCTATCCATATATTGATAGAAGACAATCCAGAATCTTATATCAAGGCTGCCTATATCTTTTTCCCTATTAATAAGACTAGCTGTGACAATATGTTTTCCCCCTCTCACTATGTATTTAACAAATGTTGATAGCTTCCTGTCTGGGCATTTTTGCCTCTTCCAGAACATTTCTAGTTTTCATGAAGGTTGTTATATAAACTGTGAAGAAGAAAAATACTAAACTATGATACAATGGTTCAGCAAGATAACGAGAAAACTTAGGACACCCAGATTAGCTGTTACAGTACACTTAACACTCGCTTGACAGTTGTAAAGTATATTTAACACTGGCTGGACAGTTATACAGTACATTTAACACTGGCTGGATATAGTTCTCATCTCAACTCATCATGTTCCTCTTGTACCTTGCGGTGTCGAGGTGAAATATAAACAGTGGGAGAGTGCCAGCTTATGGGCTTCATGAATTGATATTCCCATGGACTCTTCTATTCCCTCCGTCCATTGTTTATGTGGTCGGCCTCTTCCTCTGCTTCCCTCTAGTCTGTACATCATTGCTTGTTGTGGTATACTGCTAGTTGGCAACCTGGTTTCATAGCGAAACCATTTGACTTGCTGCCTTCTAATAAAATCTAATGCTACTATAACCCCTACTTTAGTCCTGATTTCTTCATTTCTGATCTTATCTCTTCTTGGTACATTGAGTATTCTTCTCAGGAATCTCATTTCTGTTGTGAGTTTTCTTTTATCTTTTTTTCTGTCATTGTCCAGGTTTGGCATTGGTAGCACAGAGTTGGTAGGAAGATTGTGTTGTAAAGTGCTTTCTTAGTAACTATTGATACATGTTTGTTCTTTAGTATTGGTGTCCGTTGTCCAATGAGTGGACACAGTTATACAGTACATTTAACACTGGCTGGACACAGTTATACAGTACATTTAACACTGGCTAAACATAGCTATATGCTATACTTAACAATGATCAGACACAGCTGTAGAGTACACTTAACACTAGCTGAACAGGTTGTATGCTGCACTTATCATCTGATTCACACAGCTGTACAGTAAATTACAGTTACTTAAATACTGAATAGACATTACTGTACAGTACACTAAATATTGAGTAGACATAGCTGTACAGTATGATAATTATTGAGTTGAAATTACTGTACAGCACAACTAAATACTGATTAGACACAGCTGTGCAGTTCAATAAATACTGAATTGACACAGCTGTACAGTATAATAAATAGTAACTAGACACAGCTGCACAGTACACTACATACTGACTAAACACAGCTGTAATGTACACTAAATACTGGCTGGACACAGTTCTACAGTACACTTAACACTGGCTGGACACAGTTATACAGTACATTTAACACTGGCTAAACATAGCTATATGCTACACTTAACAATGATCAGACACAGCTGTAGAGTACACTTAACACTAGCTGAACAGGTTGTATGCTGCACTTATCATCTGATTCACACAGCTGTACAGTAAATTACAGTTACTTAAATACTGAATAGACATTACTGTACAGTACACTAAATATTGAGTAGACACAGCTGTACAGTATGATAATTATTGAGTAGAAATTACTGTACAGAACAACTAAATACTGATTAGACACATCTGTGCAGTTCAATAAATACTGAATTGACACAGCTGTACAGTACAATAAATACTAACTAGACACAGCTGCACTGTACACTACATACTGACTAAACACAGCTGTAATGTACACTAAATACTGACTAGACACAGCTGTAATGTACACTAAATACTGACTAGACACAGCTGTACAGTACAATAAATACTGACTAGACACAGCTGTATAGTACAATAAATACTGACTAGACACAGCTGTACAGTACAATAAATACTGACTAGACACAGCTGTATAGTACAATAAATACTGACTAGACACAGCTGTATAGTACAATAAATACTGACTAGACACAGCTGTACAGTACAATAAATACTGACTAGACACAGCTGTACAGTACAATAAATACTGACTAGACACAGCTGTATAGTACAATAAATACTGACTAGACACAGCTGTACAGTACAATAAATACTGACTAGACACAGCTGTACAGTACAATAAATACCAACTAGACACAGGTGTACAGAATACTTAACACTTTCAGTGCAATCATCAGGAGGTGTGTATTCGGCTTGAATTCTAGTCATCAAATAATGTATTCTTTTGCTTTCTACTTTTGGTTATGGCCAAAGACATCAGTGAAAGTAATGCACTTGTGATTTTTCCAAGTTATTATTTTCTTCGTTGTATTTCTGCTGTGAAACCTTCTGGGACCAATGTTAATACTGGCCAGACTCAGCTGTACAGTACACTTAATATTTACTAAACACAGCTGTACAATATACTGAACACTGGCAAGGCAGTTTACGGTACATTTAACACTGACCACACTATGATAACAAAAATAATCTCTGCTAATAAATAATTCATGGGATTCTGCAAACAATTTTCAAATCACCACTTTCTTGCCTTACCTGTTTTCTACCATCATTGAACGAGGTTGGCAAGGCCATTATATGAAGGAGTATAACTCTAAACAAATCAAGCACACATCTGCTAGCATATTACCCATGACTTCCCCTGAGGCTAAGAAGATGAAATATTTGTCTAACAGCAGTACAATACAAAGCAACTTCATTACAGAAACACAACTCACAGAAACCACCATTGCACAGTAAGGTGAAGAACTGTGACAAAGTGTCCAGTTATTGGCGCCAATAAGTGCTATTTTATGCTCCACAAGCAGCAAAACAACAAGACAATCACTTCATTCCTGTGATGTTCAGATGAGGAGTGAGTTCCCTTGAGCAAGATGGCGGGACATTTTTTCGTCCCGTAAAATGGAACGTGTTTTTTCCGAAATGTGTATGGATTAAGTGTGTTTTTCGTGTTTTAATGGAGTTCGGACCGTGCAACGGAGTTCGTGCACGCGCGCCCGGACTCCCTTCGGCGTATCATCGGCGCCCGGTGGCGATAGCTAAGCCTAACATGACGACCGACAAGAACACGGCGTGGCAAGAGGGCGGGCACACGCAGAAGGCGGTTAAAATGTGACAGATTGGGCATCGGACACGTTCGAGTACTGTACTGGAACTGTGCATCATTTAGTCAACGCCGACCCATTCTTGAAAAACTACTGTACGGAAACGATATTGTAGTCTTACAAGAAACACAGCTCGGCGACGGAACAGTCAATGTCGCGGGATATCAGGGATTCTTTAACAGTCGGCACCTCGGACAGGCCATTCTGGTCCGCGACAACATACTAGTGTCTGAGATCGATATGTCTTCCTGGAACAGTGATGCCCTGCAAGTGCAGGCATTAAGAATAATGACACCAGTGCAGCTTGTAATCGTCAATGTTTATGCGCGAAATGGGAAGGTCGACGTGCGACAATGGCAGAGTTTGTTCGATATGCATGAAAGGCATATCATCTACTGTGGGGACTTCAATGCCAGAGGCAGTCAATGGGGGAATTGCATCACCAATAGACAGGGAGAAGATCTGGAGGACGCCCTGGCATCTGCTGCCCTAATCTGTCTGAATGATGGGAAGGTCACCAGAATAGCCACTCGACCAGGTGACTCTGACAGCGTCATTGACTTGGCTCTGGTGTCGCCCACCATCGCACCAAGGTGCCGGTGGGGCACACTGGGATACCACGATAGTGACCACTACCCTTGTGTCATCCTGATCAAGAAAGACGGGGCCATGAGTCAAAGAAGCAAGACAAATGCCTTCCCGTACGACAACACTGGTCAAGACGCCATAAGCAAGATCAGAAGAAGAAAACTAACTTCCTCCCGCAGGAGACAAGAAAGATGGTTGCAACCACCATGGTGGAATGGAGAGGTCGAGAAGGCATGGCTGGGAAAGAGGCAGGCTGTCAAAGACTGGCAAAAGGCCAGAAAGGCTAACATGCCACAGGTTGAGTTGGCGAACATGAAGACTGAGGTCGATAGGACGACGACTTTATTCAAATCCTGCGCCAAACATGCCAAGGCCGAGAAATGGGACGAGTTCTGCAGGAAGGTGTGCTACGAGCGATCTCTTACGACATTCTGGCGCCTCCACAAGAGCATGAACGGTGCTGCACAACGTAGGGGTACTCCAGACTTTCAAGGCACAGACCTGGCATGGAAAAAGTCGGATGCGGATAAAGGTAAGGCCCTTCTTGCACGCTACATAGAACAGACTGACCAGAAAGACGAGCCCGCCAGACAGAGGACCACAACGACACTCTCTCAGTTGTGCGAGGGGGTCGGGACGGACGAAGAATGGACAATCACAGCTGAGATAGTGCGTGCGATGCTCAAGAAATCACCTAACACCGCCCCAGGCCCAGACGGCATCCGATATGGTGACCTACTGGTGATATCAGATGATGACATGGAAGAACTGGCCAGAGAATTCAACACCAGTATCCAGAGGGGTCAGGTCAAAGAAGAATGGCTACACAGCTACTTGCTGCCGCTGTCAAAACCGAACAAAGACCATTCCAAGATAAGCGGCTACAGAATCATTACGATGCAGAATACTGTTGGCAAGCTACTGGAGAAAATTGTAGCACACAGACTTGCTTGTGACTTGGAACAGCTCGGCTGCTTCCCGCCCACACTTGGAGGATACAGACGCAACAAAGAGTCATGGCTGAATGTGGCGGTCTTTGCTCAAGATGTTTACGAAGGATTTCAGGTCAGAGAAGAGACATGTGCGGCCGCCATAGACTTAGAGGACGCATATAACAGAGTATCTTTCGAGCACTTGATGCAAACCCTCCTCAGGCTGAAAGTACACCCTCACCTTGTACGATGGATAGCTGCAGTTTTGCTCCAAAGGAAGGTGGTGCTAAGATGCGGGAGTTGGTCTTCTGAGCCGATAACGATATGTCCAGGATTGCCGCAGGGTTCACCACTGTCACCAGTACTATTCAACGTGTATACGGTGCCGATCACTGAACAACAGTTGGATGGGAGGGGTAGGACTCTGTCATTCGTCGACGACATCCTCGTGTATCGACAGGGTCGAGATAGACAGGCGGTTGCCAATGATATGCAGGGCGAACTAGATCGAATTTCCTCATGGTGTGCTGATGCCGATGCCCTTGTCAACCCTGCAAAGGCAACGGTTACATGGTTCTCACTAAACAACCATATTGTGAAAACAGACCTGCCGGCAGTAAGAATGGATGGGAGCAGCTTGAGTAGAACCCAGTCAATGACATATCTTGGCGTGAGGCTTGATCGTAGCCTGTCCTTCAGAGATCATGTCGATTACGTCATAACGAAGGCTCGAAAAGGTTTGTCAGCAATGAGAGTCATGGCGACTGCCAATATCGAGCAAAGACTGCTAATACTTCTGTTCCAAGGACTTGTGCTTTCACGCATCGAGTATGCCCTGGCCATCCTCACTGTCAGCCCTACACAGATTGGAAGACTTGAAAAGGTACAAAACGAAGCCATGCGCATCATTTTGGGCTGCACGAGAGACACCAGCTGTGTAGCAATGAGATACCTCGACTTCCCGACAATGGAACACAGGATCAAGATCTGGAGAGCTCGTGCATACTTAAAAATAAGTGCAGATGAGCAGCACCCTCTGCATGACGCTATATTCAGAGAAAAGGGTGACAGGCTAAAGAGGGGAAAATCATGGATAGGTCGGGCGGAAGATGTCGTCAGACAGGTCTGCAGTCTTACCAGTATCAACCCCGGCAAGGAATGGGTGCCTGTGCCTCCAGCTTTTAAGTGCACTTTCTCGTGCATTATCACACTCGATAGACGGTGCAGAGAGCAGAACCCTGCCGCTGTCAATGCAGAGGTTAACGCGCTCATCTATGAACACTCAGATAGCCCCGAAGTGCTCATCTATACAGATGGATCTGTTGTAAAGCAGCAGAGAAGTGCGTGGGCATTTACAGCCCGTTCAGCGGGCCGAACCGTTCAAGAATCCAGTGGTGCCCACTCTATGACCACGAGCAGCATGACGATGGAGGTGATGGCAGTTACACAGGCTTTCATATGGCTGGAATCACAGCATTATACCAACGTGTGTGTACTAAGTGATTCAATGAGCATGATTCAGAAGGTCGAAGCTGGATCTGTACGTAGACAGTGGACTGAATCGCTGCGGAAGTCTGTTGTCCGTAAAGTCACCTTCATCTTCGTCCCGGGACATGCGGGAGTCGAGGGAAATGAACGAGCTGACAAACTGGCTGGCTCTGCACCCCCTGTAGATGGCCAGCCCATGGATCGTGCCGATGTTATTAACGTCCTTAAAGATATGGCGAGAACAGAGGACTTTAACGTCAGTGATTCCACATCGCTGTCCAGGATGAAAGACCTGGGAGTAAGAATCGGCACAGCCAGACGCGAGAGGTACATCGGGAAAACAAAGCGTCTCGTCAATCAACACAGAACTGGCACTATTAGACACCGGACGCTGATGAATATGCTGGGGGGAGGATCTGAGCACCTATGGACATGTCCGGAGTGCAGTGAAGATACCCCAACTGATAACTGATAACTGATGTTCAGATGATGGCAGCCATCTCCACAAGTAATTCATGTTAGTGGAGGATGTTCAGAAATACATGAAAATTCCTTTTGTTTCACTTAGTTTTACTTTTTTTTATTGCCAAATGGGGCATATGCCTTCAACTATTTTATGCCATATCCTCCTGTTCTGTTTGATGCAGATTTTCATTACTGCACACCAGATGTGGTGCCCTGACCTTTTCCATAATAAATCTACCAGCATAAGCAGCTAACTGTGTCAGTTTCATGTTGATTGACAGCGAATTTGCCTGGTGTGGCACTTTTCATAACATTCTGGTCCTCGGTCCAAACTGTTGCATTCAAACTGAAAATGATTTTGCCCCCACCCAACTGTGTAAAGATGTTGATAATCTCAGCTCAGTCCTCTGATTAGCCCAGTGATATAGTAGCAGAATCAGGCAATTTATGTGCTTTTCCACTGCAATCTCTCTATAAATGATGGACCAATGCAGAAATTCATGCCTGCATGCAGAACCTGTCTCAATGTTATGGACCATGCTTAATTAATCCTGTAGCATGAAAGCATGGGTGTAGTTTTGTGACTCAGCCAAATCAGTGCCACTGTTACCACCAAAACTTCCACTGAGGTCATGATGAATGCACCACTGGCTTCCTTAACAAAAGTGCCACATGCGCACGCTGAGAAGACACATGCACATCTGCCATGTTAATAACCTCCTATACTCTAGTACACAGTGATAAACATTCATGGTCTCCTCTATGACCTCAACAACATTCACATTTTGTTATCATAAGTGCTTTTCCTTTAACTTGGCTTGTGTCTGTTTTAAGCAGGTTAAAAAAATACTAATGGACGGATTTTAATACATTTTCCTTCTCTATGTCACTAGCAAACACTGCACTAGAATAGCATGATCACTAAATGGTGTCAGACAAAAATGAATGTCCTGTGAAAATACTGTCAATGCACAATTGTGTCACATATTACACAGCTCAACACGACAACTCCTGCAAGCTTATCATATATTAAACCACTTCAAGTCACCTGCACACATACAATATAATGTCAGAAGTGTTGCTATGTAAGTACTGCTCTTATTCGAGTACAATATAATACACTATGTGTTATCTGCCATATAAGTTATTCTCTCACTCAAGTACAATGCCAGATGCAGTATAAGTATTTTTCTTACAACTCACTGAGGAACAATACAGTAGAAGATTCATATTCCTTGATTTTGTGTTTCTGTGCTGATCTGTGTCAGATCTGTCACTTCCAACTCTGTGTCATGTTTGCACAATAATACAGTTGGCATTTCAATAAGTAAATCTGTCTTCACAACAAATAAAACAAAAAAATACTGTAAAGACAATCTGATAAACCTTCTAAAACATGACCAAATACAAAAATATGCATAAAAATCATGCCACTAATCAATTTAATATCAATAAAAATGTCTGAAAAGTCAACATTTATGTACACAATGTCATTATAATGTTCTACAAGTATGATAAAGAATTATGAGTATCTGAGGTTAGCCTTAATATAAGGCATCAGAAACGTACATTTTGTTCCTGTTGCATACGCTCTCTCCATCTCATAGGTCAACCATGAGAATAGGACAAAGGTCAAGCAATCTTTTATTTCTGAGTCTGTACAAGGTGGAAAATGAAACTATTGCTAATGTCAAACATTCATTTGTTCGTAAGTTTGTAAAAAGTAAACAATGAGAGCAGAATAGCTAACATTCACTTATCCATCTAACATTCAATGCCTGTACAAGTTAGTTAGTTGCTGTTCAAACTTCATGGCAATGTGTCACCACATAATGCCCCATTCCTGTGCCAGCGAGTATCACATAAAATGCTCCTTACTGTCCCATGTGAAAGCGGAACAATCAGCAGTCCTGACAGAACCAACACCACACACACACGCACATACAGGCATAAGGCCACTGCCAGGATGCTAACACGTCTGCCACCAGAATTACAATTCATCGTCAATGAAGCAGCAGTCACTAGAAAAACCAGCAGTTGCACATGCATTACTGCATAAGGAAAACTAGTTCAGTAAAACGCCATCTGCCATTTTTTTTAAAAACATGCAGTTCACACACAAACCACTGCAGACAGATGAAAACGTATTCCACAATGAAATCCACAGCTCAGTTGCATCAAGCATTCAACTCAGTAGCTGGACGATAGAACCAAAAGTCCAAAATGAAGATAATGTGTAAGCAAACTGCCATACAAGCTGAATGGAGAGAACAGAACAAATGTCAAATATTCAATTATCCGTGAGTCTGTACAAGGTGAACAATGACTACAGAACATCTAACATTCACTTATCCATCCGTCAGTACAAGATGAATAATTATAACAGAATATCTAACATTCACATGCCCATCTAACATTTCCTTATCCATGAGTGTACAAAGTGAACAATGATAACAGAATATCTAACATTCACCTATCCATGATTATGTACATGTTGAATGGAGAGAACAGAACTAATGTTAAACATTCCCTTATCCATGAGTCTGTACAAGGTAGACAGTGGGAAAATAACTAGTATCAAACATTCCCTTATCCATGAGTCTGTACAAGGTGGACAGTGGGAAAAGAACTAGTATCAAACATTCACTTGTCTGTACAAGGTAGACAGTGGGAAAATAACTAGTATCAAACATTCCCTTATCCATGAGTCTGTACAAGGTGGACAGTGGGAAAAGAACTAGTATCAAACATTCACTTATCTGTGAGTCTGTACAAAGTGAAAGAATAAAATAAGTAATATCAAACATTCAACTATCTGAGAGTTATCCATCCATCCATCATATGCCATGCAGGCAAGCGTGGGTGGTCATGATTCAACATTTCACTCAAACACCAGAGTCGTGGATCAGCTCAGTGTTATTGTCTCAATCATGCCATGTGGTCAAGACATCTAGGTATTTACTTCCCTGTCTTCCCCTTGTTCTCTTCCCCTCAATTTCGCCAGTTGTCACCAAGTTCTCCAATGTATTCCAAATATATTTTGATTGTCCATGTCTAATTTCTCTAAACAGTTTATTATTTTTATTTGTTTTGTGTAGGACTTGGTCGTTGGTTTTTCTGTCTATCCATGGTACTCTTTGCATTCTCCTCATAAACCAAATTTCACAGCCATCAGATGTTTTGTAGCTTTACTGCTCATTGTCCACGCTTCACATCCATACAAAAGTACAGGTTCTATGTAGCACCTCAACAAACTTTTTCTCATACCAATTGACATCTTTTTATTCATCACTATGTATTTCATCTTGCAAAAGGCTACCTTTGCCACGGCGATTCTTGTTCTAATCTCTTCAAGAAATTTCCCATCAGATGTTATGACTGTTCCGAGATAATTGTACCGATTCATTTCCTTAGGAATATTCTCATTTACTTGTGGAATTTCATTCTTCCTAGTTACCATAATCTGTGTCTTCTTACAATTTAATTCTAACCCTAGTTGTTCACTGTGTGCAATGTTGCAGATCCTGCACATTGTCTGCAATTAATACTGTATCATCTGCATATCTAATGTTATTGTTTCTTCCTCCAATGATGATTCCTTTAATATCTTGTACATTTCTGAAAATATTTTCATTCAACAGGGAAAACAGATCTGATGACATTACATATCCCTGTCTCACACCTCTCTTAAAAAGGCTGATATAGATCTACTTCATTAGCAGCTTGTTGTTTCCAATATATGTTTTTTATAAGTCTTTCCCATCAATTTATAGATCTGCAAGCATCTCTATCATGTTGACATGTCTGACTTTACTGAAATCCTTTCTGTTATCCCTACACAAATCATAAACAAAGAGCTATTAAAAGAAGCTGATGTATTATACCCCTATAACAGTTTGTCCATCAGTAAAGATAATAACAATACTCTATGTTCCACGTTCTTCAAGTACTGCACCATTGGGTGTATGCAATAATGTCTCAGCTACAACCATGTGTCCATTAAGATGAAGTCAGATTCTATTATTCTAATAACAGAGTGAGATAATTGGTGAATTTTTGTAACAATACTGACCCCAGTGTATGTGACAAATATGAAGACACTGAACACATCAATAAATTTGAGGTACACACACAGTTATACCAATCTCATTGGCTGTTTTAAAATGGATGACAGTTATCATTGTAAGCTCTTTTATAAAAAAAAAAGATCATAAAAACCAGCAATTTAAAAGACAAAATAAACTGGACAGATCAAAAACAAAGCTGTGCACAAGTGGAGATAGCATAAAATATTGCAAATAAAAGATTGTTAACTATTCATACACTTAACATACAGGAAAGACAAGCAAAGATATAACAATTATAAACACTTTAAAAACCACATATACAGCAACACAAAGTGGGGGCTCGCAGGGACAGTTCTAACAAGATGTCATCGCCAGACATGCCATCCACCCTTACCGTGGCAGTTCACTGAAGTTGTACATTTTGTTTCAAATATGTATCATCACCTGACAGTACTATGTTTGCCTCCGTTCCTCTTTCTTCTCCCATGTTTCATGGTTTCTAGCCCCAGACTTCAATGTCTAATTTCTGAATAAAATATTGCAGAAACTCTCTTCATACCCTGGAGTTAAGTTTCCAGTGTGGTTCTTTGCACCCAGAACTCGTGTCAGGCCTCTTGGTAGGAGGACAGAATTACAACGTGTGCTGTGAAGATTGTGAAGATACATTGTAGAATATATTCTTCATCCTGTGAAATGCTGCTTTTGCTTGGGTCATTCTACATTTACCTTCTTTAATACACCTTCCATTTGCTGTTACCAACAAACCCATTAAATATACTTAAATACATTGACTTCATTTAAACTAGTTCCATTAATTAACTTTGCATTGAAATTTTTCTTTGTAATTACTATCACTTCTGTTTTTCTCTCTTCAAAGTCCTTTGTTTTTACTTTCTGTTGCAATTATATCTATCAATTCTTGTAACTGTTTAATTTTCACCAAATAAAACCATGTTACAGTATATCGCAGGTTGTTTACATTATGCCAAGGGATAATCCTGAATCTCATTATTATTTCACTTTACAAATTGAACAGATAGGGTGATAGTACACAATCCTGTCTAACACTTTGTCTTAATGTGCTGAAAAGTTTCCATTTGGTTGTTAATTCTTACTGCTGCCTTTTGTAGCCAATATGTGTTTTTTATTATTCTCAGATCATCGTCTTCATCTGTGAGATATTTTTTGTTGATATAATTGCATTGTGCCTGTTCACAGCAGAGCTGCAATATCTGTGCGCCTTTTGGCCAACACATCTGTATTCTCCTCAGCATTTGCTGACCAGGTTAGCCTTACTGGGGTACCATGCAATCAGAAAGCAGCTGGAGATGACCAAAACTCTTCTGGCTATCATGTACTGAAATGCAGACGGGAGTCAATACCATAAATGGAGGTCAGCATGGCAGAATGGATAAGACTGTTCTTAAACATCCGGAGTGCTAATGTTGAGATAGTGGGTTCAAAACCTACACTGGTCTGTTGGATTAAAATGTTTACTTCTCATCCTTGACTTGGTGATGTAAATCACAAGTAACTCTAATGGCAAGAGGCATAGTAATAGGGAAAGCTAATCAGTCCAGTGCACTAGACATAGCAGCACGTGTAGGGACTATGGCTTGAGTTCAAGGTGAGTGAACTAAATACAATAATACCATAAATGATTACATGAGAAAATATTCTATATAGGATATAAATGATTGCGTGCTAGAGGGATTATTGTGACAAACAGGTAAATTTTGAATTAAAATTGAAATTTTGTTTTATTAACAATTTTTTAAAATTAAAATTTAAAGGTAAAATTGTAAATACACCTACAGGAAGGGAAATATTTTAAGATATCAATGTTTTAGATTAGACAAACAGGACAGGAAGAAGGATGGCATACTTACACATAAGGAGTAACTTAAATGATGTAGAAATCAAGTCACATAATGGGAGATACAGAATACCATGCACTGCTTCTTAAATATGATTCCTGAATTATATCTACTAAACTACTACTGTCATAGTGATAGACCAGTGAATATGTCTAGCACTGACAAACACAGTAACAACTTCCTTGCTGTGGGAGACTTCAACAGACTCCAAAAGGTAGGGATACAAATAACTAAATAAATGAGGTGAAGAATAGAGTACTGGCAAGATGATAACAACCTCACTCTACTTAACAACCCAAGGGACCATCCAACCTCTTATTCCAGAAGATGACATGGTATCTCTGCCTCAGACCTGGCACCCAGCACACCTGATATGACCAAAATACAATTTAGAGGGATCGGAGAACAAATCGGCGAAGGTGACCATCGCCAATCAGATAAATAGTACAATGTATACAAATGCTAGCCAGCCAAGATGGAATTACATTAAAGCAAACTAACTATTTACCAGCACTGAGAAAACTTACTCATAAGAGATATTAGTACATGAGATAGACATCTACAAAGTCATAGCGGAATTTCATAATGGTTTGATCCAATCAGCAAGGGAGATAATACCAAGAGGAACAAGGAAAAACTATCTACAATATTAGTCCCACACGCTGAAGAAACAACTTGAGGTCTTGAACAAAGCACTGCACACAGCAGAACAAAAATCATCCCAACGAAACCATATCATGCTGCAAAAGACAAAAGCAAAATTCATCAACGAAAACCTAGAAGCTCAGCGAAGGAGATGGAGAGAAAAACTTCCAAATTAAATTTTTAGAATAAAAGGAAAATACTGTGGAAGCTAACCAAACAACTGATTAACATACTTAACAGTGATTAAACAGCATACTAGAAGATGCAGGCAAACCTGCACCAGCAAACAGCTGCAATATCCGATAACAATGAAATGATAATTTGCATCAATTCAATCAGATCTACACTACCAAAATTATAAACAGCCCGAACAACATGTCATTTACTATGAAAGAGTTAAAAACAGTCTTTTGGAAACTTAAATACAGGAAATCACCAGGCCCAAATGATAAAACCAATGAAATGTTCAAGCATCTTGGTTATACAGATATATATATATATACAAAATGTTGCAAATATACAACTGCAACTGAATGACAGGAAAAATACCTGAGACACAAAGAGAGGCGCCCATGTGAAACATTATAAATAAAGAAAGACTGGCAACAAAATAAGTGCCAGCTATAGATAAAGCCTCAATAGTTGTGAATGTCATACAATAGAGAGAGGTTAAGAGAAGGCAGAAATAGTATTTGAAGTCTGAGGAAATGCTGACAGAACAATCTACGAGAAGTTTTACAGAGTGTTGCAGCAAAGAAAATATACATGTTACATCTCTGAAGATGTCCTTTAGGAACGAAAAAAAAGCAATTGCCCTATGGAAATATCTCCAAAAAGCCTTCAACAAAGTCAGGAAAGATAAGTCAATGGCAAAAGTTGCAAAGAAATGGTATCAAGGGTAATGTGAGCAAATGGATCCAGCCATTTCTACACAATGGAAACATAAGAGTCACGATGAAAGGTCAGAAAATCAAACAGATCCTTCTCAGATGTCGGCAATCAATTACGACTGGAAACAAATTAAAATAATGTTGATGTTGTTCAATTGCTCGGGTCACATGACGAAGAGCTGAGTAATGAAGACCTGATTGAGCTAGAAAAGCAGATAAAGTCATCATCATCAAGTGCCCTGCCAGCTGGCATAGGCGTTCATGGCTCTCCATAGATCTCGGTCGTTGGTGTTCTGATAAAGTAGCATTAAAAAAAAGAAGAAACTGAAGCAGAAGACCTCAAGCTTTTTGCATCAAAGATGTTGGCCATGTCGTTAAACATATTGAGCTCTGCAGAAAAAAGAATGAACAAAATGGAATAGAACCTGATGCAATGAAGTTGATCTCTTGCCTTTTAAATGAGGTTAATTATCTGTCACAGGTTTCTTTCTATATGTAAACATGCTCATGGACGTCTGTATATTCTTCAATATATTCACAAAATGTCCACATGTATTGTTCAATTAAATAACATGCTTTAACCCTTTACAGGTCACAGCGGCCAATTCCATAAAACGAGCGTAGCGTCCGATTCCGGACGATACTATTATGCATTGTAAAAACGCGATCTCTCGGCTTTCCGAAACTTCCGACGGCTACTTTCACTTTCGCCGACAGCTTGACAACGTGGCCGCCATTTGTAAATGCGATAGTATGAATTTGAACGACTTTTACGGACAATTTTTGATAGTTTTCGGGATTTTTACGCTGTTTTTCAAAATGGATTTCGGCGATTCTTCAAGTGATAGCCGAGATTTCGCTAGGTTCAATTTAAATGACATTAAAGGGCACGAAGTTGACTATTAATCGGAGCTAGATATCAGTGCAAAGCGTTACTTTGCATTAGCAGTCTGAGTCGGACTTTAAAGAGAGTGATTATGATTCTGAAAATGTGTTTGTAAATTGCCGTATAGATGACGGAAAATCACAAGCAACATGCCGTATTTCGTAAATATTTGTGTTCATATATGGATTACCAACAACAATCACGTGAGTAACATATTCTGCATGCTTTTCCCTTCATTGTGTTGTTTATTTAACTAAAATCGGTTGACTAACACCTTATTTGTGATGTTTTTACTAACGCGACCCGAAATTTTACTGAACCTGAAAAAATCTTCCCCGTTCAGGGCTAGAAAACGGACAAGCGTCTGCCCTGTAAAGGGTTAATAATGTTTTTATGCATAGAATTGCTAAATACATAATAACAGAGAGCACAACTACCACTACACACCTTTATAGAGGCCTGTAGAGATAGAATTTAAACTTACAACCTGCATTCTACTACATAAATGATAATTAAATATGCGGATTTTCACCACATAGAAAACAGTGAAACATGAGATATAAGCACACACAATAGGTCATGGGAAAGGTGTGACAAAAATAAAGATAGTACCATGGCACATGTTGCCATTGGGGTGGCCAGTTCCATTTCCTTCCCAGACATTTAGCAGCAGATTCTTAAAATGGTATCCACTGTTATTAGGTAGGTCAAGCACATAGCCACACTGGTCAAAATAATAATCCTGCTACACCTGGGGACTGAACCCAGACCACCGTCTTAGCAGAAAAGCACACCAACAACTTTGCCACTGCAGCATAGCTTAACAATCCAAATATCTTCAACATACCTCCATACATACAGCTGTTACTGTTTCATGATGTGCCACTCATAATTTCTCACAATACACAGGCTCACCAATTCTACAGGAAGAACAATGTCACAGACAACTTGAGGTTTTTTCAACACAATCTTCCCACCAAGTTGTGTCAGACATGGACAAAGTAGTAAAAACACAGATAAAATGCCTGTGAAGAATACTTCATATGACAAGAAGAGACAATGGTGACAGGTGATGAGAAGTAGGCTCAGTGTCAGCAATGGATTGTATTGAAACCGCAAGTAAGATGGCTCAGTCATGTAACAAAATTATCTCCAAACCAAATACCATAAACAGCATTGATATTTAGATACACAGAAAACAACAACATGCAGTACCCACAAATAATGGCTTAACTGAATAGCAGAAGTATTGACCACCAAAAGCGTCTGTGTTTAAATTCACTAAGGGAATACATTGTTTTGAATTGATCATCAACTTGTACACAGCCGACAAAAAGGCATCCAGAAAAGGTCAACCTAGCTTCATGCTAAATGGCATAGAGAAGAAATGGAAAGAAGAAATAGTCTTGCTATTGTTTCTCCCATGGTAATGACTTTCAAATGCAAGAAAAAAACATACAAATATAAAACAAACATTTTAAGACAAATAAATCATGGACTGTTGTCAAGTTGAGCCATTCGTTATGTATTACTGTCATGTGATCTAGTGTGCTCAACTAACTGTCGATGATTATCAAAACTGTCCCCACAGAAGCATGCCCACTTGACAGCTGGCGGGGACTTGACTGCATTTCCAGTAAGCAGATTATGATTGTCTTCCTGCTGCAAGTACTGCTGGGATGTGTGTTGCTGTGAACTTTGTGAAATGTGTGCTTGTGATGATTCGATGCAATCTTGACTGGAGGATGGAAACACAAGTGAGAAATTATCTGCAACAGGACCACTACTGGTGTGAGCCTCCACATCTAAGCTGGGCCCCTTCAGTTTGTCCAGTTTTTCTTCGTGACATTTACGAATGTGCCGCTTGAGGTTGTCTGCCCTTGTAAACAGCGCACCACAAAAACATGGATGTTTTTTCTTCCTGCTGATTCGCTCGACACTGTTGACACCGTCAGTGCTGTAACCTGGGAGAGAAGCAGAAGTGGACGGATATTTTCTGTACATATTCTAGTAAATAGATTAAATGTTTTAATCCAACACCTCATCACATGATTTGAGTCATCACTTTAAAAAGTATATAAATCACTTTCACTATGTTGTTCAAACTCATACTACTACAGGCACTGTGGCAACAATGAGATTATCTAATCTTTAAAATGGTTCGCCCAGGACTAATCTCATCTTTAAAATGGTTCGCCCAGGACTGACTTTGATTTGTCCAAAAATAAGCATCTGTGTGTTAGGATTGTCCAAAACTAAACATCTATGCGTTTGATATGTCCATAACTAAATACCTGTGTTTGGTTTGACCAAAACTAAACATCTATATGTTTGGTTTGTCCAGAACTAAATATTTATGTGTTTGCTTTGTCCTGAACTAAACATCTGTTTTTGCTTTGTCCAGAACTAAATATCTATGTGTCAGATTTGTCCAGAACTAAACATCTATGTATTTGGTTTGTCCAGAAATAAATATCTGCGTGTTATTTGTCAAGAACTAAACATCTATATGCTTGGTTTGTCTAGAACTAAACATCTTTGCATTTGGTTTGTTCAGGACTAAACATCTATGTGTTTGATTTGTCTAGAGCTAAATATCTATGTGTGTGGTTTGCTGAAAACTAAAGATTTATGTGTTTGGTTTGTCTACAGCTAAAGATTTATGTATTTGGTTTGTTCAGAACTAATTATCTTTGTGTAAGGTTTTTCCAACCAGACCTAAAAACTATTTCTTCCCAACCAATATGGCTATGGGGCCAACTCAGCCTCATAAAAAATGGGTACCAGACAATTTTTAGAATTCTATGGGAATTGCATGGGAAGAAATGTTGATATCATGGCCTTGCACTTCACAAGCGAATGCATTGGTTAATGGCTAGGACTTCATGCTGGCAATAGCATAAGTGTGGTCGGATGAGAGTTTAATACCTGCACATGCTGCTCTCTCTAGAACTTGCAGCCTCCAACACAGCGGTTAGGCATTGAACCGTTAAGGCCTCTGGAGTATTTATGCTTGTGACTACAGTTTACATTCGCATTTTCCTCATGGTGGATTGGTAGTACATGGTTCCGTCACCCTGCTACTGAGTGAGTGTGTGGCGCAACACTGTGAGCTGTGAAATTCGTGTGGAATGTGTTTACATCTGTCCACTGTTGTTTGCACAGTGAGCTGCATGTGAATGTTCAGAACAATGGCCGGCTGTCTCTGAATTGACTGGTTTGCCTTTTCAGTTGCATTTTTCAGGAGACTCCTGGGAGTCATCGCTAGAGCTACGGAGTTTGTGCTTTGTGCGGCGCTTCGGCGGGTCGCCCTGCGGAAAGAGACCGAGCCATGTGGGATAAAACCCTGGTCAATGAAGTCTTTCTGGTGACTGCTGTTTCTATCAAAGATGAATTGTATTTTTCGTGGAGGACTTTTGTGTTGGCATTCTGGCAGCGGCATTATGCACAGTGTACCTGTGCAGGCTGTTGGCTTGCTGAAACTCGTGTCTGTTCCACTTTTCACATTGGGCAGTGAAGAGCATTGTGTGTGATATTCACTGGCACAGGAATGGAGCATAATGGGGACGACCCGTTGCCGTGAAGTTGGAACCACGATTAACTAACTAACTTGCCACTCTCTGCGGGAGGGAAAGACTGGCCACTTGGTCCTGCATGCACGGAGGCCTCAAGAATGTGATGATCCTAGAAAATCATATACCCACAGGTTTCTGCAACAGCATTTGGTGTTTTTTTTAAAAAAACACTTCACACCCCAATGGCAGTATCTGCTATGGATTACTGTCATCTTACATTGTTACAGTCAAGTCATTATCCCCATATAGGACATAGGACAACTTGAAGACACACCTGTGTAACGTATATTGGGCCATGACACTTCCAATATCAAGGTGTTACTTCTGACATCTTAAAGTTGTGTTAACCACAGCTAACTCATAGTACCACTGGCAATCATGTACACCAATCAGTTATCAGTGTTGCCCATGGCATCTTACATCAGTATTGATCATTCACCCATGTAGGATACCGTGGGTTACACTGACAACTGACTGGTGATGAGAATAAATCAAGCAAATAACAAAAAGGGTGAATCAGATAAAGATATCAGAATAAAAATACAGAAGCCTAGAGGAGCTTTTATAATACTAGGAAATGTGTGGAAGTCACAAGAAATTACCAGAAATCCAAAAGGGTTGTAATAAAATGGATTCATTGAAACATACCTGGAAATGAAGAAGCTGACCGATTAGCAAAGGAAGGTGGAACACTACCTAAGCCTGATGTAGATATAAACTATGATCAAACCAAGAGATTTATAAGGAGCAATTATACAACCTAGTGGAAATCACAGCATCAAGGTCACCAGAAAGATAATGCATATTACTAGCTCAACTGAAAATAACAAGTTAAAATCTTCAGACTATGGACAGGCCACAACAGGTTGAAATATCACATGTTTAAAATAAAGATTGGAGATACTAATGTATGTAACTGTGATACTGGTAAAATGACAGCTAAACATTTGAATGTAATTCAGCAGGATGCCTAAAGACAAAAGATGGAAACATCATAACAGAAAAAGATCAGATTTTACATGGATGGTCAGATTATGTAAAAATCCTTTATGATGATAACAGAGAAGAACAGTATAATATTCAAAACAATAATGAAGGACCATCAATTTTTAAGATGGAGGTTCAGAATGCTCTTAACCATATGAAATCTGGCAAGACCCCCAGTTCAGACAGCATCACAACAGAAATGATTAATGCTTTAGAAGAATATGGAATAGATCAAGTTACCAGACTGCTGAATACAATATATGATACTGGAAATATACCTCATGAATTATGTAACTGTATTTATTGCAATCCCAAAGAAATCAGGAACCTTGGAATGTGATCAACATCAAACAATTAGTCTAATGAGCTACATATGAAGACTTTGCTAAGAATTATCATGCAACGAGTTAGGAAGAAAATACAACCCGATATAGGAGAACAATGTGGGTTTGTAAAAGGCAAGGGTATGGTAAATGCTGTATATATGCGGAGAAGATTAATTGAATGTTCTGCAGAAGTAAACAAAGACCTACACCTTTGCTTTATTGACTACAGAAAAGCTTTCGATAAAGTAAGACATGTCAACATGATAGAGATGCTTGCAGATCTACAAATTGATGGGAAAGACCTTAGACTTGCAAAAAAATATATATATTGGAAACAACAAGCTGCCATAAGGATTGATAATGAAGTAGGTCAATATCAGCCTACTAAGAGAGGTGTGAGACAGGGATGTGTAATGTCTCCAGATATTTTTTCCCTATACAGTGAAAGTATTTTCAGAAGTGTAGAAGAAATGAAAGGAATCATCATTGGAGGAAGAAACATCAATAACATTAGACATGCAGATGATATAGTATTGATTGCAGACAATGAACAGGATCTGCAACATTTAGTAGATGCAGTTGTTGCACACAGTGAACAAATAGGGTTAGAATTAAATTGTAAGAAGACACAGATTATGGTCATCACTAGGAAGAACGAAACTCCACAAGTAAATGAGAATATTCTTAAGCAAATGAATTGGTACAATTATCTTGAAACCTTGTGGAAGGCAAGGGGAAACCACCACATTATCTTCCCAAGACTTCATGGCAAAAAATATATCAAAGTAAGGACGTTAATGGCTGTCTTAGGGCATCCTCGTCCGGTAGGGACAGTCATGAGCCACAGGTGACACCAGACCGTCATCCAGCTACTGATGGCAAAATCTTAACTAAAATGAATAAATTTAGAGTAGGAGCATGGAATGTTAGGACATTAAATGAGCTAGGAAAGTTGACCAATGTTCTAAGAGAGATGGATAGCATGAAAATGAATATACTAGGCGTTAGTGAGATGAGATGGAAGGGATCGGGCAAAATTATAGCTGACAATCACACAATAATTTATTCTGGAGGGGATACACATGAAAAAGGTGTAGGAATAATATTAGACGAAAAAACAGCCAAGTCAATTAATGGATACTGGTGTATTTCAGATAGAGTTATTATTGTAAAAATCAAAGGCAAACCAATAGACATAAATATTATACAAGTATATGCACCAACAGCAAGCAGTAGTGATGAAGAAATACAACACTTTTACGACGAAATAGAAATGGCGATGGCTCAAATTGGATCACAAGAAATAAAGATAATACTTGGTGATTTTAATGCAAAAGTAGGAAAGGGAAAAATGGAGGATGTAGTGGGGAATTATGGTTTAGGTACAAGAAATGAAAGAGGGAAAAGCTAATAGAATGGGCAAATATCAATGATATGATAATTGGAAACACATGGTTTAAACACCATAAAAGACGACTGTACACATGGATAAGCCCTGATAAGAAAATACGCAACCAAATTGACTACATACTAATTAATAAAAGATTTAGAAATGCTTTAATTAATGTAAAGACAATGCCTGGTGCTGACTGTAATAGTGATCATGTACCACTATGTGGACAAATAAAAGTAAGATTAAAGAGAGGGAAAAAAATGGTTAAGAACATGAGACTTAATAAAGAGGTTCTGAAAATAGATAAAGAAATGCAAGAACAATACAGAGTGACTGTGAAAAATAGGTACAATGCAATAACTAAAATACAGAATATAGATGAACAATGGGAAATGTTAAGGGACTCCATTCATCAAACTAGCAAAGAAATATTACCGGAGAGAGGCAAAATAGCTAAGAAAAAATGGATGAATGAAGATAAATCTTAAAACTGATGGACAAAAGAAAACAGAGTAAAAATGACAAACAAGAATACGCTAAGATAAATAAAGAAATAAAAGATAAATGTGGGAAGGCTAAAGAAAGTTGGTTAAACGAGCAATGCAAAAAAATTGAATTAAATTCCATTAAAGATACAAAAAATATGCACAGACAAATCAGTGAGCTTACAGGAAGAAAAATAAGAATAAATACAGGGTGTTTGAAATCAAAAACAGGAAAGATAATATTAGAGGAAGACGCTATAATGAAGAGGTGGAATGAGTATATAAGAGAATTATATGAAGGAGAAAGGGAAGAATTAACAGAAGATAGTAACTTAGAAGGTCCACCTATTCTGAAAGAAGAAGTCGCTGACGCTATGAAACGTATGAAGAAAGGAAAAACAGCTGGGCCAGATGAAATCACAATAGAAGAATTAGAAGTATTGGGAGAATTTGGAGTAGATATATTAACCAAAATGTTGAATGATATTTACAGCAGTGGATATTTACCCAGTGATATGCTGAAATCTGTATTTATAGCTATACCAAAAAGACCAGGAGCAATTGATTGTGAAGATTTTCATACAATTAACCTTATAAACCATATCACTAAGCTTCTACTCAGAATCATAATGAGAAGAACCAAAAATAAAATAAAAATGGAAATTAGTGAAGAACAGTATGGATTTGTGGAAGGAAAAGGCACAAACAATGCAATTTATACATTACGGACAGTAATAGAAAGGTCAATAGAGAAACAGAGAGACATATATTTGTGCTTCATAGATTATACTAAGGCATTTGATGAAGTAAAACATGATGAACTGATTAAAATGTTGGAAGATATCAACACTGATGGAAAAGATTTAAGAATAATAAACAATATTTACTGGAACCAAGTAGCAGCAATTAAAATGGGAAATAAAGAGGGTAGTTACGAACAGATAAAGCTAGGAGTACGACAAGGGTGTGTCTTGTCACCAGATCTTTTCTCCCTGTATAGCGAAGTAATAATAAGAGAGATCAAAGAGATGCCAGGAATACTAGTTGGAGGTTATAATATAAATAATATACGCTATGCAGATGACACAGTATTGGTGGCGGATAATTCAACAGACCTACAACAATTATTAGACGTTGTAGTAACAGAGAGTGCAAGGAAAGGACTCTCCTTGAATATCAAGAAAACAGTAACAATGGTAATATCAAAGAAAATGGTGACACCAAAATGTGACATAGAAATAGAAGGGAAAATCCTTAACCAAGTTGATAATTTTAGATACCTAGGGGCATTTATAACATCAGATGGAAGATGTACAACAGAGATTAGGAGCAGAATAGGGCAGGCAAAGGCCGCATTTCAGAAAATGAGGAGTATCTTAAGCAATAAGTCACTATCACTGAATGTAAGAAAGAGAGTGCTGAAATGCTATGTAGAACCAGTTTTGCTGTATGGCAGTGAATCTTGGAATGTAAATGAACAAATTAAGAAGAAATTAGAAGCAACAGAGATGTGGTTCCTGAGACGAATGTTGCGAATTCCTTGGACTGCCAGAGTAACTAACGACGACTGCCTGAAACAGGCTAATGAAACTAGAACATTATATACAACAATAAGACAGAGACAAACAGCTTTCCTCGGTCATGTGATGAGAAGAGAGGCATTGGAGACATCGTAACAACTGGAAAGATCAAGGGGAAGAGAGGCAGAGGTAGACCAAGAGAAGTGATGCTGGATGGATTGAGACGGTGGCATGGAGGAATATCAGCAGCAGAGTTGATCCAGAAAACCAAAGACCGAGATCTATGGAGAGCCATGAACGCCTACGCCAGCCGGCACGGCATTTGATGATGATGATGATCTTGAAACAGTCATAACATCTGATGGGAAATTTCTTCAAGAGATTAGAACAAGAATCGCCATGGCAAAGGTAGCCTTTTGTAAGATGGAAAAATATACTGACCAATAAAAAGATGTCATTTGCAAAGAGAAAAAGAGTGTTGAGGTGCTACATAGAACCTGTGCTTTTGTATGGATGTGAAGCGTGTACATTGAGAAAACAGTCTGAAAAACATCTGATGGCTGTGGAAATGTGGTTTCTGAGGAAAATGCAAAGAATACCATGGACTGACAGAAAAACCAATTACCAAGTCCTACAAGAAACAAATGAAAATCGTGATTAGAGACATTAGACGTAGACAGTCAACATTTTTTGGTCATGTTATGAGAAGAAATAAACTGAAGAACTTGGTGACAACTGGCAAAATTGAGGGGAAAAGAACAAGAGGAAAGCAGAGAAGTAAATACTTGAATGGCTTGACCACGTCGCTTGGTTGAGACAAGAACATTGAGGTGATCCACGACTGGTGATCGAGTGAGATATGACCGCAAACGCTTATGAGCATGGCACAATATGATGATGAGTGCTGTGATGTTGGTGCTAGACGCATTTCAACTATGCAGTTATCATCATAATCATGTACCATGCCAATAAGTATGGGCGGTCATGTTTCGCCATCCTACACGATCACCAGAGTCGTGAATCAGCTCTGTGTTCTTGTCTCGACCTTGCCTTGTAATCCAGACATCCAGATAGTTACTCCTCTGCTCCTTCCCCTTGTTTTTTTCCCCTCAATACTGCCAGTTGTCACCAAGTTCTGTAGTTAATGTCTCACAGTTATGGCATCCATTAAATATTGAAGATTATTTTCTATGTCTATAATCAATCAAATTAAGAGTTCATTATTTTCAACTTCTTGTTTGTTGAAAACTATACTGAAACTTTCAGAAAGTAAACACTAAAGGATCCTGTCCCATGGCTTGAGGTGTTGGAGTATTTGGTACAAACCCCATTTTATTACATGGCTTGAGGTGTATTGGACATATTATGTTAGCCCCATATTTAGCCCCAATCAGAACTCAATGGGTCATGTGGCCAATATCGTGCCGGCCATCTTGACTTCCCAAGACATTCCCTGGTACCTATTTTAGGCTGGGTTAACCTAGGACCCAGGTCAATGTTAAAATCCCTGACTACTGAAGCTTTACATGGTTATACAGGGAATATTTGCACTGGCTTTCCTTTGTGAACACTTGAAAATATCACCCCAAAGCATCAGCTTTGCTTGGTGAATACCTGGAACTACCAACCCAAAATACTGACCACTTATGGTGAACATTTAGAAATATCAAAGCCATATACTGGCCAGCAAACATTTGGAAAATCAATCCTATATACTGGCCACCTGTGAAGATTTGGAAATATCAATCCCAAATAATGATCTGCTGTCTGAAAGCTAAAAGTAAATAAAACAAGAACATGCAAACAAGTCATTCTGCTAACCTTTGAGTTTATGTTTCTTTATGTATTTTGATGAATTCAGGATGTCCTTCTGTGCTTGTTGACTTACTGAAATAACAGGCAGCACATTTTGAATTTCTGTCTTGACATCATTCATACCAGCATCCTGGCTGAGGTTCTGATGCTCATCTTTATGTGGAGGTAGAGTAAGAGAATTTGAATACTGGGCTGAGGCAGGACTGTATGGCCGGTTACCCTGGCGACAAATCTGACTGAATGGAGGAAGGCAGGATGATGACTGTATACGATGAGATTCCACGCTGGATGTTACCTCCATTTTTATGTTAGAGATCTGATGATTGCTAGCATTAGGAAACACAGAACGGTTATCAAATGGTTTAACTAATGCAGGCTGACTGTAGTTTTGTTGCTGGTGCACTGTTGGATTCAAACCAGGCTGAAACATTGACGGTTCCATTTTGATCTTTTTTCTCTGCCCATCAACAGTGCCTGATATATGTACCCTAGGGTCGGAAGATCTGTTCTGAATATTTGTTTGCAGAAGTTGGGGATTGCCACTGATGGATGGGTTTGGAAATACATGTCCACGACCCATTCCTTTCTTGAAATCTGTGTCTCTGCGTATGAATGCAAGGCTCTGTGGTGAAGGAAGATTCTCTCTTTCTGCAGGAGCTGCTGTACTACAAGTGATATTAAAATAAAAATATAATTACTTTCAATTGGTACATTTGATTTATATTTAACCTTTCATTATGACATCATTATTTATGATTTACTTTATACATGAAATGGGTGCCAAAGTGTGTTCTGGAAAGTCAAGGTGGCCGTCAAGGTACTGACCGCATCACCCCCTGAGTGCTGACCCATTTATAAACACATGGAGCTTTCACCATTTTCCCAATGTGCATCAAGGTATGGAAACAGGTGCTTTACTTACTTTATGCAGGCAAATGAGTTCATGCAGAAACACACAGAGAGTAGAACCTCTATATTCGGAATTCATTCATTCCTGATTCCTCTTAATTTTTTTATTACTAGATAATTTTTTTCCCGTAAGAGATAAAGTAAGTTAGATTTATTAATTCCAATCCCAGCATTTATTCTTCATAAACTATTTTA
This sequence comes from Cepaea hortensis, assembly GCA_963921405.1. Lineage (NCBI taxonomy): Eukaryota > Metazoa > Mollusca > Gastropoda > Stylommatophora > Helicidae > Cepaea > Cepaea hortensis. The sequence goes on from OY992876.1 coordinate 406,142,278, forward strand.
AGTCAGATTATTGGTTACTTAAACTTGTAAAATAACATCTACAGGTAGGAAATCATATATGAGCTTTGTAACAACACTAATAATAAAATAACATCTATATATATAAAAGAGAATGTTTGTGTCTTTGTTTGTGTGTCCTTTATGTGTTCCCGAACGGTCCATCCGTTTGAGATGAAATTTTCTACAGATGTTTTTCTCATTCCCGTGGAACCAACTGGCATAGTTAGTTAGTTTAAAATCAACAGTTTTTCCTCCAGCACGAAAGAAAATGGCACGAGCTTAAGAAACAGACGAACAAATGTCCCGCCATCTTACTGCAAGGGAATTCACTCTCTGATTAAACCAGAAACTAGTTATGAACAGTTGTTGTTCTCACTCGCGTGGATGCAGCTGAAATAGTTAGTTTAAAATCAATTTTTAATTTTTGGGAACGGGAACATCAGAAACCGACCAACGGGAACAGGAGAAGGGGCCGAATATGAATTAAATGAAACGCTCCCCGCCAGGGGCTGGGCGAAGCCGGGCCGGGTCGTCTAGCGCTGTATAAATAAAACTGAAAATGTTGGCTCTCTTTGCTAAGAAGTAATTTGCTGGTGTAAAGAGCACATTGATTGTTGATTATCTCTTCCTACTTGTCAAAATCTTTTTGTTAAATTATACTGTCATCATCATCATTATCTTCAACAGTGGCCATCAAGCTTTGTGGGGAGGGATAGCTGACACTCCAGCGCCTGATGGGTGGCATTGGATAGTGTCATTCCGTGTGATTGTACAATGTCTTTGATGTCGTCAATCCATTTTCTTCTTGGGCATCTTCTTGCTCTCGTCACAGATGATCTTTGATGTAGGGCCAGTACTGGTAGTTGATGGTGTTGCATTCTAACGAAATGGCCAAACCACTTGATTTTCTGACATTCAATAAATGTAGCATAAGGTGTTGATCCCACTGTCTGTCTGATAACAACATTTTGTACTCAGTCTCAGATTGTTAAGTTGGCAGCTCTCCTCAGGCATCTCATCTCACGGGTGTTGATTTTGTGAAAATGTGATTTGGATAATGTCCAAGTTTGAGATTGGTAGCATAGGGTTGGTGTGAATATGTTGTTTATTATCTGTCGTTTTGCGGACATGGGTATCTTTGGATGTTTCAGTATGGGTGATAGTGATATGTAAGTGCACTTGCTTTTTGACATCTGATTTCAATTTCTCTGTCCAATCTGCCATTGCCTGTGATCATATTTCCAAGATATTTGAATTCTTTAACTTGTTTCAGAGATGTGCTATTTATCTGCATACTTAGTATACTAGGAGATCTCCATCCATCATGTGCCATGTCGATAAGCGTTGGCGGTCATGTTTTGCCATCTCACTCGATCACCATTGTCGTGGATCAGCTCCGGGTTTCTGTCTCGACCAGGCCATGTGGCCAAGCCATCCAGGTATTTACTTCTCAGTCTTTCCTTGGTCTCCTCCCTTCGATCTTGCCAGTTGTCACCAAGTTCTCAAATTTATCTCTTCTTATAACATGCCCAGAAAAACTGTGACTGTCTAACGTCTAATGTGTCTAATCATCTGCTAACTTGCATTACTTTGGTTATAGCTGTATTTATACTCATACTGTATCTGCTGCATGTTTAACTCAGATTATTAATACGAGGAGAAGTCAATAAGTAAGTTACAAATGGCTGTAGAAAAATAACTAAATATGATAACAAATTGAAACCAGTTTATTTTTATACATACATTGTCTCTTTATTTCTAAACATAATTTCCACCAACCATGATGCACTTATCCCATCATTTTATCAGTCCTCCCAAACCGGCTGCATAGAAATGTGTGCTCTGTTTTGTAAACCACATTTTCACTTCACATTCAACTTCGGCGTCATTCGTGAAATGTCTCCCACCAAGGTGGGTTTTCAGTGGACCAAAAAGGTGGAAATCGCTAGGGGCTAAGTCGGGGCTGTAAGGTAGATGTTCCAGAACTTCCCACCTTAGTTGGTTAATTTTCTTTTGAGTTAATCAAGCTGTATGTGGTCTGGCATTGTCATGAAGAAGCAACACTCCTCTAGCAGTCCTGGAAATTTAATACAGGCAAAAATGTTGTATTTCATGGAAACAAAAACAATCAAATACAGAGGTTCTCGAAAAACTGGGAATGAAAAGAGAGCTGACAGAAATAAAAAAAAGAGGAAATTGAATATTTCGGCCAAGTTAAAAGATATAAAACTCTTATAAAAACCATCGTGGAGGACAAGCGAGCAAGAGGCAGACAACAATACAAGTGGGAAGATAACATCAAGAGATGGATGAACATCAATCTGATAGAACAGTCATGGCAAGAGACAGGCAGTGTTGGAGATCCATTGCAGCCAACCTTCATTGTGGAGACGGCACCTGACTGATTGATTGATGATGTTTCCATGAAATGCTACCAATTTCTTTTATATATCCACATATCTGGATAATCTGTGAGATTTTCTCATTGCTAACTTCAACTATATAAAGTTCAAATGTTAGTAAACTAAGTAAATGATAAAAGACCACAAAATAAATGACAGACTAGCAAATGCCTTTCTCAATGTGCTTAAAAGTATGTTCACAGAATGAGGGAAATAAAGTATGCAACCCACCACAGAGCACGTAAAACAACTCACTTGCTGTTATATCCAAGTAAACATTCTATCAATAATTCTAGTTGTATATGTCATTAGTCAAACAGAAAATGAACTTTAAATATTCAAATAAAGAAACCTGTGCAAGTCACCTGTTGTAGAGAGAGAACAAATACTCCAGCAAGTTATTTGCATCCAAGCATGTGTCATGCATGGTGGTCTCAAACCGATGAAATATGTCTTTCCGCACCAGAATGGCCCCCAAAAGTTGATCCGGATTAGAAGGCATGGTAGTAGCCTGAAATGTCATGACAAGACAATTCATTCATAACAGTGTAGTCAAAAAAATGACCTTGGAAACATGCTCACTTACGGTGTTTAAGATTCAATACATCTTTATAAGTAAACTATATGTGCCATATTCCACTATTAACAAGAAGCAATCATTACTACATTAAGACTTGGAGAACTCTAGATGCAAACTGGGTTTTCAGTACCTGTTGTGTTGCCTGACGGATTTTTTACAAACATAAAATTCTAAACTGGATACTTTCTATTGTGCTATGCTTAACTGCAAGTGTTTAAAGTAGTCAAAAGCTGGCAGATCTGCTGTTCTGTCCACGATGAAGCACAACATTGACCAGTGAAATCACTTAAATGATTGATTGATTGATTTAGGAATCGACATCACAGCATTCGGGGCATTCCCATAAGTGCTCCGTCCCCATCCTCAGCAGCCAGCAAAGAGTTCCAACACTAATAGTACCAGTAGCAATCTGATTATAAGTCCGTCTCGCCTTTCCTTTGAGCATTGAGCGTCGGCCAGATCCCTTCGTCACTCCTCGTTGTCTCATTCTTGCCAGACCATGGTAATCCATTTGCTCCTCCGAGGTGTGCACGTGCTCCCACAAGGCCGCAACCACATCTGCCTTGTCATGTATCAATACTCCACCAAGTTCTGCAGAGCCAGCCAATCTGTCCGCCTGTTCATTTCCCAGCACACCGGCATGCCCCGGAGAAAAGATCCAGGCGATGCTTGTCACCCGTGACCTCCGAAGCGAAGCAAGCCACTCCGCACGAAGTCTGCCCATCCTCACCCTCGTCAGCATGCTTTCTGAGTCAGTTACAATCACTTAAATGTACTAGGGTAACAAGTGTAGCAGAATGTATTAGTTAGGTGTGCAAAGCTACAGCACGCTTGAGCATCAGGATAGAATAGCGAGAAGGATGCTCAAGTCGTGACGTAGCTGGGAGTTGGGTAGTTACAACCACAACAGAGACAAGAGAACATCACGTTAGAAAGGTCTCTGTATAATGTATCAACCAATAAACCAGTTTATAAGAAACGCTTCAAGACTTGCTCGTTGATTGATCTGTACTGTTACACAAGCAGTACATTGCTGGAACAATCAGTGCACTAGAACAAACACCTGTTACCTACTGAAACAGTCAGTGCACTAGGACAATAACCAGTAACCCACTGGAACAGTCAGTGCACTAGGAGAATAAGAAATAGAGAAGAGTCTTTAATGGAGCCCTTGACCAGGATGCGGCTCATGGTTTGTCGCGGCCACAAGTCAGCGTGAAAAGACAGGACTGTCAGTCGTGCCACGTCCTTGAGAAAATGCCTGCAATCGTGTCTTGTTGAACATCAATATTTCTGGAGATGTTTCAAGGAAGCTGTTAAATTCTTTAATTTAACCTTGATCGCCTGGGGCGAACTCAGAAGCCAGCGTTGTCTCAATTTTGCTGAAGGTCAATCCAGTTTGATCGTTGTCTCGAGCGAACAAGAATTTTGCTGAAGGTCAATCCAGTTTGATCGTTGTCTCGAGCGAGCAAGAGTTTTGCTGAAGGTCAATCCAGTCTGATCGTTGTTTCAGGTGAGCAAGAATTTTTCAATAGCTCAATCAAGTTCAGCCCTTGCCTCAAATCAAATTTGCAGAAGTTAATCAAAAACTTTAAGACTTAATCATCTAGAATCAAAAATCAAAAATTTTCCCGAATGGTGATGAATTCGGACAACTCGTTTCATCAAATCAAATATTATCTAAGATCTGTGGACAACGTTGATAAGTTTTTGAGCTCTCTTGCAACTGAATCGTTATAGAAAAAGAAAATCAGGACAGCAGCTAAATACTTCATTCCTTCATTGATTGGCCCATATCTTTTTGACGCAGTCAGACTATCTCTGGGCTCCGCTGCATATGAGAGCCGCTAGCTAATCCTTTTGGGCTCTGTTGCGTGTGAGAGTCGTTTTCAAGACGTCGCTTGAAGTGCCCTGTTCAGAATGAATAGAAGCCAGAAATCTGGTAGGGACCCAACCAGGGGTTGAAGTTACTGAGACGTTGGAAGAAGAAACTCCCTAACTACCTGAGGTGCGTGATCGGTTGGAAGAGCATTTCGGCTGGCGCAGACTCCTGGCGTGTGAATTCTACCTGACAGCGAACATAGAGGAATCCGTCTTTCTTGAATCAGGAGCAGAGATTAGGGTAATTTGTAAGCCTTAAATATCATTTTAAGTACTATTGACTGGTAGAACAATTCTTAGTGTGTAAAATAACAACGGTCATGTCTTTAAATTAGCTGGTTACAAATGCAAAATTTGATTTTATTAGTGTATACATAAATATTTCAGCATGACAGAACAAGATTCATTGGCACAAGTTTTGACGGGGGTAGGAATGGCAACAGGCAGACCCAACACAGCACAGTAGAGAAACATACATTATTTCAGCAAAGCTCAGAACGAGTTTTTTTTTCAGGTACCAAGGAATTTACAGAGGAAGGAGTAGGCATATGTGTATAATTATTTGTTTTAAGATAGAATTGAAGAATTGAAAACCTGATGCATTTTTTTTAAAGATTTAGCTTTGAGTAACCTTTTGCAGAGTATGTGCTAGCGATAGGAAAGCTGCCTACGTATTGAAAACAACAAGGCTTTATATCATAAAGGCGTGGTGAGCTACTATGGAAGTCTTTTATAGGAAGTTAGGACGTGTGACATAGTTGATGGATGGCTTAAAAATGGACGTAGATAGAATTTCGTCTATGATAGAATTGATAAAGAGACAGACGCCTGAACGAACGGAGCACGAGACAGGTAGGAGATATTATGGTATAGACAAGCCCAATAGGTGGCAGCCGGTCAATAGGAATGATAACCGGTGTGGTTACAATTCTAAAGTTGTCAACCATATACATATGAAAGTAGATAAGAGTGAGACACAGAAACATGTAGGAATTAGTAATGGTCAGAAAAGGAAACGGTGGTTTTGGCCTTCAAAGAGTGAAAACGCAAAAGCCTTGCGAGAGAACTGGTTCCAGATCAGACAATTGCGATATTCGGTGGCAAAGTTGAATAACAGAGAAGGAAACACAGATAAGATTTTGGGTAGTCAAGAGGTATCTTCAGTCTTTTGTGTAAAACAAGAAAGAGAGACACAGACGCAACCAGGCAGTAGTGTGGAAAAGAGTACTCAGACGTCGATTGATAAAGTGACAAAGAGAGACACTGGTACAGTGGTTGAACAACCCAAGACAGAAGACAGGCAGACAAGCACCAAAGATGTTAAAAGACAAGTGAGGAAAACTATTAAGGAAAGGAATAGTATGATTGTTAATGGAGGTACTGCTATGTCAAGTTCCTCAGGTATAGACATTAAATTAATCCCTAAATGGTGTAGAAATATTAGGTGTGAGAGTTCAGGTTACGGAGAAGATATTTCTACCGCCGCATATTATAGTAAATACCGTGATGCTGAAACAACTACAGATACTGATGATTCGGAGAATGAGAGAATTGCACTACGAGCAGATCCTGACTCGAAGCGTGATATTTCCTCATACGGTAGGCTTGCTGGTGGACAGACGGACAGAGTTTTGGTTGGTGACTCTTTAGAACTAGATACCAGTTTATATGACAGGAGAGTAGGGAAGGCTAAGAGACGAATACCAAGAGAGAGAGAGAAAGATACTTCCAAAAAGAAAGATGTTTGCCTAGTAGAAAGTGGAACACAAAAACAGCAAACAGCTGAAGCCTCGCTGGAAAAAGCTAGAAGTCTCATGAAATCGGTAAGACCATGGTTGTATTTAAATAACCGATACGAGCAGGTTTGAGCAAATACATATGAGCTGTCTAAAATAGGCAGATGAATTTTTTTGGTGTAGCATCACATGATGCAAGGTAGGCAATAGTGTTGTTGAGGATAGAGAGTTACGGCAAATGATATTCTACGTGGATACGTAATACAGGATATCTTGTGTTTAGTTGCGATGTAGGGAGAGTAAACAAGGTAGAAATTAAAATAGTCCTTTGTCCGGAATGGATAGATACAGAGAGTTAATCACGTTGAGTGATGTATAACTGGAGTGATTAAAGTAGAGTAGATTCAGCACAGAATTAGTAGAGAGGGAGATAAACTAGGTATGAATGTTCGTACTAGAAATGGTTCGACTTAGAGCTATGACATGATGTCTGAGATAGTTTCGCTTGGTAGTTTGAGAAGTAAGTATAGTATTGTTGACAGCTGAACCGAGAGTGTCTGATGAGGAGATATAGAAGGAGGAGGAATTGAGTATCCTGTGTAAAATAGTCAGTTGAGCGCGAGAGTATTAAGAGTAAAAGACTGTAGAAGTTGATGCTTGAAGAATACGAGTTCTTGGTGAGCGGGATGAAGTAATTACGTCATGCTTGAGAAGAAAGAAGAGGTGATTAAATCTGAGAAACTTGTTGTGTGGAGAAGTATAGAATGATAGTTGCGAGGTTAGCGGAATGAGGTTTGTTTTGAGAGATCGTTGATAGTGCTGGTTAGTGTGTAAAAGAGATATAGGTTGCGAGAGATAATATATAGATTCTGACCTTTGAAAACGAGAGAATGATTGAGAAAAGTAGAAATAAGACAAACATATGTGCGTCGAGAAAGGATAGGAAGATGACAAGTGATAAGTATAATATGCATGTACGAGGCGTTTAGTATGTGCGTGAGTATAAGTGTAGATAAACAGGTGTTCGTCGCGATGCGAAAAGTAGCTGATAAGTGATGTTGATAAAACGTGGAACATAAAGTAACTGAGTATATGAAAATTGAGAGATAGAAAGAACATGATTAGAAAGGTGTGATGTCTTTTGGTTGGAATGTGTGATCTTAGACGGAATTTATGGAAGTTGTATGACAGCTTGACAAAAAGGGAGTTAACATTCTGAATGACGTTTCATAAAATATGTTTAGTATTGTTGACAGGGACATGTTGAAGTATGAATGCTTAATACTGAGAAATGAGGAAAGTGAGGTCCGTTGTCAGTTATAAGTGGTGTGAGTCGCTGTTCTGTAAGAATCCCAATAAATAGGAAGAGGAGTGAAAGATACGGAGATAAACAAGATTAATGAATGTTGGAGAACATGAGAACATGTTCCGATAAGTGTGACTAGTATCATCGCGGTGCAAGAACGCTAGGAGAGACTTGAGGATAGCTTAGAGTTGTTGTGGTGAGATGTTGAAAGTACTGATGCAGGAGAATGAAATATTACTTGCGTCGGATAGACGAGAAACTTAAAAGTAGAATTAGTTGTATTGGTGAGAGGTCTATAGTAAATAGACAAAGTTTTGTTGGACGTAGGAGGGTGGAGATACCGTAGATAACGGTAATAATAATTAAGTAGTTGTAGTAATACTTGGAACAAGTCCAAGGGAAACAATTAGTGTGTCGAGGTACAGTTTCCTTTAGTAGAGAAATGAGTTGTAGTGTGCTGGGATAGCCGCCACAGTAGTAGTAAGTGAAGTGATTTGAGCTGCAGTTTACAGCGGTTGGTTAGGGTGATGTTCCAGATATTGTGATGTGTTAGGAGTTAGTCTGGTAAAAGGTAGAATATTGTGAGGGGAGAGAATCAATGATTGACGGTCAATTATGGTTAATGACTTTTATTGAGAGAACAGATATTGTTTTAAGTTAGAAATTGGTCTGTAGATAACAGATATATATACTTGGCAGTGAGTTGTGGTGTTTTCTCGCTTATAAAAATAATGGAATGACTTGTGTGAATAGATATGTGTTACATTGGTTCGTATAGGAGGCCAAGGTTGCTGGGTCACTTTACGTAGTTAATTCTAAGTGAATTATATTTTTTTTTGAAAACCTTCTCTTTAGCGAGAAGACAGTTGTTTTTATTGAATTTGAGTTTGTAATGCCTCATATATAATATTTCTTTTGCTTGATTTGGTCCTGTAAAATGATTGTTATTTGATTTTAGAATAGGGTTATTGTGTTCTTAGACTTTTGCGTACAAACTACTGGTCCGTAAAAGAGACCAGTAGTATTAGGTTAACAGTAGATTAGGATGTATGTTGTATTATTTTAATATATGTTTTTCTTTGAATGAGTTAATACCTTTAATTGATATGAGGGGAACCATAAATAATGTATAAAAAAACTTGGGGGGGGGGGTATGATATCCTGTTGTGATTTTATTTCGCTTCACTCATAAGTTACGTGAATTGTCTTGTATGTTTATATATATGTTGGAAATTAATTAAGTTAAGTTTAATTTTTAAATAATTATGGTGTTGGCTGGAATAAAGAAAATACATGGGGCTTTATTTAAGACCCTTCGTTCAGAAAAGAGTTAATAAAACTACTGTGGACTAGAAGAGAGACACATTCTCCTTGTGAATAACAAGTTTATGTATATTCTACTAGCAAGATTGCTGTGATAATCAGCGTTGGGAGGTTAAGTTGTAGAAACATACTTAAGTGACGGGGTTACTACACAAGTAAAATGGTTATGGGGAATTTAAGTGAGCATTAATGGAAGATATATGGATTGGACGCCATATTGGGAAAGAAAAGATTAATGTGAATAACGTATATAGCAGTGGGGTAAATGAGGGGAAAGTTTAGAACATAGTTTCCATGGGGTCAGAAGAGTCATGGTGGACTTTCATAAGAGACACGAGATTGCTGGCTTATAGAAGAAGAAGTGGGTAACGTGCTACGCCAGGCAATTTGCAAAACATGAATTGAATCCATGTTTAACTCCGAAGAATGATTAGATAGCAGTACAATAGTAAAGGGTTGTAAGGGTGTCAATGAGAAATGAACATTGTGGAGACATAATGACGTGGGGTTTGTGAGGGTCCGGGATATATGGACTGTAATAGAGTAATGTTAATTGGAAGCAGTCACAGACATGAGTTCAGGGGTGGTATATCGTTGCTGTTGATAACGGCATAAGTAGAGGTTTTAGTAGAGATGCCCATAATAAATGGACATTAAGGGGTCGCTGAAATTTTTGGCGAAATTAAGAGAGAATTCTGAGTGAGGTATGAGAGAAGATTAGTTATGTGAGCTGATGTGTATAAAGTGGGAAGAGGTCTAGAGAGATGATGGACCTTGTTAATTGTGTACTGTCTGTAATATATAGACATTTGGGAGTGAATAATATTTTTGATGGTTGGTACTTGATGCTGTAGATAGCAGCGTAAACTGTTACCATAATAAGTGGTACTGTAGAAGAGATAATTGTTTTAGACTTTATTACATAAAGTCTCAAATGACATAGGGGAGTAAAGGTGTGTGGTTTAGGTAAGTGTGGTTTTTTTAGAGAGAAAGAGTTCTACTTCTTTGAATCTCCGGTGCGCACCGATTCCTTGTCTTTCTATCATGTGCGAGTGTTCTCAGGTTGATTGAAAATAGAGAATTAGTAAGTAATGTTGGTGATGACAATAGGGAGTTGGTATCAGAAGAGTACAGCGGTTGAAATTGTAAGCGGATTGCTTATTTCAAAAAGGTAACCTTATGTGTTATGATGTATTGTATAAAGTTGAGGTTTAAATGTTATTGATGATATGTAATTAATATGTGTTATGTTATGAAGAGTCAGAAACGAAGTAGTTTACTATATGGCAGGGGAAAGAGTTACGAATAGATTGTTGGTTTGGGGGAAGATTAAAGGGCTTGTGAGAGGAAAGAGAGGGTATAGAATAGAGGGATTAGGAGTAAAGACTTTTTTAAGGGAAAAAGTCTTTCTGAAACATAGGAAGGTGTAGCAGAATGTATTAGTTAGGTGTGCAAAGCTACAGCACGCTTGAGCATCAGGATAGAATAGCGAGAAGGATGCTCAAGTCGTGACGTAGCTGGGAGTTGGGTAGTTACAACCACAACAGAGACAAGAGAACATCACGTTAGAAAGGTCTCTGTATAATGTATCAACCAATAAACCAGTTTATAAGAAACGCTTCAAGACTTGCTCGTTGATTGATCTGTACTGTTACACAAGCAGTACATTGCTGGAACAATCAGTGCACTAGAACAAACACCTGTTACCTACTGAAACAGTCAGTGCACTAGGACAATAACCAGTAACCCACTGGAACAGTCAGTGCACTAGGAGAATAAGAAATAAACTACTGGAACAATCTGTTATAAGTTATATAATTGGAACAGTCAGTGCACTAGGGGAATAAGCAATAAACTACTGGAACAATCAGTTATAAGTTATATAACTGAAACAATAGTGCATTAGAAGAATAAGCAATAAACTACTGGAACAATCAGTTATAAGTTATATAACTGGAACAATCAGTGCATTAGGAGAATAAGCAATAAACTACTGGAACAATCAGTTATAAGTTATATAACTGGAACAATCAGTGCATTAGGAGAATAAGCAATAAACTACTGGAACAATCAGTTATAAGTTATATAACTGAAACAATAGTGCATTAGAAGAATAAGCAATAAACTACTGGAACAATCAGTTATAAGTTATATAACTGGAACAATCAGTGCATTAGGAGAATAAGCAATAAACTACTGGAACAATCAGTTATAAGTTATTTAACTGGAACAGTCAGTGCATTAGGAGAATAAGCAATAAACTACTGGAACAATCAGTTATAAGTTATAAAACTGAAACAATCAGTGCATTAGGAGAATAAGCAATAAACTACTGAAACAATCAGTTATAAGTTATATAACTGGAACAATCAGTACATTAGGAGAATAATCAATAAACTACTAGAACAACCAGTCATAAGTTATTTAACTGGAACAGTCAGTGCACTATGAGAATAAGCAATAAACTACTGGAACAATCAGTTATAAGTTACATAACTGGAACAATCAGTGCATTAGGAGAATAAGCAATAAACTACTGGAACAATCAGTTATAAGTTATATAACTGAAACAGTCAGTGCACTAGGAGAATAAGCAATAAACTACTGGAACAACCAGTTATAAGTTATATAACTGGAACAACCAGTTATAAGTTATATAAGAACAACCAGTTATAAGTTGTATACAACCACATCTGCCTTGTCATGTATCAATACTCCACCAAGTTCTGCAGAGCCAGCCAATCTGTCCACCTGTTCATTTCCCAGCACACCGGCATGCCCCGGAGAAAAGATCCAGGCGATGCTTGTCACCCGTGACCTCCACTTCATAAATATAGGTTATTTTCAAGGTATGTAGTTATAAGTTATATAACTGAAACAGTCAGTGCACTAGGAGAATAAGCAATAAACTACTGGAACAACCAGTTATAAGTTATATAACTGGAACAACCAGTTATAAGTTATATAATGAACAACCAGTTTTAAGTTATATAACTGGAACAACCAGTTATAAGTTATATAATTGAAACAATCAATGCACTACAGTCTTCTTCTGCCCTTTACACCCTTGGAGAATAGGTCCTCACCAACTCACACAAATAACTCATGTTCTTTGCCATCTCTGCAGCTGCCTCCATGCCCTCCACATATTATTCATCTGTCTCTAATTCTCTTCTCTGTGTGTTTTAGGACACCCTTATTTCTTTTACCTGTGGCTTAGCGTGAAAGGACTTTCTAGTGAATCTAATGCCAGGTTTATTTTTCAAGGTATGTCGTATCCAGTGGACCTCACTGCTGGAATTTGTTTAGTTCTCTCCTGAAGCTCTGTATCAGTGATTGTGTCACACATTTTAGTCCTATTCCGAGCAGGTACCACTTCATAAATTTGTGTAGTTTATAGGTAATTATTTTAGGTGCTCTCCATGTTTCTGATCCATTCAGCTGTACTGATTTGACTTTAATCTTAAATATATTAAGTTTGGTACTACGTGTCATTTATTTTCATGTCTACAAATATTTGAGGGTTATGAAAGCTCCTCCTGCCTATTGTATTCTTATTTTAATATCTCTATGTACTCTCCCATCTTTGTCTGCACTGCTATAACCTAGGTGTATGATTTCACCACTTGAAGTGAGATCCACAAAGGGAAATCGGGTAATGCTTGCTTGCTTGTGTTCGCTGGCTGTGAACTCCAGTGTGAAGTCCTGTATGTCGGATGAATACATCCTGTTGTCCTACATCAATGTAATGTCATACCGGACCTGAGGTTTGCGTGAGTACCCGTTGTCCCATGTCTGGCTTAGTGGTGTGCAGACTGGTGGTTCCTTGCCATGCAGGCAGATACTCTCTGACTTTGGAGGAATCATCGATCCTACTGATGTTAGCCAGGTCCCCGAAGGGACCTATTGCCCAGGATGCACGGCGTGGTGTGTCAGCAGGTCTTGGCCAGTACAGATCCCGGCCCTGGTGCCTTGGAAACACCTCTGTGTCCCAAATCGGGTAATAATATGTGACATCATAAAGTGAATTGCATTGCACTATTTCATCAAGTCTATGGCTTGGCACATCCAACTTCGACAAGCATTATTTAGAGTTTGTTTTCCCTAGCCTTTGAATGTCCCAGTCTATCCATAAGATTTGTGTCACTCTTATATCATATATCCTTTGAGCTGTCGGAAACATGGGCGATCCTACCAGTATCTGCGCCATAGCTCTTGGGGTCATTGGAACAAGGAAGAACATCTACAACTTCAAGGAAGAGACACAACAGTTGATGCTATCATTTGACAAGGTATCTGACTAAAAATAAATGCTCAGATTGCAAGAACATCAGATAAAACAGGGTGGAGCTAAACATAAGAGACATGCAGGCAGCCAATGAAGAATAGTCAACCAACACAGAAATTATGTCTTTAGGTGCTACAGCCTAGGAAGTTACTGAGGAGGGTGCTTTAGCACTTAAGTTTGATGTGCAGTGAGTATGATCTGTTGACTAACTTCTTCACTGCAACTGACAGATTTTTATTTTATTATAATTCTTTTTACATAAGCAAAATAAGCCCTGGATGAAGAATGTTGAGAATAATTTAAACAACCAAAACGAGTAATCTAAATGTTTGAAAGGTGGCTTAAGTACAAAGTCCAACTTACACACACATCAGCAAGTGGCAGTCGACATATTTTGGTCACATTATGAGAAGTTAAGAGCTGGAACATATGTCAACAACTGGAAATAGTACAGGAAACAAGATAGAGGAAGACAGAGAAAACAAATTAATCATTATTGTCAGTCTTTAATCGCAGGATGGAAAATATCAGCACATTAATATACACAAATTCTGCTTTATATCGCAAAATGAGGAGAAGCATCATCGTCCATGCCAGTAAACAAGGAATGTTTATTATGATGACATATTTGTGATATATTTTTCTCACCAATCTCTGATACCTCTTAAATAAGTCTTTCTTGTGAGAAACATGGACTATGAACATTAATCATTAAATAAAACTAGCCATTCATATAATTAACAAATGATCAAATAAAAACAATAACTTGGCATCCCAACAAATGTGAAAACAGATTGTATAAGCACAATATGTGCAGGCAATTGGATGTCTACCTACCATTTTCTGCATGCCTTTAGCAGTAGCTGGTGTCCAACAAAGTCCCAGCATCGCCTTTGCGCTAACTACAGCATAAATGATTCAGTCTTACAAATTTACGAGTTCAAATTTTATCTCTTATCTATCTTATGCTTCAATGCTGCTGCTGGTCAGTTGTGTGTGGTTTACACGTAGCAGGTTCTAGTCTGCGGATTAGGTGTAACAGCCATGTTTGCTGCGATCTGAACCAGCAGATCGAAAGTATTTTCTACACATTCAATATTATGAATGATGAGTTGATTCAAAACATTCTAATTTATTTTACACTTTTCAACTTTGACACTGACTACTAACTACTATGAGTAATGACACATTTCAGTTGAGAACAGCG